>ML781873.1:316068-346004 GCA_009831015.1 Picea engelmannii | reverse complement strand
ACATTTTAAAAGTATGGAACAATAAATCAATTAAGGAGACAAAATTACATGAAAAAACATAATTTCAAAAAATAAATGGAAAAAATATTTATAAGATTGAAAGGAGCATGGAAAAATTACTAAAATCATCGTTGAATAAAAAAAATTGAAAATACATGAAAGACAAGCATTTAAAAAATAATGTGGAAACATTGTGAATCGAAAAATTTTAAATATCAAAAAACCATCTAAAAAGGGAGGGGGGTGCTACCGGTAGCACCATTTTTAAAAACAGGGTAAAAAACTTGACCCCCCAAAAAACGAGAACTATACAGAGTTCTCATTAAGTTGGTAACTATGTTCAAACCAAAAAAAAGAGAAGAATATAAACTCAAACCAACCTTGAAACAAAGCAAACCAATACCAATCCAATCAAGTCAAAGGGAAACAAACGAAGAATCCAAGTAAAATTTAGAGGGACCCTAGATTTTGATTAAATAAAAAGAAGGGGGTTGTTGCGGGAAGCCAACTAGACGCAACTTGAAGAGATTCTAAAGAATGGGTATATATGCCCAAGTGTGTCACCTTGGGGTGCCCCACTATTGGTCGTGAAGAATAAGGATGGTACGTTCAGATTTTGCATTGACTCTAGCAAGTTGAACAAAGTAACAGTAAAGAACGAGTATATTTTACCAAGGATAGATGACATCTTTGATCAGTTGAGGGGCACGCAGGTATTTTCAAAGATTGATCTCAGATCTAGATATCACCAAGTGAGAATTAAAGAAGGCATCAGTAAGACTACCTTCAGAACGAGGTACATACACTACGAGTTCACAGTGGTGCCATTCAGGTTGTCAAATGCACCAGTTGTCTTCGTGTGTTTGATGAATGGAGTTTTCAGAAATTATTTAGATAACTTTGTCATTATATTTCTGGATGACATACATATTTACTCAAGGTATGAAGAAGAGCACAAGTAGCACTTGAGGATGGTGCTACAAGTATTGAGGGAGCATCAGTTATATGCAAAGTTGAGCAAGTGTTCATTTTACCAGAGACAAATTCATTATTTGGGTCATGTCATTTCCAAGGAAGGAATAGATGTGGATTTGGAAAAGATAAAGGCCATTGAGGAATGGCCAACACCAAGAAATGTCGCAAATGTGAGGTCCTTCATGGGACTTGCAGGTTTATTGAAGGCTTCTCAAAAATTGTGCACCCAATTACATCCTTGCAAAATAAAGGTGTGAGATTTGAATGGAATCTGAATTGTGTAAGAATTTTTCAGCACTTGAAGAGTTTTTGACAAGTGCGCCAATTTTGAGAATTGTTGATTCAGATGAAGACTTCGTTGTATGCAAAAATTCTTTCAAAGAAGGGCTTGGGGGAGTCCTTAGTCAGAATGGGCATGCTATATGCTATGAATCAATAAATTTAAAAGAGTATGAAAGTTTCTATGCTACTCATGACTTAGAATTGGCATCCATAGTGCATGCCTTGAAGATGTGGTGACACTATCTCATGGGTAAAATATTTGAGTTGAGAATAGATCACAGTGGTCTGAAGTATCTATTTGGATAGCCAAGTTTAAATTCTAGACAAAGAAAGTGGTTAGAATTCATCAATGAGTATGACTTTGACATAAATCATATCAAAGAAAAGGACAACAAGGTGGATGACGCACTCAGCAGGAGGGTGCATGAAATGCATGCTACAGCCATTAGCATGTACAAATCAGATTTGTGTGACATAATTTTAGAGGTTTCCAAATCAGATCAGCGCTATGTGGACATAAAGGCAAATTTACAGCAAAGTATGTCGTAGTAGAAATTTGAAGGTTATGAGATAAAAGAGGATGGAATCCCCATCTATAGGCACAGAGTTTATGTGCCAAATGATCAGGAGTTGAAATATTTGTTATTGTCATAGATGCATAAAGTTCCTTATGCAGGACATCCAGGCTACCAAAAGACAATTGCAGTGGTCAAAAAGCAATACTATTGGCCAGGCATGAAAAAGGAGGTCGTTGATTTTATTTATAGATGTCTTAAATGTCAAAAGGTCAATACTAAGCACATACATCCAGCTGGTTTGCTACAGCATTTTCCCATTTCTGAGTGGAAGTGGGAAGTTGTAACCATGGATTTCATTACTAAGTTGTCTAAGACTACTAAACAACACGATTTTGTTATGGTAGTGGTGGAAAAGCTTACTAAAGCTACCCATTTTATTCCAGTGAAGTCAGCGCATAAGGCAACCAACATTATTGAAATATACACGCAAGAAATTTCTAAGTTGCATGGTATACCTAAGAAAATTGTGTCTGACAAATATTTCAATTTCACATTGAACTTTTGGAAAGGGTTATTCAAAGGATTTGGGACAAATCTAAACTTTTGCACAAACTATCACCCAGAGTCAGATGGTCAAATACAGAGGGTAAATCGGGTGATTGAAGATACGCTAAGGATCTATGTGATGGATAAACCATCAAAATGGGAAAACTACCTTCACTTGGTAGAGTTTTCTTACAGCAATGGGTATCAAGCATCTCTAAAGATGAGCCCATTTGAGGCACTTTATGATAGAAAGTGCAACACACCGGTGAGTTGGGAAAACCCAGCAGACCGCACAGTTGTTGGGCTAGATCTTCTCCGGGAAATGGAGCAGATGGTAAATATAAGGTAGAATTTAAAGGATGCACAAGATAGGAAGAAAAGTTTCGCAGATAAAGGAAGAACCCGCTGAAAGTTTAAAGTGGGTGACCATGTGTTCTTGAAAGTAAAAGCAAGACGAAGTTCCTTGAAGTTGGGAAATTATTCTAAGTTGGCAGCACGCTACTATGGGCCATTTGAAATCCTAGAGAGGATTGGTCTTGTCACATATATTTTTGCATTGCATGCATCCTTGTGTATTCATAATGTTTTCCATGTATTATTGCTTAAAAAGTAAGTACATGATGATAATCATATTATTGATTGGAATGTGATTCAGGTGGAGCCAGAAGGCAATTTTTTGGTGTGATCGGTTTTCATATTGGATTGGAAAATCAAACATCTCTAGAATCGAGTCATGGAGCTAGTAAATTTCCAATGGACCTGGTACAATCCTGAGGATGCAACTTGGGAGCACGAGGATGCTATGTGGGCAGAGTATCTACATATTTTTGAAGACTTTTGAAATTTTGTATGTACATGTGTATGTAATGCATTGATGATGGTGAAAAATAAGGGGGAGGGGAATGTAATGTCTCTAATATGAACTCCATTTGTATTTGTACATATAGGTCAGTGATTCGTTGGTACCAATTGTAAATGTAAATGTACATCTAGGCTAGTGATTCATTGGCATCAAGTTTTGGTTTTGCACGCAGCTGAGTAGTCCATGAGGATTGTTATCAAATAAAGGGTGTGCACATTTCATAGCGATCCATGCAACTAGGTAAGTGCATGTGGTAGCATATCAAAGAAAGGGTGTGCACATTTCACAATGTTGTGCGCACTTGAGTAAGTGCACGAGGATTACCTTGAAGTGTGCATTGAACTGATAAATATATGTGTCTGTGTGTGTATGTGTGTTTGAGGTGGGAGGGCCTATGTGATTATGGGGCCGGTGAGTCACGATGCAAATAGGCAAGTTTTCATGTCCTTGTAAAATTTAATCACACTCAAGTTATTAATAATATCACATCATTATGTGCAGATAGAATAGACGAAAAGAGTGAGGGGATAAACTCCACCAAAAAAAATGAAAAGTGGGGGCTAAGCCAAGGAGGCTTAAGTCCAAGGGAATATTTTATTAATATTTTAGAAAAGTGTAATTATGGATAATTATTTATCCTAAGTTCTCAAGGGATGGGAAAAAGCCACCAAGTTGCTAAATCTATTTATGAAGGTGACAAGTGTCCATTTTAAGGAATGCAATATATATTGTTGGTCTTAGTGTATTTTGGGGGGAATTCATTCAGTTCTCATGTGCATAAGGGATCGTACCATCTTAGGAAAGACGATCATTATCTTATCTGCAGAGAAAATCTTGTAAAGGGGTTTTCTGTATGATAACCAGAGTACTTGTTGTCGAAGAGGCGGGTTGTCAGTCCTATGAGCATTCTCTCCAAGTGAGATATTTTTTGTCGAAGAGGCGGGTTGTCAGGCATGTGAGCATTCTCTCCAATTGAGATATTTTTTGTCGAAGAGGTGGGTTGTCGACCCCATGAGCATTCTCTCCGGGTAAGATTTTTGTTGGGAATTGTTCCCTTGTACGTTGGGAATTAGTTGCAGGGCTCTAATATTTCTTGTATGGCTTGTTGTTGATGCCCTGGAAGGGAAGTGGGGAAACCGAGGGACTTTTGAGTGAATAAGGGGCACACTTCCTTTGGTGGGACATGCATGTGGGTAATGAGAGACTATAGACTAGTTGCAACAATAGGCACCTTGGACAGAACAATCTTGTTGATTATCATACCTTAGCTTGGCATTACGAATCCATTTTCCCTTGTGAAGTTTAAGCCCCAGCTCAGGGGTGACATGTTGTTGAAAGTTTATGAGAAATAGAGTCTATGGCTGGGAGGAACATCTAAGTTCTATGTGTAGTTGGTGACTCTTCATAAAAGATAAGTGTCATTTATGTGTTTGTCTCATTTACTATGTGATTAATTATCTATGTCTGATATGGGTTTAATTATTGTATGATATTGCATATAAGTAATTGTTTCACATGTAAGTGTGGTGTTGATATTCAATATTTACAGTCGTACATGCGGAGTATGACAATTGTTATTAGTTATTTTCTGTTAAGTTAACCTTATATTAATGGTCATGAATCTCTGAGGTAAGGTTAGAATGGTCTTGTGTGTAGGGAAATACTCTATGTGCACAAGAGGTTGGATTCACTTGTGTGTGCAGGGAAGCATTATGTGCGCATAAGGAGAACATAATTGATGTGTGACGCTAGAATGGTTGTGTGTGCAATAGTGATCACATGTTCATAGTGGATTACACGCACATTAATGTTGTGTGTGTAGTTTTATTGTTTTATTTCCACTTTTATATTTTGTATCAGAAGAGAAAATTTTGTGTGGTGCAACCCAGCTTGAGGTCAAGCGCGTTACTTCAAGTATTTGTGTGTAGACTAATGTTATAGAGTAGAATCTGTGCACTAGAACTTGGAGTAGCATTTCTCAATAGTAAGTTGGGTACGTTACAAAGTGATATCAAAGAATATTGGTAACGGGGATGTTACAAGTTGGTATCAGAGCAGATTGGTAACGGGGATGTTACAGAAATGAAAAGGAAAGAAAAGAAAAAAAAAATTAAAATTGGATAAATATTAAAAGCAACTAGATATGAGATCATGAGATACCATATAATGGAGGTTCCACTGCTAGAGGTCATTGTGGCATTAAGGAGATGATTCCAACAGTGAATAAGAAGTGCTAGAATAAGATGAATATGGAGAATGTTGAGTGCATTCTCAATGTACAACGGCAGCAAATAAAACTAGGACATAACAATTATACTTACGTCCAAAATGGAATTATAAAGAAGGCACAAGAAATAAGAAGATTGACTTGCAAAGTAAAATAGACTTGAAATGAGTACAAATGAAGCTAGAGTGATATAATTATAGCATTATGGTGACTAGAAATATTGAAAAA
Source organism: Picea engelmannii (assembly GCA_009831015.1). Classification (NCBI taxonomy): domain Eukaryota; kingdom Viridiplantae; phylum Streptophyta; class Pinopsida; order Pinales; family Pinaceae; genus Picea; species Picea engelmannii. The sequence continues at coordinate 340,366 of ML781873.1, read as the reverse complement.
CAAATTTAATATTGGATCAAGATTGGCCAAGGAAAGGATGTAGTGAATGAAGCTTGTATTGATAAAATGGGCTGAAAATGAGGAAAGGCCACATTGGGCTTGGATGAAAACGATGCACTAGAGAGAAGATTGGAAAGAAAACTCAAAACAAGAGCAGAGGATTGTTGCCATAGTATAATGGGACATGAGAGCAACCAAATAAAGTAAAGGAAGTTACCCAACATAATAGAGGAAGTTGCAACAAAGTTATAGAAATTTATAGGATGTTGAGGAATTTTTTGTAGCAGTAATTGGTGATCATGGCTAGCAAGGAAGGCCTATTAATGAGGAGGGTTTTCTCACCTTAAACTTTATTCTATTGATAGAAGTTGAGTTGTATGCTTATAACAGTGGAAAATATAAATGTTTGTTCATATTGTAAAATTCTACTTGGTGAGAAAATCATAGCTAATGATCCACTATGTAGATGGTATATAGGCCATGAATTAGATCGGCTATGTTGTACATAATCCATGCCATGCAGAGGAATTGAAAGGGAAAATTTATTGGATTTTCTTTTGTTGTTATAGTTATATTTCTTTGAGATTTATATGTATAATTAAGGCATGAGAATGTGTTGACTTTGGGAAAATGTCTCATGCCAACAAGAGGGAGGATTACCCGATGAGAGGTCTCAATTAGACCTACTCTAGTTTGGTATGGCAATCTCGACTAGTATGTGGGCCCAGTTTCTGATAACTAAATGGATTTATCTCTTAAGAGAGACTTGCTCATTTAAATTATTCTAAATTTTAAATGAAATTATAATTTAATATGTAGATGCAATCATATTCTAATTTATTGCTAAGTTGAGACATCAAACACAAGATTAAAATGATGAATTAATTAATACTAAGAATGAATTCACACTACAGACCAATATATAATATTATCAGTTTAATATATATATAAGAAAATGTTCATTAATATAAAACGTTTTCCTATATATAATTGTAACCATAAGGGAATTAAATTATTAATCATAATAAACTCAAATACAAGGAAGAAATTCACACTTATATGAATTATAACAATCGAAAAAGTAAAGAAAAATATCCACATATATAAATCAATGTTCCAAATGGGCATGAATCTTCTGGTTCCATATTCTTCCTCATAGAAATATTAAAAAAAAATTACAGTCCCAAAATTTTGTTGATGCTTGAATATTTCCTGAGATTGATAGTAATATGCGAGCCTCCATTTCTACATCCACCCTCAAACAACTAAGAAGGAAGTCAATAATTTAATTTATTTCCACGTTCCAAAGGAATTTTGTGCACCACTAACTGCGATGTGGTAACAGTCTCATAGTTAAACCACTACGATCTGTGGGACTCTAACTGTCATTATCCACACAAGAGATTATTTGCTACCAATTTAAAGGATCAGATCTGTGTTACCGAACTCAGCGATCTTCACCCATGTTTACAATGATTTTGTTTTTCCTTTGTCCGTGAACTTGTAGCACAATACTGTGATTTTATGGCACTTAACCATTGTGATCTTATGGAACCTTTTATCTATAATATCATGGTGTCTTTTGCAGTCCCTCGAGAAGATAAATCCCTCCATTTAGTTTTATTCTTCTCTAAACTATGATCTCATGGGATCTCTATGTGATCTCATGAGATCTCTCCTTAATTTTGTGCCATCGTTATCCTTTGCAATCTCTGAAATCCATTTGATTGTTTTTCTACACCATTCTTTGCCAACTCGTGCTCTTACTATAACGATCTCATACAATCTCGTGCTCACTGTGATCTCGTGCTTATTATGCTCGATCTACTGGACTCAAGTATGATCATGTAAAACCTTCCTTATACAGTCTTTGTGGCATCATTCCACAGCGTTTTTTTGCATACTTCTCACTTGATAATTATGTTCATCATTTTCTATTGATTAGTTTTTTATTCACTCTGAAGATCTCTCTCTTTAGAACCTGCGTAGTCAAAAACTATATATTTTTAGGCATATTCATACACCATAATAATAACTCACTAAGAGGTACAAATTTTACTTCGATCAATGAGAAATGTAAGTATGAAAAATATTTGCACCATAAATATTATTGTGATTAATTGCAAACAAAGTTCAAATGAAACGCTAATCTGGAGAACGGTCAATGTACATAATATTCATGCAAACATCTTTGGAATTATCAAAGGACACATAATATTCATGCAAACATCTTTGGAATTATCAAAGGACACAGAGAGTGTAGCTGCAAATATTTAGCCTCCAAAGGACAACTTCACACAAACCTCTTTAGAATTAGTGCAGGAAATAAAGTCTATATTCCAAATTTAACACATCTTATGCACCAATCATAAAGGAAATAATGTAAATCCACAATGTTGTCTAGGAACACTTTTGCCCAAAAGACATAGGAGCTTAAAATGAAACTTAGTGATTTGATGAAGTTGTGAGTGTATCAAAATGATAATAGTAGAGATATGAAGAAGATATAAATGTTAATGATAAACAATAATACTGTAATCATGCAAACCAACAACTTTACCATGTCCATAAGAAAATCAAGAAACTCAACGAGTTCCCCCAACACCACATGCAACAATATGGTCTTCCCATCATAAAATGTATACATTCCAACTAAAACACCAAACTAAAGGCTCCCACCAAAAACTTATCACTAGAAACTAGCATTATGATCAATCATTCAAGAAGAGCAATGAATTTTGTAAAATTGTCTAAGTGATGAAATGAATCAATATGAAGTCCTCAAATAACTACTCAAATGCTATGATGATAAATCATTAATCCAACCATGGAATATACTAGTAGTTGATGCCATTCCAACATTCTTCCTTTTATACCTTTTAAATAGATGATTTGTTAGCATTGGAACTAAGATACCTAGGAGTGTGTGAATGTATCTTATCCAAATGATAAGGATGTTGGTATAACTCAAATGTGGAAGGTAAATGGTTTGATGAATTTTTAACAAAAGGTGTAGGATGTGGTTTTTTCAACTCAATTATAGAATATTTTCATGGAGCAATGTAACATCCCCACTATAATCCCCATTTTAATTAATGCATGATGTAGATATGAATGTGGTTATGGCCAAACAATGTAATATGTGAATTGTATATTCTGATTTTAATCAATATAATGTGATACCAACTGTTGGGAATATGGACAAAGATGGGGCCTGATTTATCCACAAGAGAAGAGAGTTTCTAAGAGGGGTCTAAGGGGGAAATTGATTATGAGTATTATTTCATCCCATTTCCATGAATTTTATTATCATTGGGGATAACTTTTATTTTTTGTTTGAGTGTATGAGAGCCCAATCATTAAACTCATATAAGAGGGTGGGTGTGAGAGTCACATCCCATAGTTATTGGAAGCATGGTGTTGAAGTACAATCAACATTGGGATGAGTGAGTAGTCAACTATCTTGGAAAAATAGAGGAAATTTGTATGGGGAGAATAGGCATATTTTCACATTCGATCTTAGGATGAATAGAAAAGGGAGAGAAGGGAAAAAGAGAATTGGATCTAGACCAGGAAGGTTGGGAGAATTTTGGAGCATGTTGGAGCACTTTTGGAGCGTTATAGAGCTGAAGATTGAATAGGTAGGTTGTTGAGCATGAAGAGTGAACTCATGTGTGAGTTGCACTATAAAAGAAAGTGTTTGTTGTTGTTTTCCTTATCGTTTTCCTGGAAATGAGTTCTCTTGAGTTCCCAACATAGATATTCCTAGTTACTTGTGCCAGAGAGACCATGATAAATAAATGGGATGATCAATGGACTGAGAGCAGTGAAGGGATACATTCCTTGGGTTGAGAAGATCGAGAGGAAGAGAGCTAGAGGAAATTTGGGATAGTTATAGGAAAATACCAATGGGTTGTGGGACATTGAGTTGTGAGTGGACTGTGAGAGGCGCCTTTCTTTTCTGGACTCCTAGCCCTAGCTTGGGGGTGACTTGATGTTGAGATTTGGAATAGAAAGTCTATGGTTGGGTGGAACATCCTTCCCAAGTAGCTAGTTGTGCAAACTTTCTTTTAAAGATAAGTGTTTATCTGTTTTTCTGAGTTATCTTATGAGTTTTATAGAAGTGATTTACCCTATGAATGAGAATGGTTTTATGTGTTGTTGTATATTATTTTATTAGTTGTCTTCATGATTCACTTAGGATATTTAGTTGCATATAATTCTGGGTATCATAATCTAGTTAAATATGTGTATAACTTGTAGCTCGTAAGCTGCAGGAAATTGGTTATCAGGAAATTTTCAAATTTGTGTGTATTTATGCGTAGTAATGTTCCTTGGTTAAGCTGTGGAAAATAAAATATTAGTATCAAAGCCATAGGTTCAACATTGAGCCTGCATGAGCTAGATGAAGCACGTTGAAGCGGAAAATTGCAAATTTAAAGTTCAGATGTCTACAATTTGTTTGTTAAAATTTTCCAAGAAAAAGTTTGGGAATTTGCCTAAAACTTTGGGAGATTTGTATTCAGGGGTTAAAATACCTAATTCATAACCTTTGAATGGGTAAATTCAAGCCTGGAAATCGCTAAATTTATGAATTTTTGGGTAGCCATGGAGAAATTACGTAAAAAATCCCAAGTTTTCAATCGAGCATGAAGGCAATTGGTTATTGTAGAATTCGAATTGACCCTAAGAAGCTTAATTCCATAGCTTCCATTGCAGTCAAAGAATAATTTTTGAATTTTTGAAAAATTTAGAAATTTGGAAAGTTTGGGGATTTTTTGTATGGTGACATCATCCTGACATGTTGGCCACGTGGTAGGTGACGTGGCAGTGATGATGTGGACTATCGCAATGGAAGGTACATAGTGGCATTGATGATGTGGACTGTCACAGTGGCAATCCATAGTCGTGGGGTGATCCAGGTGGATATTGGTGGCCACCCACCTATTCTAGTTGGCTCCTCTTGACAGTTTTTAGTTCGGAACGTTCTTATGTACTTATTTTTAATTGTGGGTTCTACACTTCCAAGGATGTTTGGAGCCATACGCATCTTCCAGGTGGAGACTGGTGGCCTCCCACCTAATCCAACTGGCTTATTTTGGATGTTTTCATGGCAGCACATCTTTGTGTACTTCCAGGGCTGTTTTGGGGCCCTAAATAGTGTTTTATTTTCTTTCCATAGTTAAACTTTAGATGGATTCAGAGTTTGATGGTGTAATGTTTAGTTCTCAAAAATACCTTTCCAACAGGCTATCATGTGCCTAAAATGGAGGTTGTATGAAAAAGTTGTGACCCTAGGAAGTTGAGGTACCAACTTACCCATCAAGGCCCACATGACTTTTGGTGTTTCACCTCCTAGGGTTAGGTTTTTGGATGTATAGGGTTTTGGAATTCATGAGTAATGTTAAAAAGGCCTATGGAGCCTCATTGTAATCATTCTACTTAAACGAATGTGCATAACAGCCACATCTCTTCTCAGAGATAGCTACCACCATTTGAGCAAGTTGTTTCAGTTCTATAGTTTTATAGTTTCACTGACAAAGCCACTAGATTCAATGAGTGGATTCATCACATTCGCCAACAGGTCCATAATATTTTCGAAAATCCAATGCTAAGTACAAGTAGCGCCATGATCAACATAGGGTACCACACCAGTTTCAGGTGGGAGACAAGGTCTCGTTACATTTGCAGAAAGAGAATCTTACAGGGCCCCATCAGAAGCTCTTCCCACTTCACTATGGGCCTTACACTATCACAAAGGCTATGGGTAGCAATGATTTTATGCTCAACACTCCACCCTTCCTTGGATTGCACCTAGTGTTCAATTTGGACATTCTTCGACCATATTTTCAACCATTGTTGGACACCTCAAATATCGCAGAATAACTAACACCAACAAAGATCAACCTTGAATGCATGGAACAGACATCCACTGATCAGATAGTGGACACACAGGTCAAGGGAACTCGCCAGCAGAGGATCCAGCTTTATCAGGTTTTCAAGGTAGGGTAGCTCCTACACCAAGGCAAGTGGCTCACCCAGGGAAAAACTTAGCAGAAGTTTTCTCACCTAATGGGGTAAATCAACGCAATGGAGACCATTTCTTCCTAAAGGGGTAGGACTGATCCAGGTGGATATTGGTGGTCACCCACCTGTTCCAACTAGATCCTCTTGACAGTTTTTAGTTCAACACGTTCTTCTATACTTCTTAGTAATTGTGGTTTCTACACTTTCGAGGTTGTCTAAATCCCTACACATCTTCTAGGTGGAGACTAGTGGCCTCCCACCTAATCCAACTGGATTATTTTGGATGTTTTCATGTCATCACATCTTTTTGTACTTTCAAGATCATTTTGGGTCCCTAAACAGTGGTTTTTGGCTTGCCACAGTGAAATTGTAGACGGAGTCAGAGTTTGATGGCGTAATGTGTAGTTATCAAAAAGACCTTTCCAATAGGTTATCACGGCCCTAAAACGGACATCGTATGCAAAAGCTATGACCTCGGGAAGTTGAGGTACCAACTTACCCATCGGGGCCCACATGACTTTTGGTGTTTCACCTCCTAAGGTTAGGTTTTTGGATGTCTAGGGTCCTGGCATTCATGAGTAATGTTAAAAGGGCCTCTAGAGCCTCATTGTAATCATTCTGCTAAGACGAATGAGCGTAATAGCCACATCTCTTCTCAGAGATAGCTACCACCATTCGAGTAATTTGTTTTGATTCTGCAGTTTTACAGTTTGAGCCTATTTCATCTATTCAATAGAAGATATTGTTCACTAGATATATGTGTTGTTCTCCATAACTCTCTGTTTATTGTATTCAGTCTGTTAATCAGTTCGTTCCGCTCCTAAATCCAGATCATGGGGCCACACTGGAGTAGCATCCCGATACCACAAGTAGTTTTGAAGTGTTTGTAAGTGGTTTTGCAAAATACCAGAATCCTACAAAATGGTTTTGGAGCTTCCATTTGTCTACTCGATGGTGTGGTGGTATCGAAGGTAAGTACATCAATAAATTCCTTGCAAATTTAACCTCTGAAATCATTATCTACCATGGATATCACTTTGATCTTCGTCATCATGTTATAACCCTATGTTTCATAGGATCAACTATTGACTAGAAATTTTTTCCTCTAATTGTATTTTTATTGTAAATAATATTTCATTTTGCAAATGATTTACAAAAGAAAAAGAAAAGAAAGAACAGAAAAAATAAAAATAAAAATAAAAATAAAATAAAATAAAATAAAATAAAAAAAGAATAAAAGAGGGTATAAAAAGTAAGTGATAAACCCTATGCAATAATAATGGCTTGATTCATATAGTCTAACCATGGTCAAGTCCTTTGAATTTATGCTGATAGTATTAGTGAATAAAACTTGGCTAAACAATTTAATCTTAGCCAAGGTAGATAGGTTAGTGAATAAATTTGATCAAACAGTTTAAACTTGATCAAATAGTCCCAGGCTAGAGTCGTTTTTTAACCCAATAGTCTAATCTGGGTTAAATTTGCTAGGTGAATAGATTAGGACATAGGTTAGTTTTCCTTCCTTTCAATAAAACAGACATGAAGTTGGTTGAATTCTTTGATTTGAGTTAGAAATGTTGTATTCTAACCCCTTGGTGACAAAAATGAAAAAGGGGAGCAGTGCAAAAAACCCATAAAAGGGCGATATCCTAAGTTTTTTGTGATATAAAGTGATCGGCACTCTATGATAAAAGGTGTGCTTAGATCAACAGCAGAGAAAAAGGATCTCAGATCTATGGCCGACAGATGATATCGGACACCCCCCCCCCCACCCCGCGCTACCATTCTATATTTAACGGTGGGGGGGTCCAAGTTGGTGGTATTCCCTGGTAGGCCCCATCATAACGTGGTGCAATTATGTTAACTCAGACCCCCCTTTCTCTAAACCAGTTACCACCTGTTATCACCCCATAAATTATGGGAATCAACTGATGACTTGGATATTATTTGTATCTAGTGTCTTTATTGACAAATGATTTTTCATTCTGCAAATAATTTGAAAAGAGAAAAAAGAAAAAGAAAAAGAAAATAGGGCATAAAAGAATTGAAAAGAAAAGCCCCATGCAATAATAGTAACTTGGCCATACCTTTCAATCATGGTCGAGTTCTTTTTAAATTTAATGTTGCTAGATAGTGAATAAATCTGACCAAACCGTCTAATCCTGGTCAGTTAGCCCCTAGGTTAGATTAGTGAATAAATCTGACCAGACTATCTAATCCTGGTCAGATAGATCCTAGGTTAGATTAGTGAATAAATCTGACCAGACTGTCTAATCCTGGTCAGATATCCCTTAGGTAGAGTAATTTCTTAACCCAACAGTTTAATCTGGGTTAATTGTCCTAGGAAGATAAGTTAGCATGTAGGCCAGTTGATTTATTGTTCAAGTCCATTAAAACCAGCTTGAAATCAAGATTACATCATGTTCCAATGCTTAAAAATAAGTCGTTCAAAGTCCCATGGTGGTGTTCCTTTGTAAAATTGAAGAAAAAACCCATAAAATGGCTTTACCCTAAGTTTTCCCCAAGTGCATACGTCATTCACTCCTGATCTATGTTTCTTGCACTTATCAATGGTCTCGATCACGGTGCTAAGATCTACGACTCACAGTGAATTCCGGACCCCCCCAACCATTCTGCTTTTAACCGAGGGGGGTCTGGAATTGGTAATAACATGGGTGCACATCTAGACGGCCTAGAATGGAGCACTTAAATCTACGGTCCACATTGGATTCCAAACCCCCCCGTCCATTCTACCTTTAATGGAGGGGGGGGGTCCAAAATGGATATTAAAGAGCATGCTCAAATCAGCGGCCAGAAAACAAGCACGCAAATCAATGGATCACAATGGATTTCGGACCCCCCCTGGTGTCCTGCTTTTAACCGAGGGGGGGGGGGGGGGGTCCGGAATGGATATTTCCCTTCGGCAGGGCCCCAGGTCATGCATGGCGTCAGCCTATTGGTCCTCAAGTCCCATCCCACACATGCTCTATGACAGCCCCGTCACTCATGGACGTCATCCTCCACTAAATCCACTTGTCCCACTTGTTCCCGGGGTCGTGTCCCATCCCATTACTGATGTCAGTCCCTGCTGTCAGTCCTTTACCCTTTTCACTCATGACCAGCCCCTTATGGAGACTTTCACTTCCCATCACCGCCAATCAACAGCTTCCACGTCAGTCGTCTGTATGCTTTAGCCACCGTCATTTGCCATTTCATCCCAAGTGGCATGTTGTCCATTTATTACAGGATAACATACCCGTTATCCTGCTGACCTGTCTCCCGCGCCCAACTGACCCCAATTTTTGAATAAAACTATTGTTTTCCCTTTTTACTCGTTATTCATCCATCGCACCAGAAAGCTTACCTCCTATTCCTCCATTGCTTCCTCATCGTTTTCACCCACAGTCAGTCGACCCCACTAACATATTGTTTATTGCAGGTACTGTTGCAGATATGGCGCCAAAGCCAAGGCTAGCAGAAGGAGAGGAGAATCATTTTCTTCCTCCTCCTGTTGACTTGGACAAAATCTCATTAGTGGATAAAGATAGATTGATCGCAGATACCATTTGCGATTTCAAATTTTCTGATCTTCAGTCATGGCTCCGGGATATGTTCCTGGACCAGAGCGATGAAATTGGACTATGGGAGTCCAATTTTCCCCTGTATCTCTTTCCCCAGATTCATCATTTCCCCGAATTCTCCCTCAAATGCCAAGCCCATTACATCCCCGACCAGAAGGCCATCGTCTCTTCATCTGGAGACGTCCTCTTCTTCATCACTCCCGAAGACATTGAACTGATGATGCAAATTCCCCGTGCTAAATCTGCATCCCCATTCAATTTAGAAATCCTCACTGAGTTATATCAGAAAATGACATTTCCTCAGAGAGCTCAGATATTCGAGCTTTTTCTCCCCACTTCCGCTCAACTCCCTTCCACCAATCCCCCTTACCCTTCTTCCCTTTTCTCCACCAAAGGAAATCAAATCATCTCTTCCCTTTGTGCCCTACTTGGTTACTATTCTGACCAATGGGTAGATGAGCCCATCCTGGGTTTTCTGTCCATCTTCTCAAACGATGAAAAGCCCACAATGCAATTCGACTACAGCACCTTCCTAGCCAATAATATTCATGAAAAATTCGTGAATTTTGGCACAGAGGGTATGTTCAGATATTCTTCCATACTGGCATACATGTTCGTTTACTTCCAAGCCGATAAATTCAGCTTCTCCATGCAGAAGATGGATGCAGACAGAAGGCCCCAGCCAGTCACAGCATGGACTTCTCTTCTGAAGCGTAACTCTGTTGAATACGACTTCAAATATTTCATTGATCAGTTTTACCACCCAGTGGTAAGCATGTTGAGTGGCAGGCCTGAGCCATGAATTAATGATGAGGTCCAGAGAATTCTACATCTCTCGGACAATGCAAAGACAGGAGACTGGTTCCTGTATCAGAATCACACTGAGATAAGAGTTTTCGGGTGCGAATTGGCACCTTACAAGCTACCTCAATATGTTCCGGTAAGGATTTTTGCATTAGAATATATTAGGCAAACAATGAATTCAGATGACATTCATTTTGTTTCCCTAAAGAAGAAGCAGCAATTGAGAATCAAGGGGCAGATTGGTTCTTTCATCTGCAATAGTCGAGGCACAGGGGAAGAAGCAAATAGAATGTTGAAGGAGATGAAATTATTTACAAGTTTCACATGGCACTATGATCCATGCGGGATCATTTCAGAAATGAGAGTGAAAAATAATAATATCCCGTACGTGCATGAGTCTAAGCCCGAGATAGAAAATTTTGCAAATCAGACAGTATGGGTGCCCGACACCTTAGTCGAGATGGAGCAGCCAGCTGAAGTGGAACATCAGGCTCCCTCGACGAGTGTGCCACCCACTACCACACCTCAGGTCCCAAAGGAAAAAAGGCCTCGACAAGAGTTGTCTCCACCTGTAACAGAGGTGTCATCAGAAGAGTTCCAGATGCACACCAAGAGGCCAAGGATAGTTGTAACACCTACAACAGTAGAACAAGAAGTCCCAGCTACCACAGTGACCACCACGGGGGTCAAGCTCATCATTCCACCACCTTTCGGTTCGAGCCAGTATAAGGCAATCACAACAGCAATACCAAAGAAATCTACAGATTCTCCCTTGGATACTCAGTCGGGCAAGACTGGGCCCAAGTTGGGCATTTTTGAAAAATATGAATTGATCAAGAGGAAGAACTAGACCCTCACTAGCAGCACTTATGCCTAGTTCCGAAAGCATTCATCCATGGCACAACACAGGCTGCTATCAGCATTTGACACTGAAAAGGGTAGGATGCACATGGCCTACCTCCAAGCACAGGTACCGGATCCCAAGGTTATTTCAGATTACAAGAGGGCCACTTTCGAATTCCAAGCAAAAGATGTGCATCCAGCAGATCAAATGGATCTGCACAAACAAACAGGGGAGATGGTTTTTCACACATTGGCCCACGCTTCAGCTTCTGCAACAAAATTTCAGGTATCATTTAACAACGCTCAGACACAACTCAAGTTGGAGAAAATATCATCTTTCGCCAAAGACAACAGAATCAAGACATTGGAGGAGTTGGTCCTCAAGATCAATTATGACCCTACGAACGTCAAGGCGGCAGAAGAGATGATAAAAAAGAAAAATATTGACATCGCATCCTTAAGAGAACAGCTGAAGCTCCTGCCCACAGAGGACTCACAAGCAAAGGAGATAGCAGAAAAGGAAGGTGAGAAGGATGAGATGCTAAAGTTACTAATGGAGCAGAATGCTCAGCTAAAAGAGATGGAGGCTGAGATGGAGAGACTCCTAAAGGAGAAAGAGCAGATGAAGCCAATGGAAGGCATTCCATTGAGTGATATCCCAATTGCAGGATTGAGCATAGCAACAGTGACAGCCATTCCATCTGCAACACCAGTGTCACTACCAGAAGGAACAACAGACCTTGCCAAGTCCATGGAGAAGATGAACCTGCAGGAGTCAGAAATTAGCAGGCTTAAGAAAGAAGTGGAGAATCTCCAAGAGCTCAAAACTTCCTTCCAGACAAGCCTATCCAAATAAAAGCAGGTAAATGAGCATCTCAGGAAGGAGTTACAGCAGCTCCAAAAGCAAACAATGGCAGGAAAGACTTTGGATGAGGTCAAAGAGATTGTATGGACAGACATCACCAAGTCCATAAATGAAATATGGCCAATGATTCAAATCATCTTTGAACAAAATGAGTTTCTCTAGAGGAGAAAACAGGCTGTTGAGAAAATCAGAGTGGAGCTGGGAGACATGCAGCACAAGCAAATGAGATCATCAGGTTCCTGAATTCCAAGACCAGAGAGGAACTTGAAGAATTAAAAATCGAGGACAGAACAGAGACTATACTTGAGGTAAAAAGGGTTTTATCCAAGAGAATTCTAATGCTTCAACTTGAGGAAAAGGTTCAAGTCATGGATCAAGGAGTACAGAAGTTCTTCAATAAGATTGATGCTCTCCAAAAGAAAGGCCTACCTGGTCTGAAGGTCATTAATGACAAACTAATGACACTCCCTGATTACAAGAAAAGATTTACTGAAGTGTCTAAGGACAGTTCTAAGTTTGCAGGGATACAAGGGAGCATCACAGGTAAAGCATTCATGGATGCCCTGCAGTTGGATATTAGTATCCAACATGAGATTAAACACATATTCATCATCAAGCCTACATTTTCTAAATATACAGACATGGATGAAGTGTATCGGAGATTACTTAAAGTCACAGTGCCAAGTCATCTCAGATGGGAAGAACTGTGTGATCTATTAGATTAGCAGATGAGTTGTCACAATCCATTCACCTGTCCAGTCAGAAGAGGTTGCAAAGGCACCTCGCCAACGGCCTACCCCAGAAGTTCCGCATGTAGTTGTACTGAGTCATCAAACAGTTTTTTATTAGTTAAAGTAGTTAGACTAAAAATAGAATGAGCACGTCCTGATCAATTATGACAGGAACGTTTGTATTTCGAATTATAAATACTTCATCTTTCGAAGTATTGAGGGTTGTTGATTCGCACACCCTATTGCTATCAAACTGTATCATTTTTGAAGAGATCGGCCATTAATAAAGAAGAGGCATTTTACAGGATTCTTGCGTATGCTCACTGGTGATGTTGATTTTCTAAGTCGAATGTTTTTCTTCCTCTGTAATCATTTTGTTTTCTGGAACTAATCTTTATGAATAGCGTAATGTTGCAGGATTTATCTTTGATACCCTGTTTCTGATTCTAAAGATTTTAATGTTTATCCTCTAATATCTTCAATTAAGAAATTCTTAACTGCTTGTTAGTTGAAGTTATTTTTCTTATCTTTTCTTCTGTCCATCATTTTAATTACTAAATATCCAGTGAGTGTATTATCTTGCCCTGTGAAGTTCTTCTTTGGCATTTTTGGTTATATCTATTATTTGATTAAACACAGACCCCATAGCCCAATGGATGTGTAGACTGTCTCAACCAATCTAAAAAACTCTTTGACAACAAAACCAATAGTTTCTTTACCTAGCCTAACACCTAAAATTAAAAACAAAGCTAAATCATATAGAGAGATCCCTCTCTAAAGCTGGAAGGGCTAGATCCCAGCTTTAAAAGCGGTTGGATAAGGTTACCTTTGTAGATTTCTTCTTTTTCAACCTCTAGGAAATTTACCAAGTGCTAACACCACCTACCCCCCCTTCCGAGTAAACCGCCAAACCATTTCTTCATACCACCTCTCTTATCTAACGTCACACTCCACTATCTCCGCCTACACGTCATTTTCCATTACTCCATCGATGTACCACACCCCACTCACCCATAGCCTATCACATCCCATCCAGTTTTTATCCACTCACTACCCTCCACATCACCTTCATACACCCATTACCCATTTATTACCCTCCACCTCATCCCCAAGACACTCATTGGCCAATCAATGCGGGCAACCATGACTGTTAGCCTACTGACTCATCATCCAACTTCCCAACAGACATCCGTTCATCCTTATAATTCTTTTTTTTCACCATTACTGCATTTTTCACGATCCAAACACATCCATACCACACCGTTCTTCATTCTACTAAATCTACATCCATCATCAACACCTGGTAAACACAACTAACAATCCTTTTTTGCAGGTATTGTTTGGTTCAATGGCGCCTAAATCCAAATCGTCAGAGATCAAATAAAATCAATTCCTCCTACCTCCCTTCAACCTGGATCGGATACCTTTGGCTGACAAACATTACTTGATTGCAGAGCCAAAGATCGAATTCAACTTCTTCAAATTGCACTTCTAGCTCAGAGATACCTTCCTAGACCAGAGTGATGAGATTGGACTCTGGGAGTCCAATCTCCCACTGTATATTTTCCCCCAAATATACCACTTCCCCGAGTTCACCCTCAAGTGCCAAGCGCACTATCTTCCCAATCAGAGAGCCATCATTTTATCATCTGGGGAGACCCTTTTCACCATTACACTCGAAACCATTGACCAAATGATGCAAGTACCCAGAGTCAAATCCCATTCCCCTTTTACCATTGAATTTCTAACCGAAATGTACCAGAAGCTGTCTTTTCCCTAGAGAGCGCAAATCTTTGAACTTTTTCTCCCTGAGAGTGCCCAATTACCCAAGAAAAATCCCCCCTACCATTCCTTGATTTTCTCAGTAAAAATGTAAACAAGTCATTTCCTCCTTGTATTGTTTGCTTGGATATTATTCAGACGAGTGAGTGGATGAACCCATCCTAGGTTTATTGTCCATTTTCTCCACCGAAGAGAAGGCCACCACCCAGTTCAATTTCAGCCAGTTCCTGGCCGACAACATTCATGAGCAACTCTTCATTTTTCCTAGAGAAGGCATGTTCAGGTATTCATCAATACTAGCATACATGTTCATATTTTTCCAATCAAACAAGTTTCCTTTCTTCCTGCAGAAGCTTGACCAAGACGGTAATCCACAACCGGTCACATCCTGGACGTCATTACTGAGAAAGAACTCATCTAAGTTTATTTTTAAGCAATTCATCGACCAGTTTTACCACCCAATGGTAAGCATGCTAAGTGGATGGAAGGAACCCAGATTAAATGAAGATATTCAAAGGATCCTGCACCTATCATACCTTGTTAAAACAGGGGATTGGTACTTGTACCAGGATCACACAGTGATCATAGTTTACGGATGGGATCTGGCCCCCTACAAGACGCCCAAGTACTTGCCTATCGGGATATTCGCTATAGAATATATCAGGCAGATGATTAATTCATACGACATTCACTGTGTGTCTTTTAAGAAAAAACAACAACTCAGGATCAGAGGTCAGATTGGATCTTTCATCTTAAACAGCAAAGCTGCAGGGGAAGATGCCAACAAGCTATTGAAAGAAATGAATTTCAGCCTCAATTTCTCTTGGCACTATGATCCATGTGGGATTATTGCAGAAACTAGATTAAGGAATAAAATTTCCACATATGCTCATGTACCCAAACCATAAATTGAGAAGTTCATGAACCAGACAAAGTGGTAGGATAACACTCTGAAAGACACAGAACAATAGTCTCCTCCTACTAGTATTTCACAGACCACTAATCCTCGGGTACCAGTAGAGAAGAAGCTCATAAAAGAGGTATCTCCCTCAGTCACTGAAGTCTCAGCAGAGGATTTCCAGGTTTACAGAAAGAGGCCCAAGACTAGTCATACACCTGATAGGTCTAGAGGAGAAGAGACTCGGTCCACCACATTAATGGAAGGAGAAAATTCACTATTTTCCTCAGGAAGCCAGCAAATGATGTCCACTTCCTCGTCGAAGAAGCAGACTGATACAACATTGACAACCAAATATTCACATGAGCCTGTAGGACTCAACCTTTTGAGAAATATAATTTAATCAAGAAGAAAAATGAGATGTTGACAAATAGTACCTATTCTCAATTCTAGAAGAATACATCTACAGGTCAGCATAGGTTTCTCTCTGCTTTTGATACAGAGAAGGGGAGAATTCACATGGCATATTTGCAGGCATAGGTGCCTCAACCCAAAACAATTTCTGATTATAAAAGGTCAACGTTTGATTTTGATGTTGCAGAAGTGCACCCAGTTGATCAGATGGATCTACACAGACAGACTGGAGAAATGATTTTCTCCACCCTAGCCAACACCTCCATGACTTCTGCAAAGTTGCAAGTTTCCTTTAGCAATGTCCAAACTCAGCTGAAGTTGGAAAAGGTATCTTCTTTGGCAAAGGATAACAAGATAAAATATCTAGAAGAACTGGTACTCAAAATTGGATATGATATGTCCAATGTCAAAGAAGCAGAAGAACTCATCAAAAATAAGAACGCTGGCATAGCCTCCCTGAGGAAACAATTGAAAATTTCTGCTACAGAAGACCCACAGGCTAAAGAAATGGTTGAGACTGAAGGCCATAAAGAGGAAATGTTGAATTTGATCATGGAGAAGAATGCTCAAATTAAAGAAATGGAAGTCGAGCTGGAAAAAATAGTTAAAGAAAAGGATCAGAATGTGTCAATGGCATTCATACCATTGAATGTAGTTCCCATCACATGTACCAGCAGAGCAGCAGCAACCTCAGTAACAACCACAGATGCTTCAGAAAAATTAGCAAATTCCATGCAAGACATGTCTCTGCAGGAACAGGAAATCAAAAGATTGCAGGATGAGATCGATAACCTCTAGCAGTTGAATTCCACCTTTCATTCAAGCTACAACACTGAAATGCATAAGTCTTAGAGGCTTAAGAAAGAACTTTAGAAGCTGCAGAAAGAAACTATCGCGGCCAAAACACTTTCAGAGGCCAAGAAAAATATTTGGATAGACATCTGCAAATCCATGATAGAGATTTGGCCACTTATACAGATTATGTTTGAGCAACTATGTACTAATACAGAGAATCAAACAGGCCATTGATAAGATCAGAGAAGAACTAGGAGAAAGGCCTACTGAGGCAAACAAAATCATCAGATTCTTGAATTCCAAAACAAAAACAAAAACTATCCTTGAGGTCAAGAAAGTTTTGACCAGGAGAGGATTAATTCTACAACTTGAGGAAAGGTCCCAAGCAATGGACATTGGAGTTCAAAGGTTTTTCAGCAAAATGGATTTATTACATAATAAGGGGCTACCGGGGTTACTTGTGATCAATGACAAGTTGATCACCCTCTCAAACTACAAACAGAATATCATCACAGTGGCAAAGGATGGTTCTAAGTTTGCAGGAATACAGGGCAGCATCATTGGTAAAGCATTTTTGGAGACTCTGCAATTGGACCTCAGCATCCAACACAAGATCAAGTACATATTCATCACTAATCCCACCTTCACCAAATACACAGAGATGGATGAATTTTACCGAAGGTTATTCAAAATCACCATCCCTAGTCAAAAGAGATGGGATGACCTGTGTACTCTAATCGAGTAATGATGAGGTGTACGTCTGAGTCAACACATGGTACGGTCATAATCAAGTCAAAGATGAATCACCAACCACTTCCTCAGAATCAGCATCAAGGATTCGAGGATCATTTAGAATTCCTATCTTTTTGTAAAATGTAATCTAGTTAGTTAGATTGTATCTCCACCATATATTGATCATTAATGATAGGATCAATTGTAATATTTCTATAAATACTTCAGAAGAAGTATTGAGGGTTGATCTTTACGCCCAAGCAAGTTGTAATCTGTAATATTTTTGAAGATATCTACCAATAATAAAAAGGACGATTCACAAGATTCCTACGTGTTGATGTCGATGGTGTTTACTTCTCTGCATTAAATGTTTATCTTACTTCGTTATCATTTTTTTTTCTGGCTCTAATCATTTAAAAGAAGTTTA
Source organism: Picea engelmannii (assembly GCA_009831015.1). NCBI lineage: Eukaryota > Viridiplantae > Streptophyta > Pinopsida > Pinales > Pinaceae > Picea > Picea engelmannii. The sequence continues at coordinate 322,467 of ML781873.1, read as the reverse complement.
AGTGCAGAATTTATCTTGGATACTTTGTTTCTAGCTTTTAAAGATCTGAATGTTTTTCTTCTGATATTACACTAAAGAAATTCTTAAATGCTTCTTTATTGTGATTGATTTTCTCACCTATTTCTACCTTTTCATCACTTTAATTATGAAAGATCCAACATTTGCATTACCTTTCCCTGTGAAGAAACCTTCTAAAATATGTCTTCTGATCTCAAACCGTAACACAGACCCCATAGACTAATGGATGCGTAAGCATTTTTCAGCCATTTTTATTAAAACAAAGCCACACACTCTTATTATTTAAACTAGCCTAATATCTAAAACTCAAACATGTCTAAATATTACAAAGAGATCCCTCTCTGAAACTGGCATGGATAGATCCCAGTTTTGAAGCGGTTGGATAAGTTACATCTGCTAAATTTCTTCTACCCCTGACAACCTCTAGGAATTTACAGAGCGTTAACACATCCAATCGACAAAACAAGAAAATTGTGTGTGCCCGAGGAAAAGTGTGTGGGATGGGACCCGCCCATATCTACAACCAATGAAGGGATTCCACATGGAGACCTGGAAGAAGAGGTGGAACCCTTTTCCCATACGGGGTCATATGTGTGCCAGGTAGCAAACGGTAAGGATGGGCCCGTAAATTAAAAATATTTTTATTAATTATATGAGTCAACATAAAGGTAAAAGAGAGGTAAGGAAAAGAAGATGAAAGAGTTCTTTGAACTCAAGTTGGGAAGCATGGTCACCATGGATGAATATGAAAAAAGATTCTTTCAATTACTAAAGTATGTGGACTTCATAAAGGATGATAAGGTCAAAATCCAATGGTTTCTTAGTGGATTACCCTCTTTCTACAATGACAAGATACAATATGATAACCCCGGGACTTTGGAGGAAGCCATAAGGAGAGAAAAGCATATTTATGAGCATAGCAGAGGGAGGCCAGTCTTCCAAAAGACCTGGAATGACAAGATGAAGGGTAAGAAAGAGCAAAGACAGAAAGGTTTTAAGCCACCATTTTTCAAGAACAACTCCAAGAAAATCAGCAAGGATAGTCAACCCAAAATGAGCATAAGACATCATATTCATTTGGAAAAAGGCAAAGGCAGTAGCTTGTGCAATGTTGGGGATGTGAGGGAAATCAATTATATAGGGATTGACCTCACAAATGAGAAAGAATGAGGAATATTCACAACAGTCAGGAGACTGAAATAGTTAACGATATGGGAGGAAGCAGACCAAGGATTTATGTGGCCTTGGACAACAAGAAAACGGAGTATTAATCCCACATGATTGAAGTGGAAGGTAAGATTGATAACCATCCCATATCCATTTTAATTGATTCTAGAGATAGACATAGTTAACTAAGCTAAACATTGTTGAAATATTTCACTTGCAAAGGAGTAAGCATAAGAAGTCTTGGTTAGTTTAGTTAGCCATGGGGGGTAAAAAAAATATCAATGAGTAGATGTGAACACCATACCATTGGGTTCATATGATTGTCTAATTGTCATGGATTGGTTGGAAAAACACCATGTTATCTTAGACTATTACAATAAGACCATAACTTGTCTTGATGAGGGAGGGAAACAAGGCAAGATTCAAGGCATTCTGAGAATTATAGTTGTTAGATAAATTTCATCCGTGTAGTTGAAAAAGAGGTTCAGGAAGGGATGTCAAATTTGTGCAGCCCATATGGAAGAGGAGGCCAGAGATAAAGTGGAAACTATTGAATACCATCCAATATTAATGGATTTGAAGATGTTTTTGGGGAAATCCTAGGATTTCCACCAAAGAGAGACGTTGATTTCTCTATTGATTTGGTTCCAGGAGTTGCCCCAGTTTCCAAGACACCTTACAGAATGGGCACACCATAATTGAAAGAGTTGCAGATGCAGCTTGAAGAACTTTGAAGAAGGGGTATATACGCCCAAGTGTGTCACCTTGGGGAGACCTAGTTCTTTTTGTAAATAAGAAGGATGGAACCTTAAGCCTATGTATTGATGTCAAAAAACTGAATAAGGTAACCATAAAGAACAAATGCCCTTTTCCAAGGATTGATGATTTATTTGATCAGCTAAAGGGTGCAAGGATATTTGCCAAGATTGACTTGAGATCAGGTTATCATCAAGTGAGGATAAAGGAAGAGGACATCTGCAAGACACTGTTCAAAACAAGATATGGGCATTATGAATTTACATTAATGCCATTTGGGCTATCAAAATTCCCAACAGTTTTCATTTTCCTAATGAATGGCGTGTTCAGGGAGTACCTGGACAAGTTTGTAATTTTTTCTTAGATGATATTCTCATCTACTCAATGAAAGAAGAAGAGCATGAGAAACATTTTAGAGTGGTGTTGCAAGTTTTGGGAGAGCATAAATTGCATGCCAAACTAAGTGCATCTTTTATCAAAATAAGATTCACTACTTGGGACATATCATTTTAGCAAATGGGATAGTAGTTGATCCCGAGAAAATAGAGGCCATTAGAGGATGGTCAATGCCAGGAAATGTGACATAGATCGGATCATTTAAGGGTCTTTCCAGTTATTACCGAAGATTCATAAAATGATTTTCAAAGATTGCAAGACCAAACACTTATTTGAAAAAGAGAGTGAAATTTGAATGGACTCCCAAGTGTGAAGAGAGATTTCAACAACTGAAAGAAATTTTAACGAGTGCACCAATCTCGAAGATCGCAAATCAGGATGAATATTTTGTGGTGTGCATTGATTCATGCAAGGAATGGTTTGATGGAGTCCTCATTCAAAAAGAGCATGTGGTATGTTATGAATCCTAGAAATTAGAGCATGAGAGGAACTATCCTACACATGACTTGGAAATAGCATCCATTGTACGTGCACTAAAAATGTAGATACATTACCTCATGGGGAGAATATTTGAGCTAAGGACATACCACTGTGGTCTGAAACATTTTTTTTGACAACCAACAATAAATGTCAGACAAACTAGATGGCTCGAATTTCTGAGTGAATATGACTTTGAAATTAATCATATAAAATGCAAGGAAAATCAAGGTGTTGATGCACTCAGTAGAAGAGCTCATGAAATGCATATTTTATCCATCATTATGTTCAGCACATATTTAAAAGACAGAATTTTAGAGGCTGCAAATTCAGATCAGCAATATTTAAAAATAAAAGAAACATTACAGTAAGACAATTTACAGCAGAAAATTAATTATTATGAGCAGAGAGAGGATGGAATCCTCATCTACATGAGGGAAATGTGTATGCCAAATTCAGAAGAGATGAAAAATATAGTGTTGATGGAAATGAAGAATGTGCCATATGTTTGTTGGAAAATATTTAACAGACAGCGAATGCTTGTCATTGATGGCAATAGTGAAGATGACATGAGAAAAAAAAGTTTGTAATTGACAGGCAAATAGAAGATAAGTTCAGAGAAGTGAATGATCGAAAGCAGTGAATGATCAAAGGAAGCAAATGAGCGAAAGTTTGAGAAGAATGTGAATGATCGAAGGCAGCGAATGAGCAAGAGTTTGAGAAGAATCTCTTGAGAAGAAGAATCAATGATCGTTGAAGAGGGAGACAGATCTCAGCCATCAGATCCGAGCGCAGGGTTCGACCACCGTTGGATCGAGGAGAACCTGCATGGTCTTTAAAGTGCAAGGAGAAGAGGGCGTAATCGCAATATGAAAAATCACGATGAAATATGAGCCGTCAGATCAAGCTTTGATCTGGACCGTTAATTCCAATCAATGCAAAGTTTCGGGGATCGCGTGTTGGTGATGTCAAATAAACAATACAAAAGGAACCCCGAAATCGCGATATGCGAATTCGCAATTTAATCGCAGTCGTTAAGTTAAGAAGTGACCTGGACCATTGATTTTCTTCATGGAGTTTCGGGGATCGCGACATCAAGAGGAATAGAAAATAAGGCAACAAGAATGCCAAAATCGCGATATGTGATATCGCGATTCAATCGTAGCCATTCAATTGAGAATGAATCTAAACCGTTGATTATAGCTCGTGTCGGAGTTTCGCGAATCGCGATATCAAGAAGAAAAGAAAAAAATGCAACAAGAATCTCGATTTCGCAATATGCGATATCGCGATCCAATCGTAGTCGTTGAAACAAGTTCATATCAGGACCGTTGGTTCAACTCTGTGTCAGAGTTTTGCGAATCGCAATATGGAGAGACAAAAGAAACAAATCAACTTGTATTACAAATTTGCGATATGCGAAATCGCGAAAGCACCTTATGCATAAGGCTGTGGTCACGGGAAGAGAAGGAGTCAGTCTAGATAAGCTCCATTTCGGAGTTTCGAAGATCGCGACATGAAGTGTCGAGACACTTGGGAACAGGAATGTCAAAATGTCGAAACCCGATTTAAAAAGGCAAGAATAATTAAGGTCATCCAACGGTGCAGATAAAACTTGAATGTGATCGGAGGGTTACTGTTCTTTCTCACAGATTAACTCTTCAGTTACAAATCCATTAGTGAAATGGACTCACGATTGCCAATCAGTTGGCGTTTCAGTTGCTTAGACAGTTGTTGTCTTTTTGCCTAAGGAGTTGGGAAGTTGAACCGTCGTGTTGGTGTGTATAAAATAAGATGAAACAGACTGTGTCTGGTTGGTTGTTCTGTAAGTGAAAAAGAATGAAACTGTAAGAATAGAGAAGAAGAGGATGCGCAGGAGGAGATTGAGCATATGTGAAGTGTGAGATGAAATGCAAAGTAGAATAACAGAATGAGTTGAAGAAGAGCAGAATGAGAGTATGAGTTGATGCAGAGCATACCTGCTGAATAGACAGAGGAAGAGAAGAGCAGCAGAACAGTGTGCAGAAGACCAGATTTACAGAACAAAGAAAAATTGGTAAGAACTGATTTATCTATAAAGTTGAATGTTTGTTTAGCCATTTATATTTTAGGGAGGTTGGGAGGTGCTCGGGAGGACTGTTGTCCTCAGAGGTTCAAGTGGGAGCTTGAAAACAGGAAGTTGTAGCTTCCATCTAGTTGTAGCCAGAGAAACCAGGGTGGCAGGGTGGTGCTAGGGAGAACAAGTGTTCTCTGTTATACAGGTTGGAGCCTGTGTAACAGGAAGTTGGTGCTTCCATCCAATTGGTGTTGGAACATTCAGGAAGTTGGTGTTTCCATCCAGTTGGTGCTGGAATATTCAAGGAGTTGGCGCTTCCTTCTAGTGGGTGCTAGAGAAACCAGAGAGTTGGTGCTCTCAAACAAGTTGCAGCTTGTAAAATAGAGGTTGCAGCCTCATATTGAGTCGGTGCTCAATTATAGATGATGTACAGAAATTAAAAGACTGCCTATCATTTCGAAGAAGAAGAGGTTTTCTCCCTTTATGGGTTTCCTCGTGAAAAATTTGTCTCTGTGTATACTTTATGTGTGATTGTTGTTCTTTACCTTTACTATCCATATGTTGTATATTGTTGATGACCACATGAAGAAATATTAATAATGTTTTAACAGACTTAAAATTGTTTAAGCTCACATACAACTGATTCACACCCCCTCTCAGTTGTATTAATAATTTCAACAATTGGTATCAGAGTGGTTCCTTTTATTTAAAGGTAGATCTGTAAGCTTAAACATGACAAGTCATGAAGGGACTTCAGCCTCTAAGCCCCCTCTGTTTGATGGAACAAATTTTTCCTTCTGGAAGATTAGAATGAGAACATACTTAATGGCCTTGGGTGTTGATGTTTGGGATGTAGTAGAGACTGGATATACAAAGCCTGTTGTGATAGCCACCAAGGATGATAAGTTAGAGTTTAGTTTTAATGCTAAGGGGATGAATGTTATCTTGAATGGACTTGTTGAAGCTGAGTTTGTAAAGGTGATGCATCTTGATACTACCAAAGCAATGTGGGATAAACTTATTAACAGTTATGAAGGAAATGAGAAAGTAAAAGATCTCAAACTTCAAACATACAGATTGAAATTTGAACAACTAAAGATGAATAAAGATGAAACAATTAGCAAGTATTTTTTAAGAGTTGAAGAACTTGTAAATGCCATCAAGGCTCTAGGTGAGGCGTTTGATGACTCACTCTTAGTTCAGAAGATTTTAAGATCTTTGCCTGATAAATTTAATCCAAAAGTCTCTGCAATAGAAGAATTAAATGATCTTAAAACTTTGTCCATTGATCAACTTCTAGGAACCCTAACTGCATATGAAATTAGAATTAACAAAGATAAATCCAGTACTAGAGAAGCATCTTTTAAAGCAGACAAGAATACTGACTCAGAATTAGATGATATTGAGGCAAAATTTGTGAGAAGGTTAAATAAAGGATCAGGAAAATATCAAGGGAAGTTGCCCTTCAAATGCTTTAACTGTGGTAAGATAGGTCATTTTTCATCTAAGTGTCCCCATCAGAAAAAGGA
>ML781873.1:255173-312576 GCA_009831015.1 Picea engelmannii | reverse complement strand
GGTCTGTGGTATCCTAGAAATCAGAATTTCCAGTTAACTGCTTATTCAGATGCAGACTGGGCAAACTGTGTTGATGAAAGAAAAAGCACCAGTGGAGGAGCATTTTTTCTGGGTGACTCATTAGTTGCATGGCTTAGTAAAAAGCAGGGATCCATTTCTTTATCTACTACAGAGGCAGAATATATTGTTACTGCTACTTGCTGCACACAAATTTTATGGATGATACAAACTCTTGCAGATCTGAAGGTAAATTACAYTGATCCCATTCCAATTCACTGTGATAACACCAGTGCCATTAGTGTCTCCAAGAATCTTGTTCTTCATTCCAAGACTAAGCATATTCCAATCAAGTACCATTTTCTCAGAGAACAAGTTACAAATAGAATTGTTCAACTGAATTATATACCTTCTACAGAACAGATTGTTGATATCTTTACTAAACCATTAGCAACAACCCCTTTTGGATATCTTTGTCAAAAGTTGGGGGTTATAATCTCTTGTGCCTAATCTGTTCACCTGGTCAGGGGGAGTACTTATTGAATATCTGGTGTATTTCCAAGATGCTTATAGTTGACAGGGGGAGTAGGTTTTTATAACATATCAAGCGAAGAATGGTTCTTCTTTGACATTGATGTCAAAGGGGGAGAAAAGAGCAGGAGAGAAGATTTGAATACATGTGGGTGCTTGTGTTGCCATCAATGCCAAAGGGGGAGATTGTTGGCAAATATTTAACAGACAGTTAACAGACAGCGAATGCTTGTCATTGATGGCAACAATGAAGATGAAATGAGAACAACAAGTTTGTAATTGACAGGCAAATAGAAGATAAGTTCAGAGAGGTGAATGATCGAAAGCAGTGAATGATCGAAGGCAGCGAATGAGTGAAAGTTTGAGAAGAATATGAATGATCGAAGGCAGCGAATGAGCGAGAGTTTGAGAAGAATATCTTGAGAAGAAGAATCTTTGATCCTTGAAGAGGGAGACAGATCTCAGTCGTCAGATTCGAGCGCAGGTTCCGACCACCGTTGGATCGAGGAGAACCTGCATGGTCTTCAAAGTGAAAGGAGAAGAGGGCGTAATCGCAATATGAAAAATCGCGATGAAATCTGAGCCGTCAGATCAAGCTTTGATCTGGACTGTTAATTCCAGTCAATGTCGGAGTTTCGGGGATCGCATGTTGGAGATGTCAAATAAACAATACAACAGGAACCCTGAAATCGCGATATGCGAATTCCCGATTTAATCGCAGCCGTTAAGTTAAGAAGTGATCTGGACCGTTGATTTTCTTCATGGAGTTTCGGGGATCACGACATCAAGAGGAATAGAAAACAAGGCAACAAGAATGCCGAAATCGCGATATGTGATATCGCGATTCAATCGCAGCCATTGAATCGAGAATGAATCTAGACCGTTGATTATAGCTTGTGTCGGAGTTTCGCAAATCGTGATATCAAGAAGAAAAGAAACAAATGCAACAAGAATCTCGATTTCGCGATATGTGATATCGCGATCCAATCGTAGCCGTTTAAACAAGTTCATATCTGGACCGTTGGTTCAACTCTGTGTCAGAGTTTCGCGAATCGCAATATGGAGAGACAAAAGAAACAAAGCAAATTGTATTACGAATTTGCGATATGCGAAATCGTGAAAGCGCCTTATGCATAAGGCTATGGTCACGGGAAGAGAAGGAGTCAGTCTAGATAAGCTCCATTTCAGAGTTTTGGAGATCGCGACATGAAGTGTTGAGACACTTGGGCACAGGAATGTCGAAATGTCAAAACCCAATTTAAAAAGGCAAGAATAATAAAGGTCATCCAACGGTGCGGATAAAACTTGAATGTAATCGGAGGGTTATTGTTCTTTCTCACAGATTAACTCTTCAGTTACAAATCCATTAGTGAAATGGACTCATGATTGCCAATCAGTTGGCGTTTCAGTTGCTTAGACAATTGTCATCTTTTTGCCTAAGGAGTTGGGAAGTTGAACCATCATGTTGGTGTGTATAAAAGAAGATGAAACAGACTGTGTCTGGTTGGTCGTTCTGTAAGTGAAAAAAGAATGAAACTGTAAGAATAGAGAAGAAGAGGATGCACAGGAGGAGATTGAGCATATGTGAAGTGTGAGATGAAATGCAAAGCAGAATAATAGAACGAGTTGAAGAAGAGAAGAATGAGAGTACGAGTTGATGCAGAGCATACCTGTTGAATAGATAGAGGAAGAGAAGAGCAGCAGAACAATGGACAGAAGACCAGATTTACAGAACAAAGAAAAATTGGTAAGAACTGATTTATCTGTAAAGTTGAATGTTTATTTAGCCATTTATATTTCAGGGAGGTTGGGAGGTGCTCGGGAGGACTTTTGTCCTCAGAGGTTCAAGTGGGAGCTTGAACACAGGAAGTTGTAGCTTCCATCTAGTTGTAGCCATAGAAACCAGGGTGGTAGGGTGGTGCTAGGGAGAACAAGTGTTCTCTGTTATATAGGTTGGAGCCTGTGTAACGGGAATTTGGTGCTTCCATCCAGTTGGTGCCGGAACATTCAGGAAGTTGGTGCTTCCATCCAGTTGGTGCTGGAATATTCAGGGAGTTGGTGCTTCCTTCTAGTGGGTGCTAGAGAAACCAGAGAGTTGGTGCTCTCAAACAAGTTGCAGCTTGTAAAATAGAGGTTGCAGCCTCAYATTGAGTTGGTGCTCAATTATAGATGATGTACAGAACTTAAAAGACTGCCTATCATTTCGAAGAAGAAGAGGTTTTCTCCCTTTATGGGTTTCCTCGTGAAAAATCTGTCTCTGTGTATACTTTATGTGTGATTGTTGTTCTTTACCTTTACTGTCCATATGTTGTATATTGTTGATGACCACATGAAGAAAGATTAATAATGTTTTAACAGACTTAAAATTGTTTAAGCTCACATACAACTGATTCACCCCCCCTCTCAGTTGTATTAATAATTTCAACAATGTTGGGCACCCAGGATATAAAAAACAATTGTAGTTGTAAGAATCCAATACTTTTAGACATGAATGAAGAAAGAAGTGGTTAATTACATAGTCAAGTGTCTAGAATGCCAAAAAGTGAAGATAGGTCATAGACATACAGTGGCATTGTTATAGCCATTGCTCATTCCTGAGTGGAAATGGGAAGTGGTTACAATTGATTTTGTTACAAAGTTTCCCATAGCAATGAAGCAGCATGATTCCATCATGGTGGTGGTGGATAAATTAACAAAGGCTGCACATTTTATTCCTATGAAGACTACACACAAGGCAGCAAATATTGTAGACATATATATGAAGGAAGTTGTTAGGATACATAGAGTTCCTAAGGCAATTGTCTCAAACAGATATCCAAAGTTTACTTCTAATTTTTGGAAAGGCTTGTTTAAAGGCTTTGGGACTAGTCTAAATCTCAGTATAGTGTATCACTCAGATTCGGATGGGAAAATGGAGAGGACTAACAGAATAATTGAATACATGCTCATAATGTATGTGATGGACCAACCATCAAAATGAGAGGACTAGATCCACTAAGTATATTTTTCTTATGTTAATGGGTATCAAGCCTCATTTAAAATGAGCCAATTTGAAGCATTGTATGGCGAGACATGTAACACACCAGTGAGTTGGGATAACCCAGTAGACAGAGTTGTCATTGGGCCAGATTTGTTAAGGAAAATGGAAGAGCAAATGGCAAAGATCAAGCATAATTTAAAGGATTCCCATGACAGGAAGAAAAGGTATGTAGACAAGAACGGAGTTTTCTATAGATTTTAAAGTGGGCGAACATGTTTTTCTAAAAATAAAAGTGAAAAGAATTTCAATAAGATTGGGTTATTGCCCAAAGTTCGAAGCAATATGTTGTGGGCCATTCAAAATATTAGAGAAGATAGGGTCAGTATCATATATGCTATAATTTCTTGTATCCATGAGAGTGCATAATGTATTTCATGTATCAATATTAAACAAATATGTGTCTGAAGCTAACCACATAATTGATTGGATTGTGATCCAGGTGGAAAATGAAGGGGATTTTCGGGTGCAACCAATACGCATCTTGGACCGGAAAGTAAAATTGCTCCAGAACAAAGTCATAGGGTTGGTAAAGGTTCGATGGACATGTTACGGTCCTAAAGATGCAACATGGGAGCATAAAGAAACTATGTGGGAGGAAAACCCCTCATTTTTTTTGTCAATTTTGAATAGCCCTGATGAAATAATGGTGCAACCTGATGGACTGAGAAAAGTGAAGGGGGAACATTCATTGGTTCAACAAGTTCAGAAGAATGAGAGATTATGGTTGGAAATTATGTTGGAGGTAAATAGATTTCAAAATTTTGTTTTTTGAATATTATGATGTAAATTTATATGTGCATTTCAGCATGGTGTTGTGCACCGAGGATAATGCACAATTCTAGGGGAGGGGGAATGTAACATCCCCACTACAATCCCCAGTTGAATTAATGCATGATGTAGATATGAATGTGGCTATGGCCAAGTGATGTAATATGTTGATTGTATTTTCTGATTTTAATAAATATAATTTAATACCAGTTGTAAGGAATATGGACAAAGATGGGGATTGAGTTATCCACAAGAGAAGAGAGTGTCTAAGAGGGGTCCAAGGGGTAAATTAATTGTGGGTATTTTTTTTTTAGTTTGTCCATGACTTGTGGGACTAGCATGTGGCTTGAGAAATCACAACTCAGGGGCATCTAAACCGTAAAAGTCACCTGGGGATTGCGCCCAGCCTGAGCCACACCAACCTTAAACATGGTTGGATTTTTGGTGTCCCCAGAGGTTTTGAACCTGTGAATTCACATCATGGAGTGCCTTAATAGATAACTTTGTCATCGTCTGTTCTACTCCTCGGGGACAATTAATTGTGGGTATTACTTCAACCCATTTCCCTTAATTTTATTATCATTGGGGATAACTTGTATTTTATATTTGAGTGTATGATATCTCAATCATTAAACTCATGTAAGAGGGTGGGTGTGAGAGTCACATCCCATAGTTATTGGAAGCATGGGGTTGAAGTACAATCAACATTGGGTAGAATGAGGAGCCAACTGTCTTGGGAAAATACAGGAAATTTGTATGGGGAGAATAGCCAGTTTTTCACATTCGGGCTTGGCATGAACAACAAAGGGAGAGTAGGGAAAAAGAGTGTTATAGATAGACCAAGGAGGCTGGGAAAATTCTGGAGCATTTTTGGAACATTCTAGAGCTGAATATTGAAAAGCCATGTTGTCAATCCTGAAGAGTGAACTCATGTGTGAGTTTCACTGTAACAACAAGTATTAGTTGGTTTTTTCCTTGTAGTTTTCCTGACAGTGAGTTCCCTTGAGTTCCCAGTAGAGAGATTCTTGGTTACATGTTCCAAAGAGACCCTTATAAATGAATGGGATGCCTAATGGACTAAGAGCAGTGAAGGGGTGCATTCCTTTGGTTGGGAAGGTCAAGAGGGAGAGAGTTGGAGGAAATTCGGGATAGTTGTAGGAGAATTACAATGGGTTGTGGGATATTGAGTTGTGATTGGACTGTGAGAGGCACCCTTCTCTTGTGTATTCCTAGTCCCAACTCAGGGGTGACTTTCTATTGAGATTTGGAACAGCGAGTCTACGGTTGGGTGGAACATCCTTCCAAAGCAGCTAATTGCACAAACTTTCTTTTAAAGATAAGTGTTTATCTGTGTTTCTAAGTTATCTTATGAGTTTTACAGCAGCGCTTTACCCTGTGAATGAGGATGGTTTTGTGTGTTGTTGTAGATTATTTTATTAGCTTCCTTCATAATTCATTTAGGATGCTTTGGTTGCATTTGATTATGGGTATCAGAATCTAGTTAAATCTGTGTATAACGTGTAGCTAGTAAGCTACAGAAAATTGGTTATTAGAAAATTTTTGAATTTATGTGTATTTTCATGTATTAATGTTCCTTAGTTAAGTTGGGGAACATTACAGATGAATTTAGGCTCTTGCATCAGATAAACATATGGTACAAAATCTGGTTTTGGTAAATCAATGAATAAAGGATTAGGGTTACTTGCATTTAGAAAAGAAGTCTCAACATATCCAAGGTCTTCTCTCAATAAGAGATAGTACAAGAATGTGGTAAATCCTCTAGAATATGTAGAGAAAGCATCAACTTTCAAATATGCATCACTTATTAATGGAAGCTTACATAAATATACTAATGTAAGCTTGCATAAATATACTAAACATCCAACAATCTAGTCCAACTAAAACTCTCCCTCCATTATCCTCCTTTGTAAGTGCAATCTTGTCTTCACCAACTCTTGCTTTATCTTGAGATAGGTCATAGGACAAAGATAATCATTTGAGGAAACCAAGGGAGATGAAAGCAATTTCATAATCACAAGATCAAAGCAGCGTCAAAATCAAGACATGTATGAATCAACAAGAAATGCAACTCATGAGAAGAGAAAGTAGGTTTAGCATCAATTCATCCGATCAACCTGAAGATTTGCTTAAAAAGTACATGCATAATCAAACAAAGATGTCATCGAGCAATCATGAATCAAACCATTAAAAGAAACGGAACATATTTCTATAGTCCAAAAGGAGTATCTTATCTTATCATAATTGACTTATATAAATTAGTTCAATTTCAGTTTTATAAAAAAAATTATATAATAAAATTTTAATTATATTTTTTATTATTTTTATTATATTTTTTCAATTAATTTATGTTTAATCTTAGGGGAAAATAATTTCTTCTAAAAATTGTAGATACTTTCTTAATTCATTATAAAGAAAAGATTGTATTCGTTATAAAATAGGTGATGTTATCTCTCCAAGAAACCCTTTGTGGTTGTAGACCAAAGGTGCTTGGTAACTTAAGAAATGAATGGATCAATAGGATAACTCAATTCAAGTATGGCATTCAGACATTCAAAATGGTAAACAAATAAACCAGTGCTCTCAAAGATTGATTAACCAGCAGATAACTTTTAAATGGGTGAAGAACATATTGTAGCTAAACCAGTACAATGTAGGGTCTAAGAGACAATCAAGAAACTAATTATCAGGCTATGAGCTAAACAATGGGATAACAGCCATTCAAAGCTTGAAAACACATATAATAGTACAGAAAGAATGATGGAAAGCTGACAATCAAAATTGAAAGGAACATGTGATCTGTATTAGCGTTAAAAAGTCTGAGTACAATAGAGGATTCCTGTATCCAGAACTGACCCCCAACTCAGACTGAATTCCCAGGCTTTATAGCCTTTACAATATACAGATTAGATCCTATGAAAAGGGATCTAAGATACTAAAAATAACAAAGTAATAAACTAATTGTAAACTCTAAAGAATAGATCCTTTATTAAAGGAAATTAAATCATATCTAAACTAAAGTCTTCGACAGCTGCTTTGTTTGAAGGATACCTAGAAATCTGGAGTTGATTGTTTCAAAATCTGGATGTAATCTTTCTCATCGACCAACTGCCATGTAGAATTTTCCAAATAAACTATCATCTGTAATCTTATCATTTCCACTGGAAAACAGGAGAACTCTGCCATTTGCACACTTGTTGCCTGTAATTCTGAAAAGCTGGGATACTCTGCCCTTCAGATCTGGGATAAACTGCCACTTGTCTTTCAAAAATTTCCTGAAAGTGTTCTTTCAACCAATCTGTTATATGAGTGATCATTCCTCACCAAAGCATATGCATGAGGAGTCTGCCCACTTGAATCTGAAGATGTATTCTAGGATTGCAACCCAACACCTTGTGAATCACTTTTCAATGCATCTACCAAGTGCTTGTTATTTTATATACTGGTTGTCAAATACAATGGTGTAAGGCCTCCTGGAAATGTAAACTTTTGCACCCTGTGATCAGTCAGTATGTTGTCTGAGAAGTTCATGGAAGTTTTATCTTCAGGAAGAACATCAGTAGATGTATACTTTCCCCTGAATGCTATCTCAACACCTTTTTCCAAAGCATCATTCACAAGACTTTGAAGTTTCTCTGCATGCTCAAATGAAACAGACTGCTCCCATATCATACATTCCCTCTAAAGAGGCCCCACACGCACAGATTTCACAGTTTTGATAACTTGAACCTTAAAAGAATCGTAGACATCTTGGTGCACATAGAACCGCTCAGCACCAGCACAGTTCTGACTATTTGATTGTAAAGCAACTCTGATAGTTATTTGTGCAACATGAGCGACATCCACATCAAAGCAATGAATGCATCTTTTTCACCAAGTTCAAGTGTTACTGGGATCAATGTCTTTGATGTATTTCCCATGACCATCTTACCACCAGCAGTAGATCCAACAAATATCACTTTGTCAATAGAAACGACAGGTGCTTCTCCAGTTTCAGCAAAACTTGTTATCCCATGAATTAGATCGGAAGGTGCTCCTACTACCAAAAGTCCTGTTTGAATGATCCGAAAATAGAAGCAACCAAACTAGCTTGCATGCTCTGACAGATTGCAGTTCTGCACTGATAGAAAAACTCAGGTAATTTCTCGGTCACAGTTATGATTTAACCTCAGTCACATCAACGTTGGTTCCACATAATAAAATTCTCATACTTGTATAACAGAAGCACAGAATAACATAATAAGAACATTCATCTAATAGCGATAGCTATTGCTATAGTTAGACTCATAACCTCCAGCAGAATGGCCAGCAAACCCAGTATTTTCTCGTGGGGAAGCATACATGGTGTTATGACCTGAATATGAATTATAGCATAAATCAATGGAATTATACACATCTGGAAGTCCTGAAGCTCGATACGCATTTGTTGGTGGACCTGAAGCCCTGTACACCTGAGTTTCAATCGTTATTTTCATAGACCATATCATTGTGATAATAGTTAATGCATAGTAGGCTAGAACCCATCTGTGCTCTTTTCATAAACAACACTCCACGCCAGTGCTTCCTCCACACGCATACCCAGATTCTTCAACTTTGGTATTAGGGATGATCTTTCCATTCAGGCGAGCAAACACCAAAAAGACTATAATGGGTATATAGTACACAAAGTGACCAGCTCTTAAGCCAGGCAAAACCAGCAACAGTCTCATGTTTCTCGCAAGGCATTATATAGCTTTCATGTCAGTCGGGCTGTGAGAAAGCCATTCCAAAATCTGCGCTTGCAATGCCACAGGAAAGTTGCTTGGATGTTGATCAAAAATCTTGAAGATAATGCGCCATGTTCGCTTCCCAGAAATCATCATTTGAAACAGATGGATTGAGGTTGAGCACGAAAAGTGTGCCTTGGTTTACACCACGATGCTTGCATGCAGTGTAAAGTGTGCGTATGGTACCATATTGCTCAAAAAGGGCCCGCAACTCACTATCTTCAACATTGTTGTTAATGTTTCTTACAAAGAGAGTCCTCGAAGGGTGTTCCCCATAAGGATGCTTCCCACCAATAGAACAATTTGATCCACCTTGCTGAGAAGTTGGAACCCTACTGCTGAACAAATCAAAATCCTCACTTTCCTCTGCATGTTAGACTGGGTAATGCAATCAAACTCATCAACAAGACTAGACAATAACTCATCATCATCAGGAAGAAGATTCCCGGAAAACAAAAAGCTTATCCTCCTCCAATTGAGTTGTTGCAGTATCAACAAAGTGATTAGCTACAGCATCATGGAAAAATAACATCAACTTGTTCTCAAAGAACTTGGAGAAGGATCTTGAAAACCAGCTATTTTCCCATTAATGTTTGAAGAATCTAATCTGTCAAGAATCTTGTCATTTGCAGAAAATGAATACGGCATGTAGCTTGCCATTTGGCGCGAGCAAGAACACGAGATTTGAAATTTGAACATGAGAAGCTTTTCGGTGGTTAAGGGCCTTTTAACATGGGCCTCTTATCCACCGAAACAGTCGGATTTCAGTGGCTAACTAGTCCACCGAAACATGGCCTTCCTTTAAAACGCTTTCACCAACGCACAATCCTGTTTCACCAGCGCACAATCCTGTGGAAAACTCCATTTAGCTGTTGGAAGTTGTTACTTTCACCAACGCACAACTCGCGACAAAGATTCTTTGGATGTTTGAAAGTCATCACTTTCAGCAGCGCACGGACCTATAAGATATGCTCCTTAGCTGCTAAAAGTCGCCACTTTCACCAGCTAACATTCATCTTTTAAACACACGTTAGTTGTTGAAAGTATTTTATGAAAATTTTAAAGAGAAGACCTTTATGGGTCATCTTATTTCTAAAACAAAAAATCAAAACCTAAATTTTGCAGCTAGAAAAACTCAAAACCAATTTGAGAAAACTACTAATAGCCATGCTATCCACCACAAAATGCGACCATAGGGATGGGTTCATTTTGGGAGCTAACAGGTAACATAGACTTAATACACATGATCCCACGGAAAACAAATTGGAAACCTATAACACGACTTACTAATACTTATCCAATTACATTGTAGTTTATTTATATTATGTGGCAATCACAAAAATCATGTTACCACCAATAAGACACCCCAAAATAGATCATATAAAGGCTTTTGACCTAGGGATCTTTCCTAAATGGATTGACTCGAAAATGAAGGTTTGAGGGTTTGAGATTCTTAACATTACGCCTAGATTTTAATACATTAAGTCTTACTTCATGTGCCCATTTATTGGGATTATAATATATTAGGTCTTACTTCATGTGCCCATTTATGTGGGATTATTAAAGCTTTATTATTTCACTTAACATTATTCAACAACCATGTGTTTTAATGGCCATTTTTAAGAGGTTCTAAAAAAAATCTTCTAAAATTTCCTCTTTACACACTCCCAAATCAAATTATCAATCTATGAATTTGTCATGTTAATGTAAAAATCTGATTTTTAAAATTCCTATATATTTATCTGTTTCAAATTATCAATCTATGAATTTGTCATGTTAATGTAAAAATCTGATTTTTAAAATTCCTATATATTTATCTGTTCATGTATGTATTGTTTGATTTCATGGTATAATTATGTAATTGAAATAGGCTATGAGAAATACAATCTTCACACAAAGCACTCCATTAACAAATGTTTAGTGATACATAAAAGTTTAAAGGTTATTTATTTTATGACATTCAATGTTTAGTGATATATAAAAGTTCAAAAGTTATCTATTTTATTACAATCAATTGACATATTTTCAAAATTCAAAATAAATATCGATATCTTTTAATTATGATTTTCAAAGCATAAGAAATTAAAATGATAAATTTTAATGTGACATTTTTCTATTTTATAACTTTTGATTAATACGTTTTTTCAAATTTCACTCCATATAAAGGAAGAAAATATTGATACCTTTCAACTATGATTTTTAAACATAAAAGATGTGATAGATTTTAATGTTACATTTTTCCATTAAAACATGTTCATTAAATTTATGAAAATTTAAATTTCATAAATTTAATTTAATTTTAAAAAATGAAATTTAAATTTGGAAAATTTCAAAATAAAACCCAAATTTAAAAAAGTTTTATTAAATTTTGGATTTGAAAAATACAATCATATTTAATATATATTTAATATGAAATTGATAAAAGAATTTCGAAAGAAAGAAAGAAAATATTGGATAATTGTTTTAAGAAAAGATGAATTTAAAAAAAAAAAAAAAGTAAAAAAGACGAGATATATTTGAAAATAAAAAATAAGAAGAAGAAGATAGTATCCTCCGTCAAGTTTTACTAGCACTTTTGGTTTCAAAGGGCCTCGTTATGTATGGATACCCGAGTTTGAAACTCCGTAGTAGTGAGAGGAGACACCTAAAATCCAACTATGTTAATGGTTTGTGTGGCCTAGGTCTATTGGGTGTGATTTTGATGGCTTAGATGCCCTGAGTCTTGGTTTCTTAGACCACGGGCTAATCCCGCAAGTCACGGATCTATTAGCAATAAAAAAAAGATAGTAGCCTTCAAGAAAAACAAATAAAAGGTGAACTTGAAATAAAAATAGTTAATAGGTGAACTTGAAACGAGGATCAAATGGAATATATTCCAACATTACCAAAAAAATAAAGAGATATTTAAAATCTATTGATCCATCCGATGTGTTTTGTAGCACAAAGGGCACATATGGAAATACATCTAAGGAGCTTTGATGGTGCATCTAATTAAGACTTAGCACAACACTTTATGAAAAAATTAGGAAGCATTTTATCAATTTCATGGTGGCATTGGAATACTTTATGTGAGCCAAGTTGGAAATCTTTGGCAGTCATTTTATCCATTTTTTGTAATTTTTCTTTGTGGATTTATAGCAACTTTCTTCATAAATTTATTGCAGCCCCTTTATTCAACCTTGTCTACCCTTTCTTTATGGCATGGATGTTAGTTTACTTGTTGCTTGGAGATTATTTAACTTGTGTTGTGAGAGGGAATGGGAGAGAATCTTATGTAGGTGAATTCTTTCATAGCCCTTATTCTGTTTTTTTACACATAATTACTTGGACTAGGAAGGTACACTACTTAAGTTGTTACATAAAAATATTGGAGTGGGTGCTTGGTGTGAGCAAACATAAACCTAACTTGGCACATGCAAGGAGCACTACTTCAGTAAGTTATGTTGAGAAGCATGATTGGCACGAATTTTCATGTAACTACCTAACCTTAGTACATGTGAGGCACATATGTTGATTAGGATTAAAGTGAACCTTGTCAAGGTGGAGCACTACACTTGTGAACCCATTATCTCAGGTGAACCTAGTCTAGGATTTTTACTTGTAACCCCCTAATTATTCAATAAAATGGAAGGAGGGTTGCATTACTTATAAGTATGAGGGTTGAAGTGAATAGTAGTGTGATGTGATAGCTAATATGTTTTAGTTAAAGTGTATTGCTTTATAAGTTTGCGAGAAACCGATTGGTTTTGCATTGTAAGCTTGGGAGAAATTGATCTTTGTTTATGTAATATTCTCATATGTGGTAATAGGAAGATATGTGATTGTTGTTTCATATTGAGTATGTTGATTTGATTTTTCCAAAACTCACCTCTATAAAATTAGGTTGGTGTTGAGTAAGCTTAGCACGTTGATTTGACTATCAAATTTGATTTGTATTCTAGTTAACACTAACTTGGTGCTAAGTTGTTTTAGTATTCATATTTGGAATTATTTTTTCTTTGATCTATCAATTGTGTAATATCGTTAATTATCTAACCTCTTGATGCAATGTATGCACTTTTGAATCGTCCATATTGTGTTCGGGTTTATGCAAATATGAAATTTATGTGTTTCAGAAATTTTGAGATTCAATTGTAGGGTTTAAGTTTTGTGAGTGGAGATCTATTATCATGAAGTGAAATTTTAACATGGTATCAAAGTTGTGGTTCTAGAATTTTCCATCCAAGTACATGGAGGGTTCATCTACTTGTGAGAGAGCACTAAGAACATAGTATTTCAGTAGGCGTGATACCCAAAAAAACTCTAGTGATTGGAGCATATATATGCATGTGCACTAGGACTTGTGAGAGGTTAGTGGGTGTGATGCCCAAAAACTCTTGTGATTGAAGTAAGTTTTGTAATGCTCGAGAGAGGTGATTTGAAATTGTGATAGGTTGAAAATTTAGCTAATCTATTTTGAATAAATTTGTGTTCAAGGGGACTTCAAGAATGGCTAAATTGATGTCAAGTCTCAAAGAGTGTGACTGACTAGAGGGAGATTTCAACTTCACCTCTTGAAAATGCAAGTTGAAAATGTTAATGGAGGATATGGATCTCTAGAGGACAGTTGAATGGAAGCCTATTGTTCCTACCGATCCCCAACAGTTGGCTCAATATGAGAAGAAATTTACTAAGGTAGAGAAGATCATCTAGGATTCTATGAAGGATCATGTGATTCCTCATATCACAAAAAATCGATGAAGGAGATGTATGGGGCATTGACTTCTCTATATCATAGTGTCAATAATTCTTGAAAGTGGCTCATAAATAATAAACGCACCTATTATCACATGACTAATTATATAGAGATCATGGTCAGATACCTCATAAAGATCATCAAGTTTAGAAATCATCTTTGTGATTAATCTGAATATCAATGATCGGGATACATTGACCATTGCACTAAGTGGTTCGTCACCATCATACACAACTTGTGTGTAGGGTGTATGTGCTCAATAACATCATTGACTATTGAGAATATTTGGAACGCATTCATTCAAAAACAAAGAAGGCGATAAATAATGGCAATGAAAGTAGATGAAGCTCAAGACCTTGCTCTTATTAGGAAATTGAGGAAAGGTGGTAAGAAAGGAGGACCTAAGTAAGATAATAAGAGATATCTTCTTCTAACCATGGTAAGAAGGATTTGAGTCGTGTGACATGTTTCAAATGCCACAAGAAGGGGAATTATACTAGTCAGTGTCCTGAGGAGAACAAGGCAAAAGAAAAGTAGCAACAAAAGCAGAAGTGGTTTACACAAAGTGCAAAAGTTTCATCAAGATTGGATGAATTAGCCTCCAAGATTCAAACCACATTCTATATGGTTTTGTGTCTATCCACAAATGCCACTTCCAATGTTGGTACACACTGGACCATCAAAACATATAACTTTCAATAAGATCTTAAGAAAAATTCAAGTACAATATTTGGCATACAAGTGGAGTAGACTGGCCAAATGGGATCCGTGTCTTTCTAGATAGTTCAAGTGATATCCTTGAACTGCACGATGTTTGTGATTGTACCTGTAATGAACCTCTTATTTCGTCACAACAACAAGCCTCTCATAACAAGTGAAAAAAAAAAATTGTGTGTGCGTGTGTAGAAGGGTAATAAAGACATTATACTCTACGTCGCAACACGATGACGAACATGACGTGTGCAACTCACGCATCAAGCCTCTTGAAGCAATGAATGACAATCAACCGACAAAAATAAGAATGACTACCCGCTCGTCCTACCCTGCAAAGGTTAGGACCTCCAGGACACATAAACAACGCTCAAGCCCAGGTTCCCATCGATTTTGACCATTTAAGATCTCAAGGCTGGCGGTTGTTCTGAGGAACAAGGAGGTGTCTACATCCTGCCCGACACAAGCAGACCAAGCCTACTAAGCTAAGAACAATCATCCTAACAACCCAATTTAAATACACAAGTAACTAGAATCCTTACAGTGAGAAACCAAGCACATTAAATGTTTACAAACCAAGTACAAACATTATTTAAAAGGAACCACAACACCCTCAACGGGAAGCGCAAGCTAAAAACGACTTCGCCAGAACCTTGCTCAAAAGTCGAGTCAATCTAGTCAACAATTACAGTCTATTTTAATCATCTATTACGAACCCAACTTAGCATGTCTAAAATGCAATATGACAATAAGGTACAATCTACATTAGTCTTAAACCCAATCCATTGTGCAACTTTAAATCACAATTTTTCATCAAGGTACCCTCTAATCAATGTTAGATAGACATCAATAGGCAAGTCTGGACTTTGACTTGGCTAATAATTAAAAACATAATTAATCATTAATTATAATCTAGCTAGATTGTCTAAATTATAATTTAGCCATTATTTTACAATCAATTAGACATTAAAGGCAACCAATCTAGCAAAGTAGAATATGCAACCCATCTTTAATCCAAAACTCCTTCCAACTAGCCATTAATCTTGATAACAATAGCAACCATTTCAAACTAGAATGCTACCATTAAAATACATAATGAAGCAAATAACAAAAGCCTTTATCACAAAGCAAATTAACAAGGCATTTAATAACATGGCAATTAATAATAAATAACCGGGCATTTATCGTAAAGCAAATAACAAGGCACAGAAATGAAAAGCAATTAATTAGGCCTTTAATAATATTCAATCTGGCATAATGCGATGTATCCCTTATAATTTAACACATTAAAATTCATGCCATTAATAATACGTCGACACAATGTAGTGTATTCTTTACATTGTATAAATATAATTAAACACCTTCAAAGGGTTCCTTTCCTGTAATGATGCACATGCATAATGTGTGATATTAACTCAGGCTTAAATTATAATTTAACAACTAAAACGATTCAAGCCATTAATATTACACTCAGCATATTGCAGGGTATTACTTTCACTGTATTATAATATGATTTAAGCACTTTTTAAAAAGATCCCTTACTGTAATGATGTGCAGGTCAATCAAATTCATGTCCAGTTAATGCAATGACACACAGACGTAAAGATTCCCATCGAGAGTTTTGAAATGAAAATGTCCACGGATTTGAAGGAAACGCCAGAATTAGAAACGCTTGTGGATAGGAGTTGGCAGGGCGTTGATACAGGTACACAGCAATAAAAAGGAGGTCGGGAGGAAGGTAAGAGCATCATAACACGTAGAGGGACAGAAGCAGTTTCGCAGAGTGAGGGGAGAAAGTCAGTGCAGAGCATGGAGGGAGACTCGTTGTGTGGAAATGACTAAAACGGAAATCCAAGCAATCTTCTTTTATCTCGCTGGAAAAAAACAATGAAATTACATGCAATCCCTAAATCAAAAGCGAATAATACATGCAATCCCCGAAAAATGAAACGAAGTTGCATGCATCCCATTCTCAACCGGCAAGGCAAACTCAAAATTGTTGTGTACGAAACATGAACGCCAGACCACAACTGAAGGAAGGCTACAGGAACATAGTCCATCATTTGAAGGAAAAAAGAAGTCATAGCTTGAAGGAAAAACTGGTCATTTGAAGCAAATTTCAGTCACATTAATGAGGGCATATCATGGTCAAATATGGCAACGACCGATCCATCTGTTTAACAGCAAATTGAGGGCATTTTCAGCATCTCTATCATTCATTTAAAAAGAAAAACAAATTTGTGGGCATTCAATCGGCAAACAGTCAACCTTTCGAAGGAAAAACGCGAGCATTCAACAGCCACTCATTCACATTTTTTTTAAAAAGGGCGAACGTGCACAGGGAACACCAGGTTAAGTTGTGAAGGAGGCATCCAACGCAAGGCTAAATTGACACTCGTTGCAGTAATCTTTGTTTACAATTATCACAATTTACACTCATTGCAGTAATCTTTGTTTACATCATCACCTTATTGAACGCACAGTTACGGTTTAAAATTATCACAAGTCACATTTGTTGAAGCAATCCTTATACATCATTACCTTCTTGAATGCAGAGTTAAGGTTTACGATTATCACAATTTACATTTGCTGAAGTAAAAAAAATTTTACATCATTACCCAATCTTAATAGCAGAGGCAATACTATACATCTGTTGCATAATTACAAACTCAGAGGTAACATATTTTTTTTTTCATCCACTACATAACGACAATCGCAGAAGTGATAAAAACAAGTCAATCCAACAAGAACCCAAACGCAGATCGAAGACAATACTTTTTACATCTTGGGATACCAATTATAACAAAACGTTGACAACAATAAGAGAACGCCGGGGTCATAAGGGTAACTCGTCGAAAGGATCACAGGCTTCTATCAATCAAGGCACGGAAAAATAAACAAGGAAGCAAGATAATCCATACGCAGAGGCCGTACTGGAAGGCGCAAGTCAACAATCAGGCAAGGACAACAACAGAGGTAGACAGTTGATAGGTTCGTCTTTGCTTCATCATCCTCGCACAGAAAAGCAAGGCGTTGAGATCCATAGGTCTTTTAACGCTAAGGCGACGACCATAGATCAGGATCCTGGCCGACTGCTCAGGTGAGGACTAGTGAGCTAGGGACGAAGGCTAAACAACCTCAAGGTCACATTCAACACCAACTAGGTGGTCAAGACATGCGGGTAAACAAAGGACATGAGAGTCAACAATTGTCGAGCTAGGCTAAGAAAAATTTCAGCCATCAATCTAAACATCCAATCTACTTACATAATCAACATGCAGATCCAATCATAAAAACCTACAACAATCTACCATTCAAACAAGAAAGCGTATCGTTGCTTGTTCGCCTGCTCCGAATGACTTCCTTGCGCGCTCCGTGCAGCGCCCGCTCGTCGACCATCGTGACTTCATTGGTACCTCCCAGCCAATGCTAGGGGTACTCTTCTTTCCCCTTAGCCCCCCGAGTTGCAAAGGGGCCACACACACACTATCCAGAGATTAGTCTAGCACCCAGCTTGCCTCGCAAGGTCGAGCTACCACTCCTCACCGAGATGGATATCCCAACTCCCACAAGTAAATCAGTGAAGTAGATAATTCTGCAGCGTAACGTTACGCAAACCGAAGATCCTCCTTCATCCTTCTCCTTCCTTGATTTTATAGAGTTTCGAACTTCCTTTCTTTCCTAAAATATCATTTAATTAAAGTTTTAAAAATAAATTCCTAAAAATTCCTCTCCGTACAAGTGTTCCCCATCCCCTACATTCCTCCATAAATTAATTTCTTTAATTAAGTAATTATCTTTATTTCCCTCACCCACCTAGAGTTACTCATAGAATCACTCCTAGGTGTCCCCAAATCTCTTACAGGTTTTAATAACTTCCCTTTTTATTAAATTGTTTGTTCGATTTAAATTAGAAAGCTCTTAATGGTAGATACTTTTTCTAAGTTTGACTTTCCGCTTTTTCCCTTATGTTTCCCCTTTTTCCCGTTTTATGTTTACCTCTTTTCCTAGTATCCTGAAATTTTAGATTTTCCCTCTTTCCCCTTTTTAATTAGAACTCAAAAAGGCAGGTGCGGAAATTAACCCTTTTTCCCTTTTCTCAATTAATTAATATTTTAAAATTATCAAAGTAATAAAACCATTAATTTCCCTTTTTATTTTAAATTTTATTCCAATAGATTTATTTATTTTTTATTTTTTTTATGAATAAATTAAATTTCTTACTCCCTTCATGTTACGAGATTAACGAAGATCATAATTATTATTTAAGTTATTTTTATTATTTTTTTGAAGACAAAATTTTACCACTAGCGTAATTCAGACTTAGGCCTTAAATTTTGTACTGGGTGACATTTAATTAGGGAAATTGTTTTTAAAAATTACTTAACATGTTATTTGTCTTAGGGCCATCTAGGTTCATCCCTCTAACATCAACAACACAACGTGCCCTTCAGGACACACTAGGTGCTCCAAGGGTGCCACTCGCCTCATATGTTCCCTTACGCGACGTGCCCTTCAGGACGCACTACGTGCTCCAAGGGTGCCACTCGCCTCTTGACTGACTTGGTAGACATCAATAACCCTTGGAGTCAACACTCCGCCAGGTGAACTTGTGGGAGACTAAGGGCCTCTAAGGAATAAGGCCCCCGCCTTATTGCGCGCCCCTTAGAATCATCGTGAGCGACTGTCGCAGTCTGCCCTCACGGCATCGTGGGTCCTCTCGAACTAGGTAATCGTTAACCTACAATTCGAGCCACGGCGGGAGTGCTAGTAGGTGGTGGCAGGGCTGTTGTCCACACCTCTCCCTCGACATCTCTGGTAATCGTACGTGACCCCTTTACTCCATATGTGAGTCTGGTCGGCAAGCTATCGTCAGCCTGCATGATCAGCAAATCATGTTAGAACATATCCATATCATATCATCCAGTCAGATGCACTAATATCACAGTAAAACAATCAAACCCCAATGGCACACTCCCTGACTCGATCCGGAGTCCAAGGGGTTCCATCGATGCCTCAGCATCCTCTAGGTCTGTAATCCTTCACACTCGGTAAAACCGAGTCAATAGCACTTGTCTATGTCAAAGCGAAAAAAACAACATGTCATCAACCCATAATGCCTCATAATCAAAATCAAAAGTTTTAATAGCATAATACATCGGATCACTTGTGAGCAAGTATCCTCGAAGAATAAGTTCGCTCAGTGTGCCAGAGCGGGATGTTATAGTAACTAGCTTGACGAATAACCTTATTTTTTTTTAGCTATCAAAGACATGACATGTGTAGTTGAGTTTGATTATCAATAACGCAATATCAAAGATTACATCGAAGAAAGTGGTCAATTTTGGCCAAAGGAGTGTGAGAACCAGGCCTTTATAGGGTTCTTATTGATACAATAACAAATTATGCTCTACTTATAGTGATAAGTTGTGCAAGTTGTAGCACAAGTGATTTTATCCCTACACTATGGAGTGCACCCTCTATTGAAGGACATGGTGGAGAGATTGTCGGCTTCAAGATTGAGAATACCAAAGTGTGAAAGGGTTGCACACTCAACAAGCATTCAAACATCATTTTTCCAAGCAGGGAGTAGGGATCAAGAAGATTCTTGATTTGATAAATCCTTATGTATTTGTGTTGACGTCTACCTCTTTTTTGACAAGTAGTATGTATTATGTTTACTTCATTGAACTTCCTCTTGTAAAACTAGGATTTATTTTATGAAAACTAAGGATGATGTGTTCTTTAAGTTTAAGGAGTTCAAAGCCATGATTGAAAATCAAAGAGGAAGAATATCAAATTTCTTAGATTCGATGATGGAAAAAATTACACCTCCAAGAACTTTGATGCTTTTTATGGGGAAGTGGGATTAAGAGGGAGTTGACAATGCCTTATAACCCAAAGCAAAATGGGGTTACAATGACAAACTATAGATCCATCATCGAGACTGCTAAGGCCTTTATCCTCACATGATTTACAAATGTGTCTTTGGAAAATAGCTGTAATACATCGGCCTATATCTTGAACCAATGTGATCACAGAATATTGAAGGAGAGAACATCGAAGGAGGTATTTATTGCTAAGAAACCTAAGATATCGCATTTTTGTGTTTTGGTTGTCCAGTTTGCATTCATGATGCTATTGAGAAAATGACTAAGTTTGACCCTCAAGTATTAAAGGTACTTTTGTTGGATATAACGAGACATCCCAAGCTTACCAAATCTACATTTTAGGAAAAAAGAAGACTATGGTAAGTTGGGTTAATCAATTGGGTTTAGCTCGGGTGGTTGGGAGGAATGATTGTTATCCTCCCCACCCAGGTTCAATTCTCGTAAGTGACATCTTAATCTCATAATGAGTATATTGTGTAATGGCTTCGAGCGTTGTTGTTGATCGAGCTTGTGCACTAAAGATTCTAGGGTTTACCCTGGGTACCATCCTCGAAACGAGGGGAAATACTCGGTAGGTTTACCCAGGATTTGTAACCTGGATATGGTAAGTAGGGACATGAAGTTTGATGAGGATGGATGGTCCTTAAAGTCACACGAGCCTCCCACAAAGCTTGAGGAATGAGAAAGCTTTTTGTCACAAAGTCTAATCTGAAATTGGAAAATCAAATTCAAATTAGCAAGGATCCAATAACAAAACAAAGACCTCATCACCCTCAAGTTTATCCAAGGAGTTGAGATGGATTACTCTGATATCACAAGATACAAAGGAGCAAGTGGGAGCACCAAACACTACTTTTTAAGGAGTCGTCCACCTAAAATTTTCCTACTTTTGTTGCACTATTGTCCTCCATTCTTTAGGCAGAGCCGTCCAACTTTAAGTCAAATGCAAAGTGAGGGTGGCAAGATGGCATGACAAAGGAGTACAACTCTAGTCTCATGAATGATGTAGTGGAGATAATTCCAAACCTACTAGGAAACCAATGATTGGTTCATGCATGCAGTTGATGGGTGACTAAAAATCCAAGGCCAAATTTGATGGTAGAGAATTATTTCAAGAGGGAGTTGACCTAGATAATACTTTTTCTCTAATTGAAAGAGGTTTTGAGATCCATAGGCAAGATACCCAAGTATTGTCTGTCATTGTATTTTGACAAAGCCCCTAGCAAAAGGGAAGCTTGAGTTGTTGAGGGAGAAGTTTGGCGTGACGGAGAACTCTTTCCTTGCAAAGAGGGAGTGTTAGTTTACCTTTTGCTCAAGTTTTTTACTCTCACTATGAGAGGGACACCACAATTGGAGAGAATCGCATGAAGGTGAATTGTCTCAGCCATTTTTCATCTATTTGTTTTATTAGAATTTCTTAGACTAATAAGGTGCATTATTTAAGTTGTTGCATACAATGGAGTGCGTACTTGGCACATGTGTGGTGCATTGCTTGAGTTAGTTTCTTAGAGAAACATGCTTGGAATGAGTTCTCATGTAACCACCTAACCTTAGCACATGTGAGGTGAATAATTCAATTAGGGTTAAAGTAGATTGTGTCATGGTGGAGAGCTCCACTTCTGGACCCATTTTCTTAAGTGAACCTAGTCTAACAATTTTACTTATAACCCCCATTTTTCTTATTCCATAAAAGGGAAGAAGGGTCAGATTATCTCTAAGTATTAGAGCTAGAGTGAAGAATAGTGTGTTGTGGTAGCTAAAATGTTCTAGTTAAAGTGTTTTGCTTTATGCGCTTGTGAGATGTTGGTTGGTTTTGCATTGCAAGCTTGGGAAAAGGTTTTTTTGGTTTATGAAATCTTATTTTATGTTGTAACAAAGAGATATTTGATTGTCCATGTGTAAGGCCTTTTCCTTCAACTAGCAATAAGCACCCTTGTCAGATCGTTCAAGCAATCTAGGCAAGCGTGGTAAGCTATGAAATGCAAGTGATAGAGCTAGACAATGCAATATTGCTTTGAGGAATAAAAAATTAACAATGTAAAGTTGAAAGCACGGCAAAAGTCTTAGTCGATCATCAAGAGGCCTTTTGTAGAGAGGTTACCCAAGTAGTGGAGAAACTTTAGATTGGCACAACTTTTGGAAACATCCTTGGAGCAAGGCATGATCCATGGCTTGGAAGTGGTCCCAAAGAGAATTGGCTCCATATGATATAATCGTTGGTAGTGAGATGGGAACTTAGACGTTGGGTAGATGACAATGTCTTGGCCATCTTGATGTGTGTGCCCATGCCTAGAGAAAGAAGGTTGTTAGTGTAGTTCCATGTTTCAAGGGTTTAGTTGGGTTCCAACCCACGAAGCAGCGAAGGATGTTTTGAGTTGCAAGACCATCGAATAGAAGGCATTGGCTAGATGCCTTGGCAGCTTTCATGGAGATTAATTGTGACCACCTAGCAATTAAGTGGGCAGCATGAGGGTTGTGAATCCACTTTTCCTTAGAGACAGTCATAAGATGTCCCATTTTGGGACAAAATGGTTATACACCTCCTATTTAAAGTGGAGGCTATGAGACTATGGATCTTCAAGTGTTGGATAGAAGAAGGATTAGTCATTCAGTCAATGAGTGTCATTCAAGCAAAGTTAAAGGGTTATGCGCTTAGGTGGTGAGACTAAATCTTGGTCGAGTGCTTGAGAAGTGTGCTCAATGATCTTGGAAGAGTCAAGACTAGGGAAGACTTAGCAAGTGTCTAGGCCATGGAAAAACTATTCTAAGGACGTTGAAGAACGGGATCTACAGGGGGTAAACCCATGGGTGCTTTAGAGGCTAGTTGGTGCAAGTAGGGTGGCATTGAGGCAGGGATACCTTAGTCTATTTGTACTTTTGTAAAATGGGTTACCACAGTGGTCGAACTCCTTTGTGTACTTAATAGAGGCACTCACTCCAATGGAAATTGAGGATGTTCTTAATAGAGGCACTCACTAAAGTGCAACATGTTGCACTAAGGAAAGTGCAATAGTAGTGGCAGACCATGAGGATGCTAAGTTTTTGTTGGAAAATGACTTGAACGTGGAGTTTGGGTAGTGAGTTTAGGCAAATAGCCAACAAAACCTTTGCTTGCAGGATGATAGAATAGTTGAAGAAAGACTTGGTGAAACCAAGCACTTGTTGAGTGCACTTCAACATTACAAAGACAAAGAAGATAAAGGTAATGAGAATTTTTTTCCAAGCATTGCTTTGTAGGGTCTGTGAAATAGACTTGAAGACTATTGCAGGAGAGCAGCAACCCATTGCAAAAGGGGTGTTAAGTAAAAATCAAGACAAGATCAATAGTCCTAATTTGCTCTCACAAATGTGTTTATGTTTTAGTCGTTGGGTAAATGTTGGTGGCCATTTCATTTAGTCCATTTAAACCTCCAAATCAGCAATTTGTGTTTTGTCTTTATTCGCAGAAAATTAAACTCATAAATCAATTGGGGTTGAGTAAAAATCTAGCATGCATGCCTTTTAAGAGTTTAGTAAAATGCTTTGTTTTCCTTTCTTCAATGATTGATTATGATTTTAAGTTGTACCTATCGATTCCACATGAACCTTTAGTTGGTTGTTTGAGTCTTCTTTTAGAGATTAGAATTAATTTAGAAAATTTAAATCCATCAAACAATTAGGGTTAAGTTGAATTTAAAGTTGGTGTAACCACTCAAGTGACAATGTTAAAGTTGATGGTCTAGCCTATTTACAATCTAATAAAGAATCCACTGGAAGTAAACAATAGCAGCATGTTTTAAACAATCAACAACTCATTTCAAAAGGTCTTGACCCATGCATCATTCACAATTTTAGTTATTTACACAACCTTAGTATTTCCTTGACTATTTTTCTCGTTACCTCAAGGTTTTTTGGGGGGTGAGAGTTATCTTCTTGCAGCCTAGTCATTACGGTTGATGTGCACTTTGTGATTGGCTAAAATAACCAACAACACTTTCCAATTTCACTATTCTACAAGATAAGCACCACTTTAATTAACCATTTTTATCAAAGTTATGCTAGAGAATAGTTATATATGTCACATTTCAAAAATTATTATGCTTATTTTAAATAATATCAAATTTACTTCGAAAATATCAAATCAAAGTTCATGCTTTATGAATCATTGAATGGATCAAGTCATGATGATCCCATTGAAGAATTTCATCGTTGAAGATCATTTTTTTTGTTTCACACAAACCAACTAATGGAACCACAATGTTTGACATTAATACCAAAATAATAATGGTGGCAAAGGTCTAAGCAATGTATATTTCAAGATTTGTCACATTAGGTTTTAACTTGTGGAAGAGTGTGGAGAACAAGTATATCTAACCCCAATTATGAAGTTGTCGATAGTATAACCTCAAGCATTTTCAACAAATCATCTTTCCATTTTAATAGTGATCATCTCTAATGTCGACATCAACGTTAACATAAGTAATTCAATATTAGTGTCATTCAAAATTGACACACTAAAGAACTCAATGCGAGAATGGTGGAGGTTTAGATACAAGAAATTGGTACAAAATAATTGGTGATAGGCATGGGAAAACTTTAAGGAGCAAATGCATGGATATCGTGGCGTTTAAACTTGAGAGTGTAAACCATAGTTAAAATAAATTGTTTTCTATTGATTTGCCTCGAGCTTTATTTAAACTATGTTAATAAGTGAGGCTAAATAGAAGTTGTGACCCTATCTCTTAATTTTTTTGTTAATACAAAAGTCAATGCTTAAGTAATCAATGCATTGAATCATAAACAAATAGTTCTGATACAATGATTGTTAGGTCATTGATTTAAAAGCAAGGTTAGTGGTCAAATCTCCATGAACCAAATGAACTCATCTCATAATTATATAACCTTATTTTCACAAGGACACCAAATGGACTTAATATTGAAGATTTATATCATTGAAGTCAAATGACACAGCTTTTATAAATAGAAAAACTGTAAATTGGAGTTAGAAGGGAAAATGCAAAAGTGAAAAAATACACCTCCTAAGATTGTCAATCATGTATTAACATGTGTCCATGAAAGTAATAACTCCTGGAAGAGAAAATATATTACAATTTCAATTTCACTTGAACTAGATTGTTCATGCTCATGTTCAACAATGATTAAGATTGAAAAAATATTCTTCATGCATAAAGATGTGATAAAGTTTGGTAATAAAATTAGATATATAAATCTAAACTTAAATTTAAGCTCAATTTTATTTGAAGTCAAACCAATTTACTCGTTGAATTTTGTAACAAATTTAATCATCTAATTCAATCAAATGAATAAAACCGAAGATTAATTTTCACACTAAATATGTTCTCAATATAATTTTAAATCTAAATTTAATTTGAACTTTAACAAATCTAATATGATTTTAAATTAATTTAAGTTAATTTAATAGTCAAATTTCAAACTTGTCCAGATATAATAGTCCAACTCAATCAAACTTTGAAAAAACTTTAATAGTGAACTTCGATAAATTTACTATTATTTGTGAAATTCTTTAAATTTTGAACTTTATGGATTAAATTCGAAAACACTGATTTAAATTTCAATTGATAGAAAATATTATTTAATCAATTTTAATCTTTTTGAGAAGAATGAACTTTTTCTATGCCATCCTAGTTTGTATATGTATTTGACATGGATTTTCTCTTCACTGATGCTCACAAGCAGACAATGGATGAATATCAAACATGAAATCCAATGTGTTTGTTAAGCAACACACCATGACAAAAGAAAAACATTATTTCATTAAGGCAAGAGATTTGAGTTAATTTGCAGTAAGTATTAATTATTAAAAAAGGGGTTAATCAAAAAGTTAAATATTATTGATTTTTTTTAAAATTGAGTTTAAAGGCAAAAAATGAATTTGACCATGGATAAAAAAAACCAATGTGGACATTGATTATATTCATAATTCACAAATACCAACAAGTTGTGAAAAGATAGTTGAAAACAACCTTTCAATGTGTTACTTTTTTGTCACGAGGTTAAAAGTTTTAAACATGTTTCAAACACAAAATGATTTAATGCAATAGCTTGCTTAACTTGTAATTTCCACATTTAACTAAAACTTGTGGTATTTAACTTTAAACATAACATCTAACATTAGTTGTTAATATAATACTTGTACCACATTTTCATCTAGCATCATTAGTTGCTAATAGAATACTTGTACCACAATTTCATATTCTCATTCACTTATGCATGTGCATAATGATGGTTGTACAATTATACATTTCAATTAATGGAACATTATGTTTATTTAACAATATTTTCATTTTTAACAAAGTTATCTCAAACCTTTGCCTTTATGCATATTCAAAATAGTTAAATTTCATTTATAATCAATCTTTTTAACACAAAGTTGTCCAAAGGGTTCTCCATTATTTTTATTATGTTTATTAATAATTGAATTGTTTTTATTATGTTTATTAGTGATTGAACTCTTTGTTCATCTCAGTTTGTTTATTAGTAATTGAATTTATTTTTTTGCCAATCTCCATTTATTTGATTGTGATTCATTTTAATTCACATGTAATTACATTGCATCTATAATATAAAGTAAATTGATTATTTTACTCACCTTCAAAAAATATTATAGAATTGATATATGTATTACATATAACATATATGTTATATATAATATATATATTACATATAACATATATGTAATATGTATTACATATATGTTTTATGTATTTAATATGTATTACATGTTATATGTAATACATGTGTAATATATATTACATATATATGTAATATATCTTATGTAATACATGTTATATATGCAATACATATTAAATACATATAACATGTAATACATATTATATTATATGTTGTATATAATACATATAACATGTAATACATATTATATGTTATATATAATATATATATTACATATAACATATATGTAATATGTATTACATATATGTTTTATGTATTTAATATGTATTACATATATGTTTTATGTATTTAATATGTATTACATGTTATATGTAATACATGTGTAATATATATTACATATATATGTAATATATCTTATGTAATACATGTTATATGTATTATATACAACATATAATATAATATGTATTACATGTTATATGTATTTAATATGTATGCAACATATGTATTACATATATGTTTTATGTATTTAATATGTATTACATGTTATATGTAATACATGTGTAATATAATATATCTTATGTAATACATGTTATATATGCAATACATATTAAATACATATAACATGTAATACATATTATATTATATGTTGTATATAATACATATAACATGTAATATATAATACATATAACATGTAATACATATTATATTATATGTTGTATATAATACATATAACATGTAATACATATTATATTATATGTTGTATATAATACATATAACATGTAATACATAAAACATATATGTATTACATGTAATACATATAATATGTATTACATATAACATATATGTAATATGTATTACATATAACATATATGTAATATATATTATATGTAATATATATTACATATTATATTTATTACCTATATAACATGTAATACATATTATATTATATGTTGTATATATTACATATAACATGTAACACATAAAACATATTATATGTAATACATATACTATGTATTACATATAACATATATGTAATATATATTACATATTATATTTAATACCTATTGCATGTATGTTATATATTGTAGAATTAGTATGTGTATAAATTAATTTTATAATATTATAAATATTGTATTCTTAATATATACTATAATATAATTATTTAAATCCATTTTTATATATTGCATCAACAATAATACATATTATTTTTATATATTGCATCAACAATAATAGCTATGATGTTTGTAAATTATATATTGCATCAACAATAATAGCTATGATGTTTGTAAAAAACAAAATGTATTTTGCTTATTTTGTTATATATAATGCGTATTACATGTATGTTATATATTGTAGAATTAGCATGTATATAAATTAATTTTATAGTATTGTAAATATTGTATCCTTAATATATACTATAATATAATTATTCAAAGCTATTATTATATATTGCATCTAACAATAATACCTATATAATACCTAATGTTTGTAAATTGTTATATATTGCATCAACAAGTTATATATTGCATCAACAATAATAGCTATGATGTTTGTAAAAAACAGAATGTATTTTGCTTATTTTAAAAGATACTATAAAATTATAATATAATTATTTAAAGCCATATTATAAAATTATAATGTAATTATTCAAAACTATTGTTATATATTGCATATGTTTGTAAAAACCTGAATGTTAATTGATTATTTTGCTCACCTTAAAAGATCTTGATATTATAAAATTAGTATGTGTATAATCTAATTTTATAATATTGTAAATATCGTCCCGTTAATACATACTATAATGTAATTATTCAAAGGTATTGTTATATGTTTCATCAACAATAATAGCTATGATTGTAAAAACTAGAATTTTATCCCCATTGTGTTTTCAGAATTATCTGCATATATAAGAGTTAGAGTGCACATTTCGAACTTGGTATCTCAGTTTATCATCAGGACTATTCTTCGAGTAGATAAGATCTGCCATCTTTTATTAATAGTTTAGCATGAATAGGCCAATGTAATAGTTTAGCATGAAATGCTTTAGACCTGGAAGAGAGATTTAAATTAATTTATTCATGCCCAATCTGTTACAGACAACGTTACTCGATTCCTCAGATCAGGCCCCGCACCCGCACCCGCACCCCAATCGTCCAGGATAAGCGGATTCGCCAATACGGATCGGATTCTTCAGTTTTTGGCATTTTTAACCGGATCCGTTTCCAAAGTTTGCGGGTGCAGTTCCGGTTTTAGAAATCGTTTGGATGGTGGATGGTGGAATCAGTTTCCATACGAGGATTATAAAATTTAATAGTGCAGTACACGTTAGTTTTACGCTCGAATAAAAGACTCGACTTTTTCCAGATGTGCAGCGTCAAATTTGGTTCACTCAACAAAAACTTCAGTCCATCTCAAATTTCATAATTCGAGAAAGGCAAAAGCAAGAGAACAAATATATATTCTTGAACCTTGGATAAAAATTCCAGGATAGCTTAAGTTTACTATACAGAGTAACAGTGACGGTAACCTTTCCATCAATTCATTGACAATATTCAGAACGTAGTTGATTCGACCGAAGGGCTTTCCAGAACACAAGGTTCTACGACTCTTTCAACAAAATTGACAGAAAACAATAAGCAAAATATACCAGAATCCACAAAGCATAAGACTGGGCACTGGTTGACTAACCGCTGGAGCATAGAAAGTTGAGAGTAGAACATTTAATCTTTACT
This sequence comes from Picea engelmannii, assembly GCA_009831015.1. NCBI lineage: Eukaryota > Viridiplantae > Streptophyta > Pinopsida > Pinales > Pinaceae > Picea > Picea engelmannii. Next base: position 282,736 of record ML781873.1, on the reverse strand, counting down.
GCAAGACCTCTTTTTAATTAAAAGTACAAATTGCACTCCTACGTGATTATTGTTTTTGATTGCCTTCAAAGTAGTCAACTTTAACTGTAATTTACAAGCTATAAATAGAAACAACTGTACAGCAAGGGCGAATGAAAATCACTACTAAATCCAAAAAAGATCATAATCATCCTTCCCACCCAATAAAAGTGCCATTATAAATCACAAAACTGGTTACAGGATGTCGATTTAGCGGTTAACCCCTGTAACCAGTTTTGTTCAATAAAGTAATATATGATGCATTTCTCAAAAAACACAGGCATACTGAGGCATAACAGAGGCATACTGACCTTGACCACCCACCCAGTGAACAGAACAATATGAAGAAAACAAAAACAAATCCTGGCAAATCGTTCCTCTCTCTCATCCAAGCTTCGTAAATGATTTGCAACAGGACAGTGTGAGAAACTCTCATGTAATCAACCCACCTTGGACATAGCTATGTCAAACCTGATTTGCTACAATATTATACATACTTGAAAGGTACTTTCTTAACCGTCACTGCATACAATATTAAAATTTTAAATAAATATATTCATTAAAAAAATTAGGGTTAGGGTTAGGGTTCCAATTCCCTGATTCTAATTTAGGGACGAGTGCCGCACCCACACCATATTCTTCTGCCAATTCCGATTGCACCCACAGTTCCTGCAACTTTGGATACAAGTTGTTACACAGATTATCGATCAAGGGAATCCAACTCCAGTTTATTTCAATTCCTGAATCCCGATTTCAATCACTTGCTCTACAACACCTCTTTGAGTAGTAATCGACTCTAGCAATTAACTCAGCATCTTCAAGTAATATATGGCACTGTCTAATCGGAGTGTTCTATAGACGCTGAGGAGTGTAATCGATTGTTGCTGATATCAGCTTCATGTTCTTTTATCCTTAGTTGGATGGATCAACCCGAATTTGTAATATACGGTATGCCGCATGAACACGATATCTCATACACAACCTTATGATACCAAGGGTCTCATTGATCCTTAGCTGATCCCATCTTCTGTCTGATGTTATCAAGAACCCTGAAAGTAGCGATTTGCTTCTTTTCGAGGGCATTGGCTAATGTAGGGTACAAAGGCTTTGGCAGAGACAGCTTGGTCTTCTTGCTCACTATTTATATTTCGTTGGCCATTGCAAGTCTTTTGGATAGTCTTTTAACTACTCCATACCCATTGTTCTTAAATACCTTTAGAAGATGGTCTGTTTTGTCATAATAAAGAAAGCACTCCTTTCATTTAATAAACATCATGTTGTTGACTACATAGTTTTTATCCCTTGATAGAGGAAGGCCACATATAATGATAATAATTTGTGTTATTATCGTAGAGTAATTACTCTGGATTTACATGAAGATGAGCAATTCAAATAGTTGGCCGTAATCTCAAAGTCCATACTTGTCAACTCTCTTCAATATCTAAACCAGCTATCATTTAGATCTCATACCGGAAGAAAATGCGAATATACAATTTATGCCTAAAGGCAATACCCACTATCTAAACTAGCTATCAATTAGAATCTATACCTGGCCTCTCTGTTATCAATTAGATTCTGTACCTGGGCTCTTATTATCAACTATGTACTTTGCTGAGTTTACACCAAACACTGCCTTTCTAAACTTAATATGGTCTACTCACGCCACGCTGTGTTATGCAATGCATTGCAATGTAATTAAAGAGATCAATGAAACTTTATATATATATATATATATGCAGCCCTTATAGGAACTGCAAAATGTAGTCCTAACCTCCATGAATCATTTGGCAGACTTTGTAATAATCACACCTGTACTATCAAGTTGAAAATGGGGTCCATAGTCAACACGTTTTTTTGTATATATCAATTCTCAACTCCAAATCTTTATTTCCCCTCTACCAAGCTTAATTTTCCTTCTTGATGACATCACTTCCAGTCCAACGTAGACTAGAATTCATCTTCAAGCACATCTTGATCGGTTCGATTTGAATAGTTCTACCTTCTCCGTTTAATTTACTGGGATTTTGCTCGTCAGTTCATCCTCCAAAAGACATTTATTTATTTTTCAAAAGTTTGCTTGCCAAACAATACGTGTCAGTAGATCCAGCCCCCAACCTCCCAGAACCGTCCAGATCCATACCAAGTCTAGATTTGGGATAAATCTGTACAAGATTTATATCAGATAAAATCCTGTACAGAAACTTAGCGATATCCAACCAAAACAAAATTAAAAAGGAAAAATCACCATTTTTTGGTGTATGTGGGGGTGGGGGTGGGATAGGTACCTATGTTTAAGTCGACTAAATATAGTGCTACATTGACAATTTCAAACCTACAAAGATGCATTAAAGAACCAATATAACAAGGCAGTACACTATTAAAGCCCAATTCAAATAATTGTGATTTAAATTTTAAGCAACATGATATCGCTTCCAAATAAGACATTATTTATTCAAAATAAGAGATGAAAATGAAGTTAATATTATTCATGTCCTACATGATATCGCCTTCTTTTTATAGGACAAGTTTCACCTTGTCTTCCATTTTAGTCAATATACCAGTGTAGAACCATGTTAAACCCAGATCTATCAAGCACCGAGAAGGATCAAATTTCTTAAGGTATAATTTTTTATTATTATTTCATTTTATTATTATAATAATTATTATCATTACTATTATTATTTTTAATTGAACCGATTTTATTATTATAATTATAATTATTATTTTTAATTGAGTCATCTAACACCTCATCACATTTACTCAACATCTCCCCCATACTGGGCTGTAGAGCACCTCACTACTCTTGGTGCAATTATAATTAACTACCTAATGGCTAATCACTAACAGCACTATCATTAATATTCTCCAATTCACCTTGTCTCAGTTTCTGCATCGTTTCTTCCCAGTTTAATTGGACAGTGTCCTCGCTGTCCTCCCAGTTTCAGAGAGGCACTATAGCTGTGGGAATGTGACGATGAGGTGGTTGTCAGAATAGAAACACTGTCTTCTTGTACTCACTGAAAATGATCACTCGTATGAAAAAGATATTGGGACCCTTGAAGTAATATTGTGCTGCTGGGGCTGCATAGGCCCGATACTGAGAGCAGATCCCTGGAGTATGTGGAAGCTTTAGGTACAAGGGTTCTGTGCCCTACATTACCAATACATATAGGAGCAAGGCTTCTACTTTGAATGCGGAACTGAAGTAGAAAAATATGAAGATCCTAAGCAGCGACTTGCTACTCGATGACATTCTCATTGCAGGACCCTGTTCATTATCAACTTTCTTCAAGAGTTTCTCTTGTTGTTGTAATAAATGAGTTTAAAACACTGTTTGTAGCTTCCTTCATTTTGGTATGGCAATTATCACAAACTAGGTAGGGTCTATTTAGGTTTGGAGCATTCCTAGCTGTGGAAGCCAGGAACACAGCTCTTAAGGACTGCTGAAGCAACGTTTGGTTGCTATGTCAGATGGCTGGATGGATTAATTGGAGTTGGCAGCTGTATGGGAAGAAGCACGCTGTTTTATGACTGTCGTACAAATTGGTGTACAGTTGGGAATGCGATTAGGACGAGAACGTCGGCTGGGACAACAATGGTAGAGTGGCACAGTGTGGTGGCGTGGATGTACGCTGAGGTAAAGATAGGGCGATGGCTGCTTGGAATTGATGAAAGGATTGACAGGAAGGGTGGCTGCAACAGCTACAAAGAGGTGACGACTGGAGATGAGTTTGGCAGCTGGAAAGGTGGTGGCAACAGCTGGTAGGAGGATCAGACAACATGGAAGGGTGAGGGAACCGCACAGAATTGGAGTCTCAGTTATTCACGCAAACGACGGCTAGCTGGATGGTGGAAGAAAGATCTTCACAGCGAGTAGAATCATGTGAAGCATGTATTGATCCTTAAAAACATGGCAAGTTTTGTCCCATGATTTTTGGCTACTACAGTTCTGAAATTTTGCCAAAGGTAGGCTCTGATACCAATTGATATGGAATAGAAGCTGAAAATCAAGTTAATATTATCCATATGTCCAAAAAGGTGCCTTCTAGATGACATTGCCTTCTTTTTTATAGATGCACAGAATACAAAATAAGGAACGAACAGTTAAGTTTCACCTTGTCTTCCTTTTTATTTAATATATTATAATTAACTACTTAATAGCTAATCACTAACAACACTACTATTAATATACTCCACTTCACCTTGTCTCAGTTTCTACACCATTATTCATCAAGAGTTGTCAAAAACGGACAAAAATGAAAGGTTGAACGGTAAATATGTGACAATTCATGGGTCAGGGTCGTTAAAGCAATAAAGATTCACCATTTAGTTGAAAAAAAATTCCTTGGCCATATCTTATTCCTTAGTGGATAAGACAATAAGACATTAGTGGATAGGCCATATTTGAACCATGCATCCTGCCTTTACATTTGAGAACGGGAACCCAATTTTGACCCTGCAAGCGAATATATCTCCAAGCTACCTATATGGATCAAGTTTCCAAGCCTACTTTTGGAATTTTGGAACCCGAAAATTCACAAGATAATTGGGAACAATATTGGTGCTTTCATTAAGGTGGACAACGAACTAGCAAAGATTTGGTTACATCAACATACCTTTTTGGTGTCGAATATGTAGGCACCATGACCACCTTAAGTACACTTGCCCAAGGAGATCGGTGGGAGGATAGTGCAAGGTGAAATTGCCCAAGCAGGGGATTCAAAAACCCAATAAGCCCAACAATCCTCTGAATAGGAATAATCCAAACGAGAGATTCCCTCTGAGGAGTTTTCCTTGGAGTTTTTATGTACTATTACTGAAATGTTTAAAAACTATTAAACATTTCAGTAAAAGTACATAAAAATTCCAAGGAAAACTCCTCAATTTTAGTTAACACTGTATTCCCGAAATAGTTCAAAAAATGTACAATGCTTTAAGAGTGAAAAAGCCCTTTACTTGGATACAATTCTCGTATTTATTGAAGTTCACATGCCTCTTGGCCTTTCACATTCCCCCACGACCCTTCATTTACCAACATTTGTCTTTATCCTCTTTGTAATGATGAGAGATCAAAGATAGCAGTCACATTTCAAATTTGTCTTTTAGCGCCAATGGGCCATCATAGATTTTGCCTATAGTGCACCTCATCCACCGTAATGATTGGCTTGGGGATTGGGAGCTCTGATCATCATAGGGTTCAGACTCCCTCTTCAGTTATTTGAGCTTGATTCCTTTTGTTGCTCCTCACTGCTACGACAATCACTGATGTTGTTAATGCTCTATTGTCCTTGGTTGTAGATCGTATTGCGAGGATGTTGAGTACGACCTCCCCTCAACACTGGTACTTGGCACCATTACACATGCAACAAATGAGTGACCTCAAAGTAAACTCAAAATAAACTATTAATACTACACATTTGAAACCATATAACTGAAAAATTAACTAATTGAGAGTTCATTATGTGCTTCCCTGAGTTTGATTCCTGATTCTTCTGCCCTTGATTGAGGTGTTGCATTCTTCAAGGTTGTTAACAAGGTGTCAGATCTTAATCCCAAAACATGTATACAATAGGTGAGGAATTTCTCCAATCATATAACTAGGAAGTTGTAGATCTCGAAAAGACCTTTCCAACGGTCTAAGAAACTGCAAAACAGACACCCAAGTCAAAAGTTATGAAAGGCAGTTTTATAGGGTCATGGTCCCTTTTTCAGAGGAGTTAATGGGAACTTCTCCAATTTGTTTCGGAGGAGTTAATGGGAACTCATCCGATTTGTTTCGAAGGAGTTTGAATGAACTCCTCTGGTTTGTTTCGAAGGAGTTTGAAAGAACTCCTCTGGTTTCTGTCGGAGGATTTTGAATGAACTCCTCTGGTTTCATTCAGAGGATTTTGAATGAACTCCTCCGATGTAAACCGAAGGATTTTGAAGTAACTTTCGAAGGAGTTTGAAGTAACTTTCAGAGGAATTTGAGATTCATATGTGCTTCCTCGAGTTTGATTCCCGGTTCCTCTGCCCTTGATTGAGGTGTTGAGTTCTCCGGGGTTGTTAACAAGGTGCCAAATCTTAATCCCAAAACATGTATACAATAGATGAGGAATTTCTCCAATCATATAACTAGGAAGTTGTAGATCTCGAAAAGACCTTTCCAACGGTATAAAGAAACTGCAAAACAGACACCCAAATCAAAAGTTATGGCCAAATTATGAAAGGCAATTTTATAGGGTCATGGTCCCTTTTTCAGAGGAGTTAATGGGAACTCCTCCGATTTGTTTCGAAGGAGTTAATGGGTACTCATCTGGTTTGTTTCGAAGGAGTTTGAATGAACTCCTCTAGTTTGTTTCGGAGGATTTTGAATGAGCTCCTCTGGTTTCTTTCAGAGGATTTTGAATGAACTCCTCCAGTGTAAACTGAAGGATTTTGAAGGAACTTTCGGAGGAGTTTGAAGGAACTTTCAGAGGAATTTGTGGGAACTCCTCCAGTATGAATTGGAGCTCGTCAAAGACTCCTCCAATGTGTTTCGAAGAAGTTTCCAACAACTACTTCATGGGAAGACAAAATTGAAAAAATTTGTGTCCTTTTACCAACAAAAAACAACAAGAGTTTGAGTTCGAAGGTCCATAACTTTCTCATGCAATGTCCAATTGAGGTTTTATTTTTTGCAACGCGAAGAGCAGAGAGAAACGCTTCTATCAAGATAATTGATCATGTTATTCAAGCATCTGAGTGGATCCATTTTTAACGATGGCCACAGTTAACAAGGCTTGCTTGGCAAGAACCCCTTGGCGATCATTTTGGCACTTTCAAACCTCGGATTTTGATTTCATCAGTTGCGTTGGAATCATAATCACGTAATTTGTATAATAGGCTGATTTCGATGGTGAAAAATACACTTTGAAGAATGCCCAAAAATTGTTTCAAAGGCATTTTTTAATGGAAGTATAGGCCTCATTCTTGTTGTTGCTTCGCTTGAATCCAGTTCTGTCAATCCCTGTGTCATCTATGTTGTATAGGCTTTTAGTTCATCCATTGAGACATTTGCTCTAGTCGCCATGTATACTTACACAAAATGAACTTCTAAGGTTCTAAGAGGCATTAGACGACTTCCACGTGCAAGACACACGCCAACATGGAAGTACTTGTCCGATGCCTATAACTTTCAACAAGATTCTCAAACAGATTGATACAACTCTAATTATCACAGTAAATGACTGTAGGTTCCAACTCTTGATCAAACAATCCTGCAAGTAACTTGTGAAGACACATGGCCTCACAACTAGCAGTACTAACTGCCATGTATTATGCACCTGCTAAGCTAAGTGTCGCGGAAGTCTACTTCCTACTAAACCAGGATATTGTCAATGTTTAAAGCTAAAGCAGCACCTTGAGGGGCTCTTCCTGTCTATTGCACTGCCTACCCAATCTAAGTGTGAATACCCTTGCAACCTTACTTCACCATCTCCAAGATATCTCAAACCATACTCCACTGTAACCTCAAGTATCTGAGAACATGTTTTGTTGCTACCCAATGCTCCTACCATGGCTCTACCATGAACTGACTCAAGATATTCACTACAAAACATATACTTGGTCGAGCGTTGACCAAATACATCAAGGAAGCTATCAGTTGCCTGTACAGCATGGGATCCACCAACTCGAAATCTCAAGTTGTCACCTTCAAATTAGTGATCATGGGTGTGGCCATAGGTTTGTAGCCATCCATCCTAAATCTCTTCAAGATCTCAACTACATACTCACCCTACCCAAGGAAAATATCCCCCGGTCTTTACCAAACATCCAAACCCAAGAAGTAATGCATCACATCGTTGTACTTCATCTCGAACTCAACTGACATGCCTGCTTTGCACCCTACAATGAGCTTCTCTACACCTGTAAGAAAAAAGTCATCTACATAGAGCACCAAAACAAGCAAATCAATCCCACCAAATATATAATATAAGTTAGGATCTGCTTCACCTTTGGTGAAGCCCATACTCAGCAGAGATCCATTGATCCTAGAATACCATACTCTCGATGCCTTCTTGAGTCCATACAATTTTATTATGCCTACAAACATATGACTCATTCCCATTTTCTTCAAAGTCGTCAAGCTACTCTATGTGCACTTCTTCCTCAATGTGATCCCATTAAGAAAAGTTGTCTTCCAATCCATCTGATGTATCCTCCATCTCATAATGGAAGTATACATAGTGACTAGAGCAAATGTCTCATTGTAGTCCACTCTCTCTCTCTCTAGGAGAACCCTCTCGCCACAAACCTCAATTTGAACTTCTCAATGATGCCATCTGCAACATGCATGATCTTGTACAGCCACCTAGAGCTCACCATTGACTTCCCCTCAAGTCTAGGCACTATGTCCCAAACATCATTCTTCATGATGGAGGTGTACTCCTCCACCATGGCATCCCACCATACCTGCTACTCTACTACCTCCAGAAAGCTAGACTCGAAATCTATGATGTTGCTCATCAATTCCATGTAGTCTAGAAACTTCTTCGAATGTTTTCTCTCTCTAAATGTGCTCCCAGGAGTCTCAACATACTCCTGAGCATCCCTCAATGTTTGAATGAACCCTCGAGGTCTCCTAACAAAAGTGGAAGGGGCTATTTTCTCCCCCTATTCACCTAAAGGTTGTTGTATTGCTCTAGAAATCACTGGTGATCCTAGCTCAACCTTTGAAGCTTCCTTCTCCCCATCCTATGTCACCAGAATAGGCTCACAAGATTTCTTGGCTACAAATCCTCAAACTTTACATCCTTGCTTACTATTGTCTTCCTCTGCTCTAGAATAAGGACCCTGTAGACCTTTGAAGTCTCCCTATAACCCACAAATAAACCCTTTCTATTGTAGGGCTCCAGCTTGGTCCTCTTTTCTATCAGTACATGGATATAAACTAGACAACCAAAGGTACGAAAATGACACCCCTATGGCTTCACACCAATGAATTATTCCTCTGGTGTCTTGTCCTCCAAGATCTTGTGACAACAATTCTAGATGCAGAATGTTGTGTTGCATGCCTCTTCCCAAAGAAACATCGACAAGTCCTGATCATATACCATGGCTTTAGCAACCCCTATAACGGATCGTTTTTTTTTCTCTGCAACCCCATTCTGTTATGGGTTACAGAATGATCAACTCCTTCTTCATTCATGCCTCCTTAGAGAAACACTCAAGCTCCTTGGCGGTATACTCTCCCCCATTGTCTGATCTCAAGATCTTGATCTTCTTCCCTATTTGGTTTTCAATTAGAACAACATTGAAAACCCAAAGGGAGGGAGGGAGAAAGAGAGACATCAATTGGTTTTCAATTAGAGCGAATGGGCCCTAGACGTTGAAAACTTGGAGAAAGAGAGACATCAATTGTTAGCTTGGGAGGAGTTGCACAAGGAGCAAAGCAAATTGACCCCGAGTCAACGATAAAAACATAACATTCTTTCATAAACAGACTTCTACCAAAAAAGCACATAGTTGACCTAGCACATTATTAACGAACGAGGGGAGATCTATGAATCTTTTGAACAAATTAGTGGAGGAAGAGTGAATTGCAAGGGACTATACTCCCAGCTATCGAAGGAAACCATAAGAAGCATCTTGATTATTGCCTATGTGTTCCCAAGTTGCATGGGAGCAGACATTAGCGATGAACTCATTAACGTTACCACCATGGATGATCTCAACCAAGCACTAAAATAGCTACAAAATGAAAAAGCATTGGGTCCTAATGGATTCCTAGAAGAATTCTTTCGAAGCATAATGGATCTGAATGGAGAGGATCATCTTTAGGTTATCAGAGATTTTGAAACAAAGGCGAAGGTCCTAAGAGATTTTATACCACATTCATAGAAAAAAATCCCAAGGTGAATGACTACCCACTCACTTGACAACTATCAATCCATATCTCTCTATAACTGCATATATAAACTCACTGATCAAACCATCTCAACCACGTTCAAACCCATTCTCTTGGATGTCATCTCAAAAGAATGGCTCGGTTTCCTAGAGGGTAGAGACATCAATCAAATCATTGGCATTGCTCAGGGGATCATTCACTCTATCAAGGTAGGCCTTTGACCGTACCAAGTGACTATATCTCAAACGGATATTAATTCAGGTTGGATTTTCCTCCCTATTTATCCACTAGATCGTAGCATGCTTCAACTCTACCTCCTTCACCATTCTCATCAATGGATCTGCCTCACCCTTCTTCCAATCCTCTCTAGCATTGCAACAAGGTTTCCCTCTTTGCCCACAACATTTTCTAATAGTCATTGAGGGCCTCTCAGTAAGTTAATCCAAGAAGATACCAAGGCAAGGAAGGTTATTGGGACCAATATTGCAAGCCAAACCAAGGTGATACATCTAATGCTTGTCAATTACCGACTTATCTTTGACAATGGATCTACTATAAAGGCAAAAGCATATGAAAGAATCCTAAACATATCTACTCTAAAAGTAGCTTGGAGATTAACCAAATCAAATCATCTCTATGGTTCAAACCAATCCCCAACGCCACAACAAGATGATGAAAACATATGTTCCCTTTATTGTCCAAATATTGAGGACAAACTAATCTACCTTGGATTCCACTTGAATCGCAACAACTAATAAAACAACATTTGGACATGGATGGTGTAAAGGATCCAAGGATAGATAAATAACTGGACATCCCAATAGATCTCATTGGCAAGGAAGAAGGTCTTAACCAAGAGTGTACTTCAAGTTATCCCTATCTACTAGTTGTATCTAGCCAACCTCCCCAACCATACATGAATCAAGATCAAGCAAATATACTTCTCATATATCTAGGTAGTGATTAAAGAGGTAGGGTGACTCCCTCTCATATCCTGGGAAACTTTTGCAAAGTCTAAAGACACGAGAGTATGGGGTATTATGCATTTGGCTAAGTTTCTTAGTGCACTTGTAGCCAAAGGAGCATGGAAATTGATTATCAACAAGTCTCTAGCAGAATGTATTACTAGAAAACTAAATTTCATCAATGCAACTGGAAGGCTAGATTACAAGCACCAACGAGAAATGTGGTGGAGGTACCATCTTTTGTAAAGCACTTATAACTTCTTTAACCATTATTAGTGATTACATATGTTCACAGATAGGTGATTGCACCAAGGTCGTAACTAGCACATGGGAGTGAGACGAAAAAGACACCTCTTATAGAATGCATCAACAAAGACAAAAGGCACTTGTGAACAATCAATACACTATACTTTCTAATACAACAACCTCACTGGCACACCAAACCTAGATCAATCATGATTGGACTCCAATGATTCCAATGACATAGAGATAACAAAAGCAAAAGCAAATCAATGGAGGGACTTCATTTGCCAATTGACTCGAGCAGGCATCAAACTTAGATCGAAGGAAGATAGATTTCTTTGGGGGGTTAATCCACTCCTTGTCACATACTCAATAAAATTTGGGTACACATCATAGCACACTAAACAAGGAAAAGAGAAAAAATGGTGATGGCATAAAATCTAGAAAAACCCAAACCCTAAAAAACCAAAGTTTCAACTTGGTTGGTTCTAAAATACTCTACGATAACCATGGAAATCCTACAACACGAAGGTTGGGAAGGAGCTAGTCGATCCCCTCTTTGTAAAGAATGCTTAGAATCTATAACCATCTATTCATACAATGCTACTTTTCAAAGGAAATATGGGTCACTACCTCAAGACTACTATTGCATAAGATCACATGGGAAGGAGTAGATATCAGTCAAGCCCTAGAAAATTGTGTTAACATTGCCAAGCATGAAGATCAAGCACAAGCCCTTGAGGTAATCTGAACATTATGGCTTACCAAGAATGAATCAATTTTCCAAGGAAAACAAGCTAGCCCTTATAAAGTTATTATAGGTTAAAATCCAATAACCTTACAAACCCTCCAATGCAAAAAATTTCACCTCCTCAAGTACTCTCCCCCCCCCCCACCACCATCAAAGCCCTATCTAGATCACAAGGTTTCTTTGACAAAGTATCCAGACAACCCGAGGACTAAAAAAGTTGGGTGATGGCTCCTCTAAAATAATCAAAAAATATCTTTCAAACTTGAAACTAGCCTCCACACTACTCACCATCACCCTGCAAAAAGGGGCCATGGATCTAGATATGCATGGTGACTCAAAAGTCATAATAGGTTGGCTCAACGACACAATGCATTCTCCATCAAGCAAGCATGAGGAGCACTACAAACAAATTCTCAAGATTCAACATCATTAAAATAGCACACATCTTTAGATAATTCCACTCAGGCCAATTCCCTATCAAAAGTTGTAGTTCTATTGAATCCTGGCAGATTAGGTGTACAGACCAAATTATCTCAAATATTATTTTGCTACATTCTCTTAAATTGTTTGGAACCATCCTAGAACTATCCTAGACTCACTCAAAACAAATATTGGGCACATATCGATGAATGATTAGGCATTCAACCAATACAAATGTCCTCTCTTTTACAGTCAGTAAAATGAGTAGACGTTTTCAATACAAAGTTAGACCCGAGGCTTAGTTCAATTAGTTGAACAATCCACCCCATATTGTCGACAAGAAGGCCATAGGTCACAAGGTCAAATCCGATCAAGTCACTTGGGGTTACCAATGGTTACTATTGTTGGCAATGAAGTCGTCACTAGCGATCAAGTTGATCTCCATCCGAACATTCTAAGAAGAAGGGGTAATCTCACAAACTTTTCCATGAAAAAAATATATATACATATAAAGTTATGTAAAGTTGTCGGGCATTTGGCTATGTCTATGCCGACGAGTGTTCAATTTGAATCCCCTTGCGTTAAGCACACTAGATTTTCCTCAAAAGAAAGTATACTTACATATGCATTTGACAATGTCCATATTCCTATCAATTTTGGCTTTTGTACCATACGATCTAGCATTGTAGAAACATCCTGCCTCTTAGAAAAGAACTAATCTATCGGTTTTAATCCAATTTCCCATTTACTCACTAGCCAAGCTGATTTAAAATACAATAATCATTCTTATTAGTTGGCTCCACCACTATAGAATGCTATATAATAAATTACATGGAAAAGACTTCTTTAATCGCGCAACTCCTATAAAAGCAATGCTTATCCAAAAGTATTTATCGATTTATTATGAAGTAATGAACTTGAAAGTGTCCAAAATTCGGGGGAAGTTTAAAGACAAATTACACTGGAGAAAAACAAAGTTCTTTATCACCCATAGCAAGCAACATTTTTAAAAATGAAAAACAATAAAAATAAACAAGGAGACCATCTGTTAAGAATCTCATAAGCATGCAGCGGCACTCCATATCTCTGTAGAATTCACAAAATGTATTAGCCTATCAACAAGACACCAATCAAGATGGAAGCAAATGAGATCACCCTTGAAGGAAGATAAAATTGCCACTCCTCTTGACATAATTAAATATCACAGAAATAATGATATCAAGCAACTTAACGTGAAAAAAAAATTGAACCAACGAAAAAACAGTCATAAGTGAAAGAGCTGATGATGAACAGCCAAAAGAAAACACCATCAAGCAGTATGAACATGCACAGTTACTAATTTCCAAGAGAAGCAAGATAGTTCGTGCACTCTAATTTATTGTAAATTGTCTTAAATAGCAGTCTATGATGTAACCCAACCATGCACATACATAATGAATAGTTCATGATGAAAATACAAGGGCATCATCAATAGAGTTCGTGAACGGTCAACACTCATCAATACTAGCATTCATCCATCCTCTTCTAGTTGGTCATTTTTCCTAAAACGTTCTGCAATCCTTCAAGGACCAGAGTAAATGTTTAAATATTGCAAAAGATGCACATAAAAGTAACAAAACCTCAGACAAGGATATTCATGCATTGCAGGATAAAAGTGTCAATACAAGATTTAACATGTTGCCTGTCCTCTATTAAAGGAAAAACATGGCAACACTCAAGGATATGTTGCATGCCAGTATGCAAGATACTTTGAAGGAATATTATCAGCTACCAGCTCAAGAATTAATGCTCTTAGTTAATGGGATCACTCATCAGAGACACCTCTATTGCAAGTGATGTGTTCATTGACTTGAGAAAAAATTGCTCAGACAGGGATACGCACGTAATGGTGTATAACGGTATCAAAACTAGCTTCAATAGTTTCCACGTCTCTTTTGACAAAAAAATTCTGGCAATGCTCATGAAAATTATGTCTTGCATACTGGCATACTCAATACTTTAGAAGTGAAAACAATGATCTCCTAAAGTACTTTATCGCATTTATTCCTTCATGGCTTCAGCCTAAGAATTCAAGCCCTTAAATAACTGGATAAAACTAATCAGAGACACCTCTATGTGCCATCCACACACATACATGTTAGTAGACAATGCAAGAAAAATTATACAATCAGCACCAAGATTTCAATATTTTAATAACAATGTGCCGGCATTGCTACAAAGACAATGCATTTTAAAGAGAGGTGGCAATGTACCTTTTTTGCCGAATAAAGGAGCAGTAGGGATCATTAATAAGCCACCATTATTGATTGATCTATTGATTAGGTGAATGGCTGCAACCATTCATCAATGCGCTTAAGATTTTCAAACATCCCAAGATCTGCTCTTCAAACCAAATCTAGCCACGTTGAGGCTTACAGCACTCCTACTGTCTACATAATTAGAACAACTCAACAACAAGGTTGAATTCGTTAAGACAATCACATAGATAAATCTCAACCACCTCTAAAGATCAATGAAGGCTCTCTTGCAATTGCACTTAAGAATGCAAAGGAACATCTCATAGAAATGGAGTCCTTGATAGTTGTTTACACTGAAAATAGCCCACAGTAGATTGTAATAAATTGTATTAATAATTGACACCAATATCATATCCAAAATACAATAACTTAAATAACAGTCTCCCATAGTGGACTGACTTTATCTTGCTATTTGAATTTCAATTGGTCTAACCGACTGAAGTCTTCGACGCCTTTTGTTTTCTGGAGTAAACCTGGATGCAGATCCAGGTGTTTTTCTGCCCACATCAGCAGAATGATTGCTTTCATAATTTGTACCTGACCTTTGAGCACTTCCTACCCTTTGTTTCCCAACATCTTTACTCTTAGAGATTAATAATTTACTACAACTATCCATAACTGAAAATTTACTGCTAGCATCCTTAGTTTCTGTAATTCTAATACCTGCTTGACGGTCCAAAGGGGACTTATTTTTATTCCTCTTTGATGCCTTCTTTGCTGGAGATGTAGCTACAGAGGGTGCTCTGTATTTAAGCATCTCCTCATGTCTTCTACTGCTACTCAAAAGCCTTACAAAGAATGGTTTCTCTGCAGTGAAACAGAATGGTTGACCCCCTGAAATACCTTTTTCAAGTGCAACATTGCCATTGTTCACCTGTATTATGAAATCAATTAGCACCTTAGATTTATTGCTAAAAATAGCATTTTGAAGAGTTAAGTCTTACAGTAATATAAACTTAAAAGTGAATTATCACGCTAAATATGGTACTGTATTCATGAACATTTCACATCCAGTGTAATACAGACACAAGTACAGCGTAAGATAGAATACCAGCTGTAAGAGTGCAGCAAATGTTCTAGCAATTTCATGTCTCTCTTGACCACCAACTATCTCTGCAAATGACATCTGCACTCCACTTCCATTCTCGTGCTCCTCATTTGAAGATAAAGAGAGTGCATCTAGCACCCTTTCACCATATACATGAATATCGAAAGGAGGACGAGAATCCTACAAAATATCATTATATCTCAAAATAAAATTAATTACCAAGATTGTACAACTGATATGATATGACACTACAATAGCTATATGATGAATGTTTAAAATACTGTTAAAAGCAAAGCAAATCTCAAAATTAGAGTGTTTGCATAATAAAAGAATAAAGTTCAAACACCAAAAATGATTCTCACCTGCTCGTCAAGGTTCTTTTCAATTTTCTGCTTCCAGTTCGAAACTCTGCTTGCCAGTTCTGTCTGCTTTTGAGATTCGGCTATGTTGCGCAAAAGAGCATCCTGCAAAATGAGATCTGTTGAAGTCATTCCCACAATCCCTGTGATAGCTGCATTCAAACATACAGCTCAAGAATAACAGAAAGTGCCACAACTCTGGTCATGCTAAAATAGAATATATCACTAAAACAAAAGCTATTAATGTAACAAGAGCAAAGTCTACATTGACAAGGGCAATAGTAACGAGACTCACGAGGTAAATTTGGAAACTCGCAAGTTTAACTAGTCAAGTCTTTTTGACTCATTCTCAAGTAAAATTCAGGTTCAGAGAGCACGACTCGTTGACAGAGTCAAAGACTAGTGAATCTCGACAAGAATAACAGAAAGTGATACTACTATGTTCACACTAAAACAGAGGATCGTCAAAACATAAGCTATTGATGTAACAGGAGCAAAAGAAATTTTTGATCAACAAGTGGATGTATATATTTGTTGGTTAAAAAAAGGATTTGGGCCCCTATAGGCTTCCTTGTAAGTTTGATTTGTGACCCATGAGTGTCATTGACTGAGACAAAGACTCGCAGGTACTCACAAGTCAATCTCTTGACTATATTTTTTTTATTTGCCAAGTTCTTGAATCTTGACAATTTTGCTTCCTCAAATAATTTATCGAGTCAAGTTCAAGATCTCAGAATGGTCAAGCAAAGGTAGTGGCAGCAAGGAAAGAATGTTAGACAATGAATCCCTAGACAATCACAAAGTCCAAGACCACATTGATATAAGTCGTAAACCTCATCTATTCATGAGGTGTTGTCAATGAGATCTAGATCTAGATCTGGTCAATCCATGTACTATAAATTCATATCAGGAGATCAAAACAATGCACATCAGAATGGCATAAAGCCTTTTCCTCCATTTCTTGTCTCGTCTAGCTTGTGTTCAATTCTTAACATGGTATTAGAGCGTCCCTTAGTCTTAAGGGCCCAGTAAACCCTTCATAGTAGTGATTCATTGAAGGTTAGGTGTCGTGACTCCTTCATGGTAGTGATCCATGGGACGCCATTGAAGAACCAAAGCTGAAGTAATGGTGATGAGTAGTCTAAGTTAAATGGTCTGATGGAGATGTTGTGGATGACTCCAACGTGTTGTTGAACAACTCTTCAATGGTATGTGTTGTCTCAGTTTTTTTATTAAGAAAAAACAATGATGCAATTGGGATTGATGTTGATCCAATATTAGTCTCCATATTCAGATGAACAAATATTTTGTTGAATAAGTTTCCTATAGATTGGTAACTCATTCGACAGATTTGTTAAATGTACTCAATTGTAAATCCATTGTGTAGATCTGTAGATCTATTGCAGATCTATGAGAGATCTATTGTATTTGCTTGAGCCAAGATCTATTGTACATCTCTATATTATAAATCTATCACTGCAGAGGTGGTTTCTCTTCAAGGAATGCAAAGGTCTGTGTTTCAAAATTGGCTTGTACCAGCAATCTCTTCGGAAATCTATAGTCACCAGTGATCACTGTGGTTAGCAACTTGTTAGTGGATGCCAAACAACCCCTAAAGAGATTCGATCCTGCAATCCATGCAACCAGTTCATGGCCAAGATTCCCACAACGACGTGATTCCCTCTCAATAGCAACCATTGACAGTAATATAAAAAGACATGCATTTCATCTTCAACAATTAATGTCCAGATATCACGAGTTAAAGTCTGAGGCGTGTTTTCTTAATTGAGTTTGTGAAAAGATCTGTGACAGTGGTGGAGACTTGAGGTAGTTTTTGTTCTGTGCGCAGATTGGCACTCAAACCTCCTGCCTGCACAACCTAGATCTGGTGCCATCTAGCGATCTGGTGCTATCTGTTTCCAAGCACTCACCAGACCTGCTCTCATCTTTAATAGTCGTAGTCTAATGGTAGCTTCGCAGAGGCAAGCATTGGATCGGTGCACAATGGACACAACAGAACTCGAACCTGTGATCATTTGAGCGCCGTCTTCAACAGGCTGGGGTTTTACTAATTTCGGGTCATGGGCCATCGATGGAGATCACCCATGGGTATTGTATGCGAGATCCCCCAGCTAATCTACCTCTGGTCCCGTGGTTCATATAAATTAGGCCTGGTTTCCGATATCGCACCCATTACACTCCACCTTGGGTTCTAGTTAGTGAATGGTGGACATTACACCACCCTTGTCACGTGTGCTTGACTTTAGATAATGAGTAAATACAACAGGTTTTCCATTTGTAAACACCCCCCATCAAGTCAGTGAGAAGGAGACCCATGCACCAAGTTGCAAAAAAACAAAAAAATTCTGAGACGAGAAGCCCACACGCCCCATGTACATTTGGATAGAGAAAAGGAGTGATCAGTAACGATCTGCCTTCAGCTATTTGCTTCAAGTGATTCCCAAAAAAATAAGGCTAGGCATCTCTAATCAAGGTAATGAATGAAGATGGGAACCATTCAAGTCCCAAAACAAGTAGTGAAGCCTCACTCGGATCTCTTACTATTTACGATGTCGGAGGACAAAGAGTTCCTCAAAGTTTTTCTCTTAGAGATGGCATAGTTGGCAAATCCTTTCAAAGCTTGGAATGCAATGCAATGTGTTCTCTCTCAAGGAGATCAATCCAGCTTCAATAACCTTCACAGGGTTTTCAATGATGGTTTGGTACCTCTTTTCTGTATGATAGACGCCTTTTGTGCCTTAATGAGTCCAACCAGTTGTTGATTCTAAATGGCCTCCCTTACTTCTCGATTTACAACAATTTCATGTGCTTTCGTCACAATGGGACACTAGTAATGTTTACTGGGTCCTAGCCAACCAACACCTGATGTCATTTATCCACCAATTCTCTGTTACCTCGATCCCTTTAGCAGACCATGTTGTCATCTCCTTTCAACTCCATGCCAACCCTTCCCCCTCCTACTGCACCCCACTTGTGTCCCCCTAAGCCACCATCTTGTTCGATGACACGGATTCAAATGTCCACTATTCTTGCCTCCACCAACTCCTCCCTCCACTATCCCCTTTTCATCTATGGAGCCTACCTTTTACAAATACAATGTGCTCTCCTCCTCCATTTGACACATGACCTGCAACTTCTATCCGCACATCACTAGATCTTTCTCCTCGTCTCCCAATTCTAAATCATTACCTATGAATCGTCGATATCACAAATGCAAAAACCATAACACCTTACTACATGATCCCACTTCTTACCCTAGACTACAAAAATCCCATCGTTCCCTGCTTCGTCACAAGAAATATATCTTCATTTTCTAGAAGAGACATGAACTACATAATGTCCTTTTTCATTCTCCCAAAACATTTTGGCATACTATCTTTCCTCACCACTCACACCTCTCTACAAACCTTGACCTCCAATCTCTTTCCAAACATATTACCACAATTTATGATATCCCCTAATAGCCTCAGGTTATTGTCTCCCCAATCATCCACATGCGTCTTGCTCTTCTATACAAAGGCAAGTTGTGTGGGAGTCAAACTCCAGTAAAGCAACAGACAAGGAAGAATTACAGAGAAAACTCTCAAACATAGTATTTATCCTCTTATAGATTACATTGTTGACTTATTTAGCCATGTTGTTTGTTCAAGATTCCAACAGACATGATCCCCCCAAACTATTCACCTGATATGCAAATCGAGGTCCAATACTAACCCTAACAATTACAAGACGATCATCATGGAGCACACTTTCTCCAAACTATGATATTGCCCTTCATCTGCAGCTATCAAAGGAGCTTGAAACCTCACCTAAGGACCAGAGGGCAAGCACGTTTTCGTCTTGGGGATGGCACTATTGAGCATCTTTCTACCCTCGAGACCATAATTAAGGAGGCGAGACGCCACTCTTCGAAAGTCTTTTGTTGCTTTGTAAACTTTCAAAAAGGTTTTATCTCAATCCCAAGGGGGGGGGCTCTTTCACTAGCTTCAAGATACTAGCATATAAAAAACACTTATCACTGCCATCATGCACCCTTACGAGAATTTCTTTGGCCATCATAATACAACACACACACATTCTAATTTCATTCCAAGCACCATTGGGGTAAAGAAAGGGTGTCCTTTCTGCCCGACCTTGTTTGGAATTTACACCAATGAGCTAGAGTCATACCTTTAGTAGCATATTCAACCCTGAGATGGTTGTCTTCTTCATCATGTCCTAATTTACATCTTCCTTTTTGCAAATGATGTGATCCTCTTGGTCTCTACCTTATAAGGCTTCTAAAGACTGTTGGATGCCTTGTCTAAATTTTATGATGTTCTCCAATTGACAGTGAACCTTGTTGAAACAAATGTGATCATCTTCAATAGCTCGATAAGGGTCCCTTGAAACTTCCACTTATTTTAGGGGTGTCCTCTCCCCTCAACCTTGTTTGGGATTTACACCAATGAGCTAGAGTCATACCTTTAATAACATATCCAACCCCAAGATGGTTGTCTTCTTCATCATGTCATGATTTACATCCTCCCTTTTGCAAATAATGTGATCATCTTGGCCTCTACCTCAAAGGGCTTCTAGAGACTATTGGTTTCCTTATCCAAATTTTATGATCTTCTCCAAATGATAGTGAATGGCACTCAAACCCATTCAGGTAGAGGATGGCACTCAAACCCATGAATCAATAAGGACTATGGGTTCCTTGCTCTCCTCGAGCGTTAGTGTTTCCAAAGCTACTATCAAAACATATCGTCCAAGACAGATCTCATGGACTCTAACTACTTGGGAGTCCAACTCTCATGGCTTAGTTTTAGGTTGAGGATGGCACTCCAACCCAAGATTAACAAGGGTTATGGGTTCCTTGCTCTCCTCAAGTATATGTCTTTCCAAAACCACTATCAAGACATATTGACCAAGATGGATCTCATGGACTCTATCATTCGGCCCATAGTTCCTTCTGGATCCGAGGTGTGGGGACCTGGCCTACTTCAATCAAACTGGGCCAAGACAAAGAGTGTACAGACCCTCATGCTTCGGCGTTTCATCAAAAGCAAGAGGATAATACTCCCTGCCATTGTCCATGTAAAACTTGAAGCTCAACCCTTCCGAATCAAGAGTATTTTCTTATTGATCTCGTTTTTGCACAGCATACCGTATTTTGCTAACTAAGATACGAATAGGTACTCTAAACCATGCATTCCTTACTACTCATCAAAGGCCCTAGCCTCACACAGACCTACAAGACGAGTTCACAATTATTGGTTTTCAAAGGTCTTGAGTCTTCTCCAATAAATTGGCATCTCGATGGACCACCACCCTCCTTTCAAATACCTTTGGTTGTCCCTAGACATCTCATGTTGAATAAGCAAGAAATGAATGGGATTATCAAAGATGACAAATATAGGTTGTATATACAAGTTACTTGGCTCAACCCACCACAACAGTTAAAGGCTAAGATGGCCTCCTATGCAGAGCACACTCAGAGATGCTCGCACTATTCAACCCCCTTACATCCTATGACATTGGATGCATGTGCTCAAGATTGCCCTAGCCCAATTTCGAGTGGGTACACAAACTACAATAGAGGCCGAACATCAAACTCCACTAAAGGACAAGATTTGCTAGGGTTGTCATTTGCAAGAGACCACGATCAAGGAGCACCTTATTTTTCAGTGTCCAATCTACTACGAGATACGGAGACAGTTATTTTGCCTCTTTAAGGAGTCTCAGAACTCGATCCCCACCTTTTTCAATACCCAAAACAACGATGCTTGGCCTTGTTTATGAGAGAGGCATTGGCTCTCTATTCCTCTACACTTAGACCACCCCCTCGACCTAACATTAATCTAACGATCACATCCTTTTTCATAGTTCTCACTGTTGATGTTTGGTAGTTGCGTGAGGATCTTTCCCTCCTCGATGACCTTTCTTAGATGCGGAGAAGATCCCGGAAGCAAGAGATCCATTGAACAGATGTTGACACACCCCAAAAGAGAAGTCGGCCCAGAAGAAATAGAATAATGAAGTGGCTCCTTTCCAGAGAAGAAGTTGGCCCAGTCTAGTGGCCATGAAGACTATAAATAGAGGACGTCTTGGCTTATTTGTTCACCCACTCACACTCTCTCAGTCACCCAGAAGCAAGGCGCAAGTTTGAAGAAGGTGACACAGTAGCTGCAGTGGCTCAATTTCTTCTTGTCCAGTCTTTTGGTATCTCTCTCTTGTGCGTTATTCCTTGAGGAGGTGCCCTATCTTCGTATAGTGTTGTTGTTGTAGTTGTGGTGGTGTTTCTGGTTGTGCTAGCCTTGAGCTAGGGTTTATCTATATGGACTTGGTTTGTGAACGAAATATATCTAAGAAAGGTTGTTGGGTTTTTTCCCCCATTTGGGGTTTTCCCGGGATAAATATCTTGTGTTCTTTTCGTCTCTTATTTATGTTGCTACTGCTCAATACATGATATATATATGTTAATGGTAATTAAGTAAAAGAACACTAGTAACTCTAATGCTCTATAAATAAGGAAAATCTAACACTCACAACAGACAATGTACCAATGCCCAAGCAAACATCAATGCCAAACTAGCATGGTCCACTACTGAGAGACCTCGAGGGGCTCCTACTACACTTCAATGAGACCCATTCGAAGCTATAGATTCAAATCTTAGGACAAGGATCATCCTTCCGATAGGCATCCCTCCACTTCCAGACAGCAACAACAACTCCCTCCCTTTAGATAGTGAGACATACAATGGATCAAATCTTCTTCCAACTCCTCTAAATAGTCTTCTATCAAAAGTTTCTTTTCTTCAACCTCGAATGCTAGGAGAGGTTAATATACAGAGACAAGTGACTTACAAAACAAGGACCCCTCCTCATCTTTAGACAACAAATCCAAGAGGGAATTGATCTCCTTGTGATCCCTTCTAAGGCATCCCTTAGGGGAGTTTCTTGATCTTTCCTTTACTAGTTTAGAGAGTTTACAACTTAGATTAGATATTTTTTTGGCTTTTATAGTTGAAATCCAACATAGGTGCTAATAGTAGTTCCAATTGAGGAAAGGATCCCCTTGTGGGATGTTGAGAATCCCAAAACTCTGGAAGAAGAAGACCTATAAAATAACACAATAATAAATCCCCATGTATAAGGTTTTGCATGTACAAGCTTCAAGAAAAAGTTGAATGGAAGTTATACATGCTCAAATAACTGCAACTAGGAACCATACCATATCATGCACGAATCTCCACGACAAGATAATGAGTTAAGGTCGACCATAGGAGAAACCATCTACTCCAAAACAATTAATATCAATCCTTACTAGACATGAGGCCACCCACCAATAATGGCAAAGGGCCCCAAGGTACAAGTACAAGCCTAACAATGTGAATGAATGAATTAAAGTCAAACATTGAAAGGAATCATTCAGTTAGAACTCAATAATGAAAACTTGTTAAATGCATGGTAGATCACCAATAAGGCTTGCAAACACCAATGTACTCATCTTCTAAATCAACCCAAGGAGAAAATGTGTCGTAGTCGATGAGGAAAGATCTACAAGGAGGAATGTAATGAAAATCCTTCCAACCAACATGAAGCAATAACAAATAGAAAAACTATAAATTAACAGATATGATAGAAATCCAAAGTGCAAACGCTTAGACTTTGACTCAACTCTTCTAACTCAAACTTTAAATCATGAGTGACACATATAGGGATCAAAGATAAGCATTTTGGATCCCAACCCAAGCCACTATGATATCAAATGACTAAATAAAAACATGTTAGAATAGGACTAACAACTTTTCAAAGACAACTTTATTTCAACTCAACATAAAGCAAAGACATGACTCGCTAACTTGAAAGAACCACCATCTTGAAAATAAAACCTGACGACCTAAAACCACCCCTATCACAATAAACTTTACAAAACAAGAGAGCAAAATTGGGAAATAATCCTAAAAATTCATGAGGAAAAACTAAACTTTGCAACCTAAGGAAAAGAAAATAACCAACTCGTATCCAACCTACCTAATATCTCAAAAATTGAACAAATGAAGTTACTAACATATTCCAAAACTTAGATCCTCTCTTTTTCAATTCTTTTTATTGGAAATACATTAGACCTGCCACAATTGATCAACAAATTCGAACAACCAATACAACCATGCAAACAAGCAATTGATCTTAAAGAAAAGATCAACATAGTCAGGAGTTCAATGAAGCCAATTATGAAGTCTACTAAGATGGAAAGAAGTCCACATATGATTTCTTGTCAAACAACCAAATAAGTATGTTGGTTAGAACTCATAGCATGGTTGCTCACTAATGAATAAGAGGAATGTATAAAAACCAAAACTTTTTTGAATTGCCTCCTAAAATACCTCAACAATTCTAAATTCAATTGGATGATAACTAAAATTAATATTTAGACAATAATCAGACTAATGATCACATTGAACAACCAAATCAAATTGCAAGATCATTACCACATTCTTCTGGGTGAACCAAAAGTTGTTCCCTCCTGCTACCATAATATCTCATCAAACTATAATTGTTCTTGAAACAGTGTTAGGATATGTAGGAATAGATTTTGTTGTTGATTCAAATCCCCATGGTTAAATTGTTGTTCTTCATCAAATTTAACATCACTACTAGAATGATTCAACAAACCTAGCTCTAAACTCGACCAATAGGAAAAGGGAAAGATATCTCATGCTAATCAAAATTCTCATGATCAATACATTACTCCCTATCATGAAATTTGTAATCAATTCTTGGAAGAGTCAATAAATCAACCTAGAAACTGATTTCCTCTTCCTCATAATCAATATCACAAATAACATCTCCAAGACATTGCCAATGATCAACAACAAGAGGTGTCTAAAGTTTTTCATGATATGTGTCTTCCTTATCATAAGTAATGTAGTCAAAGGAAAACACCCCATTCACTAATTTCTAGATCTTCATGGAATTTTGATATGGTTCTACTTGAATCAGCAACATTATAGAAAAAGCAATGAATCCTCTTGTCGATCCAAGTCCCTACAATTAATTGAGTACAACTCTGCCTCTTTACCCTAAACTAATTTTTCAATGGAATACAAAATATGAGGAACATCCTCACTGAGCTCAGATTGCATTAAAGTCATTTGGTTCCAAATCAACCACACTACTTGAAGAAAAAGGTGCATCTTCCTTGGGTTCAAGATCATCAATAACATGTGTAACTACATCTTTTAATTCCTCATTATGCTCAACAAACAAAGCACTAGAAGGTATACTAGAAACATCATCACATATCATTTCTTCCACAAGATCAGAAGACAAGGTTGCTTCAGAGTCATCGACTATTTTTAGACAAACCCTGTTCATCATCAAAAACTTACCCATGTGTTGAATATTCATACCCCTCTGGATCCTCCTTGTCACTCGCATAATTCTCTAGCAAATATTCATTGTTCACCTATTGTTTCTAGACTTAAATTGCAATTCAAACATCAAGCTCACATAATTGACAAGAACTTGCATCTTTTTAGCCAAGAGGCAAAATAGTGCTTCTTCCACATAACATGCAACGATGATATATGAATAATTAAAACTCTCTTACCAAGATAGCTCCCTCACTGGAGTCCCATGTAGGTAGTCACCAAATGAGATAAATACAAATCAGAAAAGCTTGGCTAGGTCACCAAAATGTAATAACCTGAGAATTCCCACC
Organism: Picea engelmannii; assembly: GCA_009831015.1. Lineage (NCBI taxonomy): Eukaryota > Viridiplantae > Streptophyta > Pinopsida > Pinales > Pinaceae > Picea > Picea engelmannii. The sequence continues at coordinate 257,037 of ML781873.1, read as the reverse complement.
CTACAAATGTTGAAGGAAGTCCAGATAACACTAGGAAACAAACCACTATCACCTTTCTTATTTCTTCTCACTTCAATGTTTGTGCGACTAAACAATAAACGATTTAGGGGGTATTGCTAAATCTAATAAAAGTTTTTTGTTCTGTTACAAATCTACAATTAGAATATATAAAACAAGCAGAAAATTGCCACAAGACTACAAAAAAGTGCACAGAAAACAATACAAAATTTGCAATATGTTTTTGGCATGCAACCCAAATGCAAATCTATATTGGAAAATGCCTAAATAAAGTGCAGAAACAACAAGTACAGCAAAAAGTTGTAATGGCTGTTTTGATGACTGTAAATGCTAATTAAAATGTCTTTTTTGTATTTTTTGTCTTTTTATTTTTTCCTAATACATGCAAATCAATCAATTGCCAAAAGACTACCAACTAAGTGCACGGAAAACAATTCAAAATTTCCAAAATGTTTTCAACATGCAACCCAAATGCAAATCTACGCTAGAAAATGCCTAAATAAAGTGCAGCAAAACTGTAATGGCTGTTTTGAGCACTGTAAATGCTAACTAGGATGTTTTTTGTATTTTTATGTTTTTATGTTTTCCTAATGAATGCGCAAATCAAGAAAGACTTATAGTTTCTCTCTTTCTATAACAAAATCAAGAAAACAGCAAGCTAATCTCGTTGTTTTATGACAAAAGATTACCTAACAGCGACCTAATGCTCGTTTTGAGGACTGTAAATATTAACAAAAATGCTGGTCTTTTGTATTTTTTAATGTTTCTATGTTTTCCTAATGCATGCAAATTGAGAAAGATAATTTCTTTCTCTTTCTGCACAAAAACGAGAGAGTAACAAGCTAATATCGTTGTTTTATGACAGAGAATAACCTAACAGCAAACTAAAATGCCTAATATATATTATATATGCCCGATATGCCTAGAATGCACAAAAACAGGGAAATTAAATAGTTTATTTTTGCAAATAATTGAATAGCTTACATGCATTAACTAATGCCTTATGGATTCAATTTATGGATGAAGGAAAAGCAAATAGGATGAACAAAAATATTCAAGTCCTATACCTTAGATTCAATCAATAATACAATTAAGGTCAAGAGTCTATGAAAGTATAGAAATTCTTACACACAAAACACATGTAAATAAACACCAAGAAAATCGTTGATAAGTCTTTATTAACAAAGGCTGTAGGAAGAACAAAATCCTTGACAGATATGAACAAACCGACAACACTCCAAAATCTTGGTTAAGGCAAGATTTAAAACTCTACTTCAGATGTGAAATGCATACAATCACAATGCTGCAATGAAGAAATCCAACCCACCACAATGTGCTCTATGCTAGCTCTCAAATACAGTCTCGAGAATGAAGGATGGAAGCACTGAAAAGGTAGAAAGCACTAACCAATTTCAACTCTCATTGATTACTCATCACATCCATTTCCATTGCTTGTACAATCTTATATAGATGGAGAAGTGAATGAGAAGAGAGAGAAGACAAGAACATATTGCATGCTCTAAAAATACACAAAGCATCTCCTCCAAGAGAAGTGCTCCTCCAATAAAAGCAATCTGCAATATAACATATTAAATCTTCCAAGGGAATTCTCTTCTAGGGCAATCCACGGTATCCACCTCAAATGATAAAAACAGCAAATAACTCTCCCTCTCTCCAAGAAAAAATCTGATGTCTCATTATCCCCAAGAGCATGCTAAACTATCCTCTGGGGTGCACTCTTTCCAAGGATATAGTTGTATTTTCCCCTTTCAAAATAAGCAACCTCCATAAATAACAAACCCACATCAAACTTATCCCTAAAAGTGCCTTGCATGCATGTTATATT
>ML781873.1:222121-234753 GCA_009831015.1 Picea engelmannii | reverse complement strand
TGCCCTTGCCTAATTCTTCTTGAAGGTTGTCCTTCCTGCATTGGAGGTGGGCTCTTCTATTGTGCTGGTCACAAAGTTGTCCAAGTCATATTCTTCCAAAATATATTTAGGACTCTGGCTTTCCAAACATTAAAGTTTGAAGCCCCTTCAAGTTTGTCCTCGGGTCTTACAGAAATGGAAGACATCTCTGCAATAATGTGCTTGAATAATTCCTAAGGATATGCGTAGGCTCTTAGCAGACTACAGAACTGAGCTCTTTCACGCCCTAGAGCTCTAATACCATGTTAAATTTCAAGCATAAACAGATATGGAAGATAACAGTAGTTTCTTTTATGACTTAAGCAGATAAACTGAAACATAAGAATCATAGGAAAAACCCTTATTCACTGAGACACAAGTATTTACCCTGGGAAACCCTCAAGGGGAAGCAAAACCTAGAAAACTTATGTGATATATTGATCAGTCAATCAAGTACAATGAACTTACAAGACAATATTATTAAGCCTCTATTACAAATCTGCCCTCAAACCTGTAGTTATTGTTGTAGCTCTTGTTGTCCCAAAAAATCCTCTTAAGGCTGACTCAAATATGCCCTTTAGTTGTTGTCCAGAACAACCTTTAACTGTTGTCCAAAACAGAAATATCAGCAACTCCAGAAGTGCCTCTGTTGTTGCTCAAAATATAGAAATCAGTTGTTGCAGAAGTGCCTCTATTGCTCCCTTGCTTCCTCAGAAAATACTAAGTTGCTCCTTCAAAAAATACTAATTTGCTCAGAATATGTCTAGGCTGCTCCCTCAAAACGGCTTGCTGCTGCTCATAATATGTCTAGGTTGCTCCCTCAGAATGGCTTAGTTGTTGCTCAGAATATATCTAGGTTGCTCCCTCAGAATGGCTTAGCTGCTGCTCAGAATATGTCTAGGTTGCTCCCTCATAATGGCTTAGTTGCTACCCCAGAACTGTGATAATCTCCTTCTATTTGTTGCCCCAAAATTGTGTTAACCTCCTCCAGAAATACATTTCCTAGCTGCTACTCAAAACTGATATATAAACCTAATATATCAAACTGATATGAAAAATTGATGTCTAGAAGAGGTTGCTTCCCTCTCTTTATATAGCAAGGAGTCTAGGATAGGAGTGTTGAGGTTAGGGTCACCTTTTAGGTTAGGATAGATGCTAGGATAGGTGCTAGGAAAGGAGGCCGACTTAGCTAGGTGACCAACTTACTTTTAGAGGAGGGATGTTTAGGAAGGGACAGCTGGCAAGGGGGCAGCTCAAGGACAGCTGGCAAGGGGGCAGCTTAAGGACAACTGGCAAGGAGGCAGCTTGATGACAGCTAGAAAGGGGGCAGCTTGAAGAACTGCTAGAGGAATATCCTCTGCAGTTGCTCTAAATTTTAACAATATCAACCACTTGAGAGACAAACCATGCACAATCAACAAGGTGTTGCCTAAGGAAGGGGGTTGAAAGAAGAAGATGGGAGGATATGGGGAATAAAATCTCTTTTGGGAAGAATTATAGAGCAAAAGATACATTAAGACACTAAAAAATGAGAATCGGTATTCGAAACATTGAAAGAAGTGAAGGCATTGTCTCAAGGGTTGCACCTTCTCTAATATCCCATTCACTGGTTTAGAATAAGGTAGAAAGAAATGAAGGCATGGTCTTTAGGGGCTACCCTTTCCCTAACATCCCATTCATTGGCTTGGAATAATATGGTAGATGCTTTTTAAGCATCTAAATTATAAGATTAAATCTCTCGAGAGAAAAGAATAAATGTGTTTCCACTAAAGCGTTGAGAAAAAATATATGTGGGAAAGGGGATTCAAATCAGATTAAAGCCTTTGATGTTATCAATTGAAGATTTCTACAGTGAGATGAGTAACTTGGAGAAGTCACCTCAAAAAGTGTGATGTCAATCATGTGACAATTGACTTCAAGATAATACATAAAATAGTGGGGAAATTAAGTGAGGAGTACAAAGAGCCTTTTAAGTGTTACATAACAAAAAACTTTAGCTCTGGGCCTTTGGAGGATGCTCCCTACCCTTTTGGGAGCATCGCGCTTCTTGAGACGCTCCTTGGGTGCTTCCTGGACACTGCTTAATGGTAATGTTAAATTCTTAAGGTAAAAGTTGATTAATTTTATTAGTCAAATTTTACTTAAATTTTTAACATTACCATTAATTGTTTCAGGATGCTTGAGTGGTTCCAACCTAATCAAACTTCATATGGAGAAAGTAGAATTTCATATCCCATTCAAAATTCAACAAACTTAACAGTTTTCAGGATTAATGGGATTGTAGTGTTTCCAATGGATTCTATCACGTACGAGGGTATGTGATTGGCATTTAATCAAGAACACAAAGCCCTTTATGTACCCCAATGTTGGTGGTGTTGATTGTTGAACTCCTTTGTCATGGCCTTAACAAAAAAGTACCCTTCACTCTAACCAAAATCATTGATTAGGCATGTTAATCTTTTTCTACCATATTTTAAGGCTAGGATTAGGAAGTTTCATCAAAATTGGGTGGTGTGCAATGATGTCCCTAGAGGATCGAGGTAGAGGCCAAGGATGAAGAATGATACTGATGATGTGGATCCCAATATAAGCGATGGTGGAGCATTACTTGTCATTTRCRTTTGTCATTTAAMTGTTCTTGCTTGTTTATTCGTAATGCTCTCTTTTAAAGTTTCAATATAATYATTAATGTACTATGGCTGGCATTTCTAACTTCGTAATAATGCAGTATTCATCTACAAGTAGCACAAATAGTTTAAGGCTAGGATTAGGTAGTTTCATCAAAATTGGGTGGTGTAGACTGATGTTCCTAGAGGATCAAGGTAGAGGCAAAGGCTAGACAGGAGGCAAAGGATGAAGGGTGATGTTGATGATGTGGATCCCAATTTAAGCGATGGTGGATCATTGTTTGTTGTTAACCACCCCCCCAGCTGCACCGGGAAGTTGAAAGGGGCACTTGTTCAAAATTTAGAGTTCATAAGTCTTGTCAAGCACCATTGCCCCTACATTTCTTCTTCTTCTTCTTTTATGCATGTTCCATACCCATGTTCCATACCCCCCTAGGGGGAATTGTATAAAATGAGCTAGCATGAGGTCTCCTATATGTAAAAGACTCAACTCTCGAGACATGGTTATTAGTGCAAACTCTAGAGTGGTTTTTTTCACTTGGTCCATAATACCTCGCCTTGACGACTTATAATGTTCTAAGTTTCTTCACTTATACCTCCAAAGTTGGAATGTGTCCTAATGGTCGTGCCTTACTGTGTTTTGTCTGAGACCAGTGTCAAATGTATATTACCATGCTAGTCATTAGTCCCGTAGTTTTTAAAACCGGAACCTGACATCGACTCGGACCAATCAGATTTCAACGACTCGGTTCAATAAAAAACACATTAAATAATTAAATGTTAATGAAAAAAATTATTTTTAAGCTTTCAAACCATGATTCCAAACCATTAGAGACAAAATATGCAAAGTTTGCTCATCTATATACCATGTAAGGGTGTATATATCAAAATGGTACCGAGTGCAATATATATAAGCAACAAAATACATAATCAGTGAGGCTCTAAATGGCAAATATTACTGATGTGCTTTCTAAACAATTCCAATAACCCATCCTCTCGATGAATAAATAGTGCACCTTCCTTGATTGTGTTCATTATGCTAGTTGTAATTAAAAATTAGCATGGCATCGATTTGATTACTCATTGTCGAAATAGTCTTCATGTTGCGGTAACATCCTCTAGCTTTCATCCTCGTAACTATTGTTTTCTTATTTGCACAGCAACCAAGACAGCCTTCTCATGATTCCTTACCATGGTTGTCCATTGATTGAAGGCTACTGCATATATTTGTAATCACTTTCTCTGTTGGACAACACCCTGTAGCTTTGCTGCCATAAGCTATCATACACAACCTCAAGGAGAAAACTGCAAAAACTCGTCGATTACCTCTTGTGTTGTTGTTTGAAGCTTGTCACTATTATCTAGTCTACCAAAAAATTGATACATGGAAGATCAAGCTCATTATTTTAATATATGAGTTAAGCGTATGTTAAATTATTGCAATTATTTTCATTATTTTGGCCTTTGAAGGGGTGTTATCACCCGATAGGATAAGATCTTTTAAGCTAATTAACTTTTAAGATCTTATTGTTTTCTTACACTAGCGATCTAAGTTTCTTGTGTAGGAATGACCACATTTAATAGATTGTTTACAAGTATTTAGCTTGTACAGCTTCCTCATCCTTGGAGAAGGGGTTGGGTCAACCTCAAGTAACCTTCCACAAACTCTAAGGCTTTAGAGAACAAAGTCCCTCGGCACAATACTGAAGGACCCCATAGCCCAAAGAAGTTCTGCATCTCATGCTCTCTCTTTTCTTCTCTATTATTCAATATTTTATGGTTACCACTTTTGCATGCAAAGTCTAGATCTATATTTTAAGTCTAAATCTAAACTAGATCCATTTGCGTGCATGCATAAATCTACATTTCGCTTTCAATTATAAATCATTTAAGTAGATCTAGTCAAGAAAGTCATCTTTTAGTAAAATCAAAGCTAGATCTTAATACTAAAAGATAGATTCAAGATAAGAACTTTATTTGTGATATTTAGGCAAGCTTAAGTGCATGTTGTTCACTGTCCTAACAGCAAACAAAAAGTTGCTAGAACATCATTTTATTATTGATTTCTAGTTGATTTTACTAACCCCTCATGTACCTTTTTTACTTAGAAATTTTCATGTCAGACTAACAACCTTTTGCAGGTTGTTCTAAAAGTGATTTGGGCAAGTTTCCCATGACACTTGCTTGCTATTGTTTCACATTTCGCGAACAAGTAGAGAGAAGTTTTGCCCGATTTCACGAATCACAGGCATCCGAGACCTCCTAGAGCGCCTCCTCTTCATCCTCTTCACTCTTTCTAAGTATCTGTAAGTTTGATTGGGTTCTTAAGTTATAAAATACCAGCAAATGTTTCTCTTCGATATTGTAAACTTGAAGGAGTTAGTGGGATAACCCACTAGCCCTCTCATCCCCTCTACCCCGAGGGAATTGTGTAATTATTTATCTTTTTTGCTTTTGTCTAATTTTCTCTAATTAAGTAAGATAAAACCAACTAAAATAAACCAAGATAATCTGCAAAACATCTCCTTTTAGTTTTTCCTTCATGCAATAGTTAGAACATAACTTTTAGATCAGTTTCTTTGCTTTTATTTCATAATAGTTAGAAAACAATTTCCCTTCAAGTTTCTTTATTTTTCTGACAAAGAGTAACGAACTTTCCCCATAAAGATCTTAGTATGCTCTCTACCTCGCCGGTCTAACTCGATCTCGGCAGATCAGAATGGATCTTGAATAGTGCGGAGTAGTTTAATTCGACAACTTTTTCTATTTTTGCTCAACACAGGGATCAATACATGTGAGTTCAGAGGGCTGACTAGAGATTAAATCTCGCCCTGTTGGAAATTCAGAGGGCTGAGTTGAATAACAATAGTTAAAAATTGACAAATGACAGATTAGCTTTAATAATTAGATAGTCTTTCTATTTTTGCTCAAGCTTACAATTTTGGCATCCGTGAGTGGATCAGATCACATATCTATCCTTCTCACTTAATTAACCTAAGTGCAATCCAAGCGAAACCACTTAATTAATTAAAATTTAACAATAGGAATCCACAACTTTTATCTTGTAGCTACATCTTCGACACTGGTCTTTACATTATCATTTCAGCTTTTGGAAGTATTTCATTAGCATTTAGATGATCTTGTCATTAATGCTGCTAGAATAAAGTTATCTGTTTTGCTTCAATATTAACTCCTAGATTTATTGTATTTAGCTTACTCAGCCTTAGCTTATTTTATTACAGACTACCCCCCTGCCTAGACGAAGGAGTCGAGCGTTTGGTAAAAGTAACCCGACTCGAGACTCGCCCCCAAGGCCGCACCCAGTGAAATGAAGATTTCTTTCATGTGTCCTAAGGTGCAGATTAGGCGGCAACAACACTTGTCATTTATGTTTGTCATTTAAATGTTCTTGCTTGTTTATCCATAATACTCTCTTTCAAAGTTTCAATACAATCAATAATGTACTATGGATGGCATTTCTAACTTCACAATAATGTAGTATTCATCTACAAGTAGCACAAATATGCATGTTTTCATATATTCTGCAACTAATTTGGCATTCCACATGTTTTTTTAATATAAATGCAATATAATATATATAGGACACTCAACTCTCGAGGTTTTTTGGAAAATGACGGTCCCAATGCTCTCACTCCACTCCACACTCTAGCAAACATTGGTTCTTATTATAATTGTATGAGGTTTAGTGAGATGAGTAACTTGAAGTAGTAACCTCAAAAAGTGTGTTTTCAATCATGTGACTTAAAAAATATATATAAAACAATTGAGGGATTAATTGAAGAGTCCAAAAAGGCTTAATGCTACTTCACATTGGGATGAGTCTTGATATGGGAAATTGGATAGGGAATTGTCCCTCCATTGTTTAATTCTATATGTTGATAAATACATCTACCTCCAATTTCTTTAGTCCATCCAAAGACTAAGGCAAGGATGGCCTCTCTTTCCCGCCCTTGTCTTTTAATTAATGTTGAAAGGTTGATTAGAGTCATATTGGAGAGTAAAAGAACAAGAGCTTTAAATGGTATTAGACTTGGGGGAGAACTGTCTATATCACTCATTTACTTTTTGTGGACATTGTTCTTCTATTTGGTGATGGTTTTATTATGGAGGCTAGTAAATACAAGGAAATCCTAGATCTGTACTATGCTACTACAGGTATGGAGATTAATGTTCAAAAATCTGACATAATTTTCAAAAGAGTTCCATAGGATCAGGCAAGACATATTCATTTGTTTTTGCCTTTCCATATCTCAGAGCTTGATGGTGGGTTCAAGTATTTAGGCTATTTTCAGAAACCCAACGGTTATTGCAATAGGGATTGGGGATGGCTTTATGAGAGGATGGAATAAAGAATAGCAAGGTGATAAAATAAGTGGCTTTCTCATAGAAGCAAATCAACTCTTGTTAAATCTATCCTCAAGGTCATCCCTATATATTGGCATTCACTTGCTCATATTCCAAAAAGAGTGCTAGAGAAAATTAGAAAGAGATATTTCAAATTCCTTTGGTCAGGGAACAAGGAGAAAGATGGGATACGTCTTATTAAATGGGAAAGGATAGCTAAGGGAATGGGGACTAGAGAACATTCACTTCTTTGGAAGTGTTATTGCACCCAAAGAGCTTGTGGAGGGTGATTAGTGGATCAAGTCTGTGGCAGCAAGTCCTGTGGTAAGATTATGTTGATCTTCTTTCCATTGAGGATTGGATAAGTATGAAGGTCCAACCTATTGATAATGTTTTTATAGCTTGGAAGGCCCTAGTTCTTGCTTTTCCATTGTTGGGCAATTGGTTGGTGTCAAAAATTGGGTTTCAGATGTCTTAATAGAAATCCTACATTCAAAAGGCATTTCTAGTAGATGTTGGGGATCCAAGTCAATTACATTTATGGCACCAAAGTTGGAAGTCAACTTCTCAATTTGGTTGGAACGTGAGGAGAAGAACAATTGGGAGGGTTATATATATATATATATATATATATATATATATATTACAGCTAAGCTCTATTTGAATTCAAGAAGAAGAAGACAAACTGGTGCAATCAATGAATCATGATTACACTGCTAAGATCGGGTATAAAGCCATGTCCCAAAGAGGATAAAAGGAACAAGGTGAACAAGGTGTGGTGGTGTAAAAATATGTGGAAATTAAAGTCACAACTCAAAATTAAACTCTTCTTTTGGTTGCTTTGATGAGAAACACTCTAACATGAGACACATTATAGAGTAGATCCAGGGAAGGGCCAAGTAGAGTCACATTATGCAAAGTTACAAAAGAGCCTGTGGCTATAGATCATCTCTTGATTCATTGTCCATTTACCAAAGAGGTTTGGAAGGATCCTCTGTCTCTTAGTGGTGGGGGTGGTGCCTAGCACGAAATACCCTGGAGGAATACTTCAAATCCTGGTGGAATGGCAAATGTTTGAAAGGTCACAGAGATCTCCCGCTAGTGATCTCATGGGCATTTTGGCTTGCATGGAATTCATTGATATTTCAAGACAAAACCGTTCCTCCTTTTCAAGCAGTTCATCAGGTAAGGTTCTCCTAAGGTAGTAAGTATGCTGCAAAGCACAAACCTCCAAAGATATTTAAAGAAGTGTCTATAGATAAAAAAAATGTGCTGGGGCTATTTTGATGGAACATGTCAAGGTGATCCTGGTAAGTGTGGATCAGGTGCCTCGCTCTTTCTCTCTGATGAGCATTGTTTTGAGTTCCATGCAGCAGTTGGGCCTCACACCAACAATTGGGCAGAGATCAACTGTCTATTAATTTTGTTAAGATCTGCCATTGAAAAAAATGTTTAGGCAGTGCAGGTATATGGGGATTCTCTTCTAGTTGTGGAGTGGGTTAATGGGAAAAACAATGTCAAACTTTGATGTTGGTGCCAATCCTTTTTCATGTCTTGGAGCTGATTCAGTAATTTTCCTTCTCTTGTCAGCATGTTTACAGGGAACTTAACCAAAGAGCAGATTCTCTGTCAAAAAAGGGACTGGAATTAGAGACTGGTACTGTTTTCTATCAGGAGGTTTGAGCTGGAGAGAGACTGCCTGCAGTTTCTCGTGTCTTCTATTCCCGAGTGTCTAAATTCTATCCTTTGCCATTCAAGACTACTGATGGGCTGTTAGTTGTTCTCATGTTTTACAAATGGTTCAGTGTTGATTTCTAGGAGGTGGTAAGCCCACAATGTCTGAATGATTATGGCAATCTGGGATATATGTTGATGGTACTGTTTATGGAAGTCTTGTGAACTTTACTATGACTCATTTTTCATGCTCAAACAGAGCCATTTTATAAGCCCAAGGGGCAATTCCACCCAGATCGATGTTGACAGAGCCAGTCTGAAGAATGTGTCAAATGTAATTTCCATTTATGCTGAATAGAAATTATATTTTTTTCCCAAGAAAAAAAAAAATTATATAAAATTGTAAAGTAGCTAGTCACAAAATTTGAAAAAGGAGGGTTATAAGAAGAGTGTGTGCATGCATGGTGAGGGATAATGTGAATGGGGGCCCAATGTGCAGCAGGAATTGTGAACAAAGGGCCTATATAACATATTTTTCCACAGTATATAAGATTCCTATGTGCATAATGAAGGGTAGCATAGAAGATGGTTCTGGGTGCCGCAAGGCATGCACATTACATATGCTTGGAGGTGTATCATAGGTAAAGGACTCAATAGAGAAGGGAGGAAGGTAGGTCTATCAGGCAGCAGCAATAAAACAAAATAACCAATTATACAAGACATAACAAACTGGCATCATCACCAATATAGCAAACTATGAATTTAATATTTATGATTTCCATTGATAGTATTCTGATACTAATGCACAAATGTCATTAGCCACAGCGCAGGGATGTTCAATGTTACCAGATGTGCTCGACAAAGATCTTCAAAGCTTGCCCCAGTATCGAAATCCTTCTCTTGGTAGGGAAGACCATCGTTTCCAGTAATATTGCCATCATCATAGTGCTGTTACAAAATATACAGGCTAAGTCTATACAAGTCTAGATAACAACTCAATAAATAATGACAACTTCCTTGGACAAAGCTATATCAGGTCACCTCTTCAGGCAGCATGGGATTTTCAGCTATAGAAATGCTGTTATTTGATTCCCCAAAATAGTCATCAAACATGTCAATGTCCTCAAAATCATGTTCAACACCAATACCATGATCATCATCACTGGGAGCCCCAGGACCATCAAAAGAAGAGCTTTGATTCAAAGTCATGGAGCTCCTTAGCTGCATAAAATAAACCAAAATCAGAATTACATCCATCAGAGCATTTTAAAAACAACTCCTCAAATTAGAATCATCATTTTATGGTCACATGGTAAAAAACCTTTTCATATATAGGAGGTGAGTGCAAGGTTTTATTTCCATTGATATTACAATCCCCAGTCTCGGACATTTTTGTAAACTCCGGACAAATCGTGCCAAACCTTCTTGCCAAAGGAAATTCAAGCGCAGTTGCAACCTGATCAGCATCCCTGACCTTTTGTTTCTTAGATAATAATAACCCTACAAATCAAAACGGCAGCCCAGAATAAATAGAAATGCCTAGAATGGCGACATGTATTATTATTTCAGCACTAACAAAATTCTCTAAACAAACTCAATGCTACCTCTGAAGCTTCACCTCGTCTATATGGTTTCACAGGCAAATCCCCAGGTTCATGGGGGTTCAAAGGTTGCCAAGGATCATCTTCATCATCTTCAAAGTCATCTTCAACACTAGCATGCCCTCCAAAAGTATCTTCATCAAAGCCAAGGTTCTTGTCATTCCCAAGATCCTGGCCACAATGGTCTTCATATGTTCCTGCAGCAGTCTTTTCCCAGATGTCACTGGCACCCTGACTACAGCCCACCTCATTAAACTCAGGATGCTTTATTGCACTCTGAGGCCCCTTTGAAAGCACAGATTTCTGGACAGACCCGGCTCTTTTGCCTGGTGTAGAAAATCCATTTTTTGGTGTCCTAGGAGTCCTGCGGCGTGCTGAGTTGGAAAGGTGATTTGGAGTTCCATTAGCAGCAACCTTATTAACATTGAGATATTTATCGACGGCATCAGCATCACAAGGATCCAATAGAAGGAAATCCCTGTGAAGGCTGCTGGTGGCAATCTGCAGCAGGAGAGGTAGAGCACATATTAGCTATTTCAAAAGTATCTTACTAAAGAAGTTGATAAAATTCCTGTAAAAGAAATGTAGATCAAGACAAATTAACACAATGATATACAACCTGATAAGCAGCAAGTTCTCCTCCATCTCCACCAATGTCTACAGTTTCCCCTTCTAAAACAAGCAAACTGGCTGGAGGTTTGGCTGCAGAAGTCAACGTAGCTTCATGTCCCTCGTCATCAATGTCGATGTTTGTTTCCTCTGCAAATTTATGGAACAACATACACATCGAAACCAACTAAAAAATTGAAACATTCAAAAATAACATTGCATCTTTAGAAATGGGCACATACCTTGTACATCGTCCAAGTTCAGGAATTCCTCTTCGTCCTCTTCAATAATATCAGCATCCTTTCCATCTGCTTGGATGGAGCTCTTCTCCTGCTGAGCTTGTCTGTCCACAACAAGATAATGAACTTTAAATACTACATTCAAGAGAACTCATTCACACGAAACCTATTCTTCAGCAAAAGATAGTGTTAGCAATTGCTCAAATTTTTCAAATATTTATAGGCTTCACAAAGATACACAACACACTGCTCGGACTATTAAACTTTAAAGGGTAACAAAATTAAAAAGCATAGAAACAAATATATACTTGAATATAGATAACATCCCTTAACAGTGCTCTTAAAAACAAAATCAAACAAAATCCATTACAAACAAGACTTCTGAAATGGAAATTAGTGTTGGCATGCATTGACTCGTTGGAGACAAACCCGTGGAATTGCAAATCCAAACCGTATGAAGTGTTAGCCTGGGTTTTGGGTTAAGTACAGCCTTCATAATAGCATAGATCATCCTGACAAGAGTGAGGTCAAATGAAGGCAAGAGAGAGGTTAACATAAACATTTTGCCAAAAAGATCACCACACAAGTGAAAAGAGATGATATAACTTGCATGGGAAAATCAGCTCAGGAGTATTAGATCCAGTGTTGCAAATTTTGGCATTTTAAAAATATCAACAGTGCTCATAAACTCGAGATATCGGGAAAATATCTGCAAGCACTAAAAAATTTAAGAGCGAGGTGACTGGACTTGTATTAATTGGAGACCCAGGTTCAAAAACCCCCAAGCGGGTGCAGATGAGGCCATGTGCTAGCCTAGGTTATTTTGACAGCATATGTACACCCCTCATAGTGCAGCAGCTTAACCAAAGGGACAACTGTAAATTTTCTATAAGTAGTATTTCCCAAAAAATGGTTTATTTTGCCTTTTACAAGCTTCTTTGCCAACATATAACACAATAAATTCAAATTTATCACAATATTTTCAATTTGTTGCAATAAATTCAAATTTATCACAAAGCTTATGTACACCCCTCATAGTGCAGCAGCTTAACCAAAGGGACAACTGTAAATTTTTATAAGTAGTATTTCCCAAAAAATGGTTTTTTTGCCTGTTACAGGCTTCTTTGCCAACATATAGCACAATAAATTCAAATTTATCACAATATTTTCAATTTGTTGCAATAAATTCAAATTTATCACAATATTTCAATTTATTGTGAAAATAACAACATTTTCAGATCTGCCTCTGATACAACATTCAATCATGCAAAACCAGTTACCACATACTAAAATGACTTATGTTGCCAGTATTATAGTGCTTTAACAAGCTTAGTTCTGAAAATAATAATTATCACATGTTATAAATTGCTACTTTTCGTGAGAAGATACACCCACAAATAACAAGAGTAGAGTAGAGTAGTGTAAGATTTAATGTGGAACAAAATTGCACCATATGGATATGCAAACAATAAAAACAATGAGTTAAGCACTATGGTATG
>ML781873.1:161582-185421 GCA_009831015.1 Picea engelmannii | reverse complement strand
TGAATTATCTGAGTGCCAAGTTTCAAAAAGGTAACATGCATATATAAGGTTGGGAATTTAGTGTAATTCCACCCATTCTTTCCCTTCCATTCTTCCATGCCATCATTCATACCATTTCCTGGAGACTGTAAGATGGAGAGATGTTGTTACTCTGTAAATCCTTGGTGGTTTGGGTTGAAGAAGCAGGTTGTCAATCCCGTGGAGCATTCTCTTTGGGTGAGAGAATTATTGGGAATAGGTTTCCCTATGTGTTGGCTTAGTGGGTCTTTCAAATTTTTGATCAACCTTGTGTTCCAAGTGTCATAATGCTATGGGAATTGTTGACCAACCTGTTGTTGAAGCCCTAGAAGGGAAGTGGGACAATCGAAGGAATGTGGAGCAGTGAAGGGGTACACTTCCTTGGGTGGGACAAGTTGTGGGAAATGAGAGGCTGTGAGGTGGGATTGCTGCTAGAGTTGGTGCCATTGGCCTTGTTCTGAGTTTCTGCTATATGTCAGACCTTAGTTTGGCTTAGGTATCCTTTTCCCTGGTGGAGTCATAGCTCCAGTTCATGGTTGACCTGCTGTTGAGAGTGCATGAACAACAAATTCTACGACTGGGAGTAACGTTTGAGGTTTGTAGTCAATCAATGATTTTAATTAAAAGATAAGTGTCCTTTTATGTGGTTATGATGTTTTTTTGTGTGGTTAATTATGTTAACTATGTTGTGGTTTAATTGTACATATTCATGCATGTATTATATATTGTGTTATATGTCAGACCTTAGTTTGTCTTAGGTATCCTTTTCCCTCGTGGATTTATAGCTCCATTTCAGGGTTGACCCGTTGTTGAGAGTGCATGAACAACAGAGTCTACGACTAGGAGTAACGTTTGAAGTTTGTCGCCAGTCAATGATTTTAATTAAAAGATAAGTGTCATTCTATGTGGTTATGATGTTTTTTTTGTGTGTGGTTAATTATGTTAACTATGTTGTGGTTTTTTGTACATATTCATGCATGTATTATATGTTGTTAGGACTACATAATTGGGTTCACATGATGGACATATTAATTATTTATTGGTATAAGAGAATTAATGGGTGAAATTGAAGAAAATTCAGAAATTCAGTAATTGTTAGAAGTCAGGTTTTTAGTGATGGTGCCGAGGTGAGGTCTTGGGTACATTACAAGAACGAGTCGAACCCTCAACGACAAAGGCATCCCCTTGAAGACACAATATTCTCTTATTGATATTTGTTTAGATACAAGATCTACTCAACCTTGCTCTGATACCAAATGTAGAAACACTGAACCTAACATGAGAGAAAAGACAAAATTAAAACATGAAGTAAAACCATGGCAGTCACATATAGTACACATAGATTTACCATGGAAATCCTTAACCGAGAAAACCAACAATGCTTGAGAGACTCTCACTCTTATGTTGTCTTATTCATTCACTGAATAAAGAGTTACATGACTAACCTTGGTCCACACCTAAGACCAATTCATCACCATACTCCCTTACTTTATTATAAGAACAACTCTATGACCATTCAACTTCCTCTTCATGACCATTACACTTTCATTCGACTAACTCAGAGCGTGCCTATTACATAATTCCATATTTATATGAATATTCTACATGTAAAATCCTAATTTATGGTACCCAAAATGATTACAGATCCATGAAGATGATTGGCCACGATCATGTAACTCTTGGGATTCTATCTTGGGATTCTATCGTTGGTTTCGACCACCAATCAAATACTAGTTGGCTACCAATCGACCATCTAGTTGAAAACCTTTCAACCTCCAGTCAGCTACCAATCAACCATCTACTAAACTAACTTGTCGACCTCCAGTTGAATAACTTGTCGACCATCGATTTGACTTAATCGTTTAGTTGATCAATCACCCATTTGATCATCCTCAACTAGCCAATTGATTGACTGAGTTTTCACTGCAAAGAATATAACATCCCAACAACATCATGGGTGAAAGGCTCCATATGCATAATAGTTCCCAAATATGCAATATTGGATGTGGGTGGCCTTGAAAGCATGTCCACCAACTTATTAGTGCTTCCCTTCTTATACTTGGTGACTAGATGAAATTGTTGCTAAAACCCCATCCACTTGTAATTTCTGGTTTGTTGAAGCTTACTTTGGGCCTGCAAATACCACAGTGGCTGGTGATCAGTGTGGATAGTGGTTTCCTTGTCCATTAGAAAGTGCTTTCACTTCTTAACAACTTGAACCATGGAATAAAGTTCCTTATCATAGGTAGGGTAGTTTAGGACTCCCCCATGAAACATTTTAGAATGATAGCATATCGACATAGCTCATTGATTCAAAATTACTCCCATAGCATGGACACTTGCATTTTTCTCCACTTCAAGAGGGTTTTTTAAGTTAGGTAATGTGAGAACTAGTGCTTGAATGATATTTCATTTTAGCTCATCAAAATATTTCTATTGATTTTTTCCCCATTGGAAACTCTTACCACTCATTGTTATGGCGTGGAGTGGTGCAACTACTGCTGAAAATGATGCTACGAAATTACGTAGGCACTGTTCTTCCCCAAAAAAGATCCTAACTTCAGTGACATTAGTAGGAACATGCCACTTCATGATGGCCTCCATCTTTGTGGGATCTATCTTGTGTTCCCCTACATCGAACACATACCCCAAATAAACCAATGACTGTTATGACTGCTAAACAAACTAACATTTATTGAGGTTTTCCAACAACTAATTATTTTTCAAAGTCTCCAACACTTGCATGAGATTTGATATGTGCTCCTCCCAAGTAGAGTTATAAACCAATATATCATCCAAATACACTATTACAAATGAATCTAAATTGGGATGCAATACATCATTCATAAATCACATAAATGTAGTTGGTGCATTACATAAACCAAAATGCATGACCAACCATTCATACAAACCTTGCCTTGTATTGAAGGCGGTCTTCTAGGTGTCTTCTTCTTTAACGTGTACTTGGTGGTATCCCGATTTGAGATCTAGCTTGGTGAAGCACTTGGAATGCTACAATGGGTCTAACAAATCATTGATCCCGGGTAGAGGGTACCAATTCTTGAGTGTGATATTGTTCAAAGTTTTATAGTTGATACACGTTTGCTAGTCCAATCCTTCTTAGATACTATGATGATAGGTGACCCACAATGTGAGTTTCTTGGTTGAGTAACTCCCTTTTCTAGTAGTTACTACAATTGTTTCTTCACTTTGTCTGCTTCCAAAACAAACTATCTATACAACCTAATATTTGGTAATGTGGAGTCAGACAATAACTGTATCTTGTGCTCCACTTCCCTCTTAGGTAAAAACCCTATAGGCTCCTGGAACACTCCTCTATACACTTGCAACAACTCCTCCAACTTTTTTTTTTGGTATTTTGCACATCCCTCAAGGGACGCCTTTACTCTTATTCATTCCTCCCTTGGCCGATTTTCTCTTAAGAAAAACAATATATATTTATTACTAGAAATAATGAAAATTTTGACTTGGTTGTAACTTACTACATAGATATTTGAATTTCCTTTGTGTGTGTTGATGATGAAATACTTCCCATCCTTGATTAGGTAGTACTGGTTTGCTTTTCGCATGAATATCACATCCCTCATATACGTGTAGGGGCTTCCAAATGCTACACCACACACATTAAGGGGTACTACCTCTAATTCCACTTCATCAATAAAATTTCCACTTATAACAAACTTGATCTTACATTGTTTAGTGACTTTGGTATCTACATCCTTACATTGTTTAGTGACTTTGGTAGCTTCCACCATTTGTCTTTAATGTGATCATCAATATTGAAATGGTTGCAGTGGTTGTTTGGATCCTTGCACTGATGTTCAATGGTTGTCATCTTCTTGTCTTTTCCTTTCCACTTCTTCTTCCCCTCCTTCGAAGCTTCTTGGTGATATTTATGTTTAGAACCACTTGGCTATCCTTTCTAATGGCCTATGTTCTCCATACATCGTGCTTGCACACAAGCCTCATTAAGTGTCATGGGTTTGAAGAGCATCACTTGCTTTTGCAAATGGCTATGTACACCCCCCTAAATACTTGAGGAGTACATTTGGATTCTTTGGAGAGATACCCAACATGATTGCCATCTTTATGAATTCGATGGTGTACTTTTGCACACTCTTCCCTTGGCTCTTCCTGAAGTGATGCAAATGGATCCATTGGTCCTCTACATACCCTAGAGGGTAGAATTGGGACTTTATGAGGGTTTTAAAATCCTCCCACTTAGTTACTGGTAGATCACCCTCCAACCTAAGTGTCTCTATGTGGCTTTCCCATCGGGTTAGTGTGCGACCCTCTAGTTTCAGTCGAGCAAATGAAATCTTCTACTCTTCATCTATATTATGGACATTGAAATACACTTCTAATTGTTGCAACCAATGATTCAACTTAACAACATTGATCTCACCTTGACAGGGTTCGATGTGCACTTTTACTTTCATTTTGAATAGAGGTTGTGAAGGAGTGATGGAATTTGAACTTGGTTACTCTTTCTTGGGCCCTTTTTTCGACTCCTTTTCTAGGTTTTCACTATTTGTTGATTTCTCATCCGATCCAAATTCTAAGTTAGAGCCAACAACCTTCCTGAAAGGTCCGAACTTGTTTGTTAGCTCTAAACCATCTTGCGCTTTGCCATTAGAAAAATGACTCAAATTCAAATGAAAAAGCTACAGATTCATCTCAATATACTTTTAATTAATATTAAAGAATATGTGGTGCATAGTTGGACATAATCTAAGACAAAAATTCTTGAATTTCCTTCAATTCATTTGAATAATAACTTAAGAAGTTTAATAAAAACAATGATTACTAATTTCCTTAAAATATATTGCTAGATATTTCATAAATAAAAAAATCGAAAAAATTACTCAATGATATTGTAAATTCCTCTTAACACTAAGAAACATGAAAAACTAGACATACAAAGATACACAAATTTTATTCGATCTTAATTCAACTATGAAGTAACTTTAGAGCAACATCATATTGCATAGTATAATAAGTTGGAAACAAAAAATTTAGGAGTAAAATGCAATAGCAAATTGACCAATTCTAGCTATGCTTGAGGTGTAATATCCAAATTCTAAGCAACTATTCACCACAGTTTCAAATATTGTGCAAATGAATGAAGAATGTATCATGTCCATGGATTATTATTAGGTGGATGTAGAGAATTCTATAAAGTTTTCTAAGGACAAGAAAAAATTTAAGAATGTAAATTTATTTTAAAGTGTAAAAACCTTAGAGGATCTTACTAGTATTTAATATTCAAACTGTAGAATGTTTGGTGATATTTTTGTAAAAGTTTTCAAATTTCTAAGGTTTTCATATTGTTTTTATAAAGCGTATGTTACAATTCAAATTTGTTTCATGAAGCAATGTTGGACTACCACATGATGGATGCCATCTAAGAATATAGGCTTCAGAAGGGAAAGCGAGCTCTGTTAGGGTTTGATGATTACTATGTTCTAGCGTTTTTGCATCACGCGACCTTCTCTTGTATCTGTGCATAAGTCGACCCCTCAATGCGAACCTGGCATCATGTCTATGGCTGAAGGGGAGGGGGCATGATCCCCCTCATACCATAATGTGGTAGCCAACGAACCGTCTGGGATGTATGGATTGTGGTCGCCTTTCAAACCACCACCACAACTAAATAACCAGATCTATCAAGAGGAACTGAACAAGGGAAAGGAAATGGAGGTAGAAGCCAAATATTCCCATCCAAAAGTGACTCGAGCATGGGAACCATGCAAATGCATTCCTTGGGCTTCCGTGACACCAAGTTATGTAGTCAGTTCAGTAAGAGTAGGGGAGAAAAATCAATACATGAGGGAACATGCCCTAATCGACAAATTCCTGAGGCTATGGCCTTCAGAAAGAGATATGATAAAATGGATCAATACTTGGTGGAAACCCAAAGGCCATTATGATCTTCAGTTGGGCTATAATGGTTTCTTCATTGCAATCTTCCACAATCTGGAAGACAAAGAGAAAATCTTCAAGAATAGACCTTATTTCTTCAACTCGACCGGTGTCTACCTTAGATATTGGATGGAGCGTTTCAACCTAATTTTTTTTTTTTTTTTACGTATGCTCCTGTGTGGACCAGACTTTACTCACTCCCACCTGAATTCTGGCTTGGGGAAATCCTAGATGGAATAGGTAATACCCTAGGAATCTATGTTAGAATCTGCAATAGGTAATACCCTAGGAATCTATGTCAGAATCTGGAATAGGTAACACTTCATATGCCAAAATCTGTGTTTATATGAACATTTCTAAGCCTCTACTAGGTTCTATAAGCTTGGAATATCATGATGAGGAATGGATTCAAACCATCGGCTATGAGCATATTCCTTTTAAATGTCAAAAATGACATGATCATGGCCACTTGTTCAGGGATTGTCCTAATAATACCTCCCTGGGTTTGGCAATGGATGCTCTAGAAAAACCCAAATATAGATTCACTCAGGTGCAAGGGAAGATATGATAGAGCCAGAAAAAAAAACCCCTGTTTGAGCCAAACAATCGTCAATGAGCAACTCCTTTGAGATATTGAACCATATTCAGGACTCTCATACATTTGATGAGATCCCCCATGACTCCAACAAGAAGAATACTCGGGGTTAAGCCAAAGATATCCCATAACCTATCTTGGAGTATATTATACCCTCAATGAACAAGGAATCTCTAGAAGACGATCATATCACAAAAGATGGAGGTGATACAAAAATTGAGTTGGATGAGAGAGAGTTCGTCAAAATAGATTTGGTGTGGCTTGAGGAAGCCTATCGTAAGCAAGAACTACAATCCATTCCCTCAAATTAGTCGAGAAAAGTACACAAAGTCTACCTGAACTCCACAGCAAGAGCCACCTCTAGGTCTAGAGGAGGGCTTGGAATCCATCCAGATCCGAGGAAGGAGACCCGTAAATCATCAGAAGAAGAAAAAATATGAGGAATAAATTCCACCCAATAGTTAACTTATGTGGTAGGTAGTTATGTGATCAATTCTTGACAGATACAAAAGATCATTGAGGGATTCTTTCTCTCCCCTCCTCCACCTTCCTCATGAAGATTGTCTCATGGAATATTAGAGGCATTAATGGAAGAACCAAGTAGATGGTTCTTCGAAATAATATAATAACAGAGAATCTAGACATCCCACTGTTATGGGAAACAAAGTCTGCAGATGTAGCGGTCGAAGAAATTCTCTCCCGGTGCTAGATGAAAATAAACTATGTATATAATGATTCAAAAGGAGCATCAGGGGGATTTTAATTCCATGGAACCCTGCTATGGTCATGCTTGAAAATTTCTACTCCACCAAGTGGACCATCACTGCTTCCTATAGGGAAATAGGGTCAGACAAAGAAGGGGTTATCACCAATGTCTATGGTCCACATGTGCCTTAGGAGAAATAATCCTTCCTCAATAGTTTGATAGATCTAAGAGTACTTGTTGGGAACATGCAATGGATATTAGGAGGGGACTTCAACATAATTCTCTCTTTGGAAGAAAATCTCGGTGGTACTAGAATACTAGATAATGACAATGAGGGTTTCCAAAAGCTGATTGATGCCCTCCACCTGGTTGATATGGAAAACATCAATGGCATTAGTACCTCGTCAAATCAACGATCTGGCTCTCATCAAGTAGTATGTAAGCTTGACAAATTTCTCATTTCAGAACCACTGATGCTAGATGACCTTCTTATGGAGGTTAGTATCCTACCACGATATGGATTTGACCATTGGCCGATTCAATTATGGATCGACTTTATTAGTTCCCCTCAAAGCAAACCATTTTGGTTTGAAAATTTCTGGTTAAGTAATCTTGATTTTTAAGAGAATGTTGACACCTATTGGGCATACACAACTATATCTCATGGAACCCTCATGTACATATATCAACCAAAGTTAAACTTTTTTAAACAACATCTATAGGAATGGAACAAAACTGTGTTTGGCAATATTTTTCAAGCCCATAGGGACTTAGAATAGTGCATGCAGAAGATACAAAGACAACTCATTACTCAAGGCAACTTTGAACCCCTTCAAGCTAAGGAGCGACATCTGAAACAACAGTTGGATGAAATATATGCGCAGGAGGAAACCCTTTGACATAAAAAATCTAGAGTGCAATGGCTTAAGGAAGGAGAGAAGAATTCTAAATTCTTCCACATATCTATGGTCCATCGTCGACACATTAACCATACCACAAGGTCGTAAAATGATTAGGGACAACAAATAATGAACCATGAGGGCATGGAGTAGGAAATTCTCAAGTTTTACAGGGAGTTGCTAAAAGAACCTTGTACAGATCCTTGGAAATTGACAAAATAACTCAACACATCCCCTCACTAATCATGGGGGATCAAAATGCTATGCTTCTTAGACCAATATCAATTGAGGAGGTGGATCACGAAATTAAGGAACTGTTGGTAGGAAAATTCTTGGACCGAATGGTTTTACGACAAATTTCTTTCATCATTGTTGGCACATTGTCCATGAAGAAATATGGCAGTTAGTTGAGGATTCTCACATCTCTCGTGGAGTCCTTTTGGCACTCAACGCCACTTTCCTCACTCTTGTCCCCAAGGAGGAGTGTGTCACTCATTCGAAGCAGTTCACGCCGATTTCCCTATGCAATGTCATCCATAAGATTATTACCAATGTAATGGCTCTAAGACTTAAACCTCTTCTCCATTTGATCGTTTCTAAAGAACAATATGGCTATGTAGAGGGGTGTTAGATCTTGGATAGTGTAATCCTCTCTCATGAGGTAATAAGCTCCCTGAAATCTACTCACACCCCTAGTATGGTCATCAAATTATACCTCTCTAAATATTTTGACAAGCTCAACTGGTAGTACACAAAATCTCTTGTTCTAGCTTTTAGCTTCAACAATGATCGTGTCAACTAGGTGTTAAACCTCACGTCTTAAGCTTTCTTCTCTATCTTAGTTAATGCCCCCCCCTACAAAACTTTCTCCCCTTCTAAAGGTATCCGTCAAGGGGACCCTCTCTCCCCTTTCCTTTTTGTCATCATGGACAAAGGTTTAAGTCGATACATAAAGGCCTCCATTGCAAATGGTTCTCTCCAAGGACTACCCTTGAATGACATCCAACCAGATGTTTCTCACAACTAATTTATGGATGATACCATGATGATGGGATCACCCACAACTAGGGAATCCCTTAAAATACGTAACATCCTGAACAATTTCAACGAGGCCTTGGGTACTTCTATCAGTACTGACAAATCCCAAATCTTATTTTTCAATACCTCTGTAGCCATTCAGATCCATATAGCTCATATTCTCGGCTTCTCTCGGAGCTCCCTTCCTTCTCTTGGGAAACCCTCATCAACTCCTTGAATCATCGTCTCAACTATTGGAATTTTCGCTCTCTCAACTTGGCTAGTCGTCTAGTGCTCCTCAAATCGATGCTTCATGCCATTCTCATTTACCTCTTCTAAGAACTCGTTGCCTCGAAAGCAATGCTTAAAACCATCCACAACATTCAAAGAAAGTTCCTTTGGCAAGGAAATAATGAAGGACGAAAGTGGGCCATGGTAAAATGGGAAGCTCTTTGCAAACCAAATCTTTCATGCGGTTTAGGATTTCGGGACCTGTGCCTGCTAAATGAGATAATGGGAAGTAAGATATGGTGGTGTTGGTTAAAGCATCCAGATGACCTTTGCTTCCAATTATGGAGATGAAAGTACAGTCCAGGAATAGACGAAACAAAGCTCATTAGGTGGAATAACCAGCTTAACTGATCCCTAATATGGAATGTCGCATTGAAAAATCGCACTCTAGTCCAAGAACATGCATTCTAGGAAATTAGAGATGGTTAGGAGGCACTCTTTTGGTCAGACTCATGGCAGCAAATGCATTCCCTCCAGGAAAAGGAAAGTATGCAGGATATCCACCCTATTATGTAGCATAGTGGAGGCCTCCGATTAGCATATTTTTGGAAGGATTCTTCTCCCCTCCATTTCTAGAGAGAATGGAAGAGCACACATAGGGATCTCAGTCTGCCCTTGG
Organism: Picea engelmannii; assembly: GCA_009831015.1. Classification (NCBI taxonomy): domain Eukaryota; kingdom Viridiplantae; phylum Streptophyta; class Pinopsida; order Pinales; family Pinaceae; genus Picea; species Picea engelmannii. The sequence goes on along the minus strand of ML781873.1, from coordinate 175,333 downwards.
AATGCAATTTGGGGTAGTGGTAGGACGAGGCAACACTCATGAAAATTCACATTCGACATGGACCAGATATTATGCGTTGGGGACATTCCTCCAAAGGCATCTTCTCAATAAAAGAAGCCTATGCTCTCAAAGCTTAGTTTCACCTTCAACCCAAAGAAATATATGGCACATCATTTGGAAGGCCAACATTTGGCCAAAATTAAGTACCTTCCTCTGGTTACTAGTCCAAAATCACATTCTCACTTGGGACAATATCATAAAACGTGGATTCATTGGCCTCTCAACCTGCCCTCTTTGTTTCCAACAAGAGGAATCCATGGAACACCTTCTTAATCAATGCCCTTTCAGTTCCCTCATATGGGATCAAGTTTCTCAAGCAATGCGGACAATAAATAGGCATGGTGACAACATCATTACCACTATTGGAAGACGGAGACCTTCAACATTCTAAAACCCAATTCTAAATAGAATTTGGCAATTGCTCCCTGGTTTTGTGGTTTGGCAGAGCTGGAAGGAGAGGAATCAAATAAGTTTCCAGTCATAGCAATCTTCTGAATCCCGCATTTGGTTTAAGATCTGTGAAAGTGTACAAGAAACCATCAGATCTCAACAATGGTTAGAGGATGATTTTTCATGTGATCCAAATGAGAAATATATTCTTTATAGTTGGGACCTTGATCTCCAGGCTCAAGTCTTGTTATCCCCAGTTCCTAGGGATAACTAAGGAGATGATGTCTCGAGGTCCTTAGGTTGTAGACATGGAGTACCGAGAGACAACTTGACCAATAGTGTCCACTTGCACAGACATAGACCCACCTCTCCACCACATTTCCAGGTTCATCACGAGGGTATCCACCACATTAGCTTACTTCCAGAAGACATTAGGTCTTGATCCATGAGGTACAAGCCAGGTATTATGGTGAGTGTCATTTCAATATTTGGGGCATTTGAGTTTGTTGCATTTTAAACTGCTTTTGATTATGTAATGTCTTCTTGGAAATTACACTCTTTGCCTTGTTTCACCTTGGTGGTTGACATGGCGCACTAGTAAGGGATAGGTTTGTTGTTGGGATGTCCTCTTGATGATTCATCATGTGATTCCCTACCATGCTTGTCACTTTCCACACTTCATCCCCTCATCTCCTTACCTTTTTGGATTTTTGGGTATATTGACCCAAGAAGGGATTGTCCCTCATTTCATGGGAAGAAGGGGCTGAAGGAAGGGAGGCTTGTAGTTGGAAAAAGATAAAATCCAGTCATGAACCTTTTAGATGCTTTCCTAGGGATCCCTGGGACAATGAGATGTCTCTCATAAGAAACTGACGGGACCTATGAAAAATAACTAACACAAAATGCCAACCAAAGTGGAGCATTTGTGGGAAATGTTTTTCATGCTTAGGTAGAAGCCCCACATTGGATTCAACCTGGAAACATCTTAAAAGAACAAAAGGCAAATAAATGGGCTTGGAAAAAGGTTCCATTGAAAACGAAGGTGCAACACACCCTCTACAAAGGCACCCATAAATGAGACACTACAATCCTTTGTATGTATTGAACCCCATGCCCAAAAGTCTAGCCCCCATGCATATCATCTTCTCCACATGTCTTAGAGAGGGGTTCACCTGGGAAACACTCCTTGACTTAGGAGATGACTCACCCAATAGGTCACCTTGTCAACTCTCCCATACCTAAACTTGGAAAATTGCATAGGGTCTTTGAGCACTTGTTTAGTTTGATGATGTGGTTTTTAGGCACATGCTTAGGTGGCCCTTTTATTGACTTGATTTACTTATCATGATGCATTTGAATTGAGATCCTTGGAGGGCATGTTCATTGTCTTTGCAAGACCTTGCTTGATGGACATATTTGGAAGAACAAGCCTAGCTTGGGCTTCCTTGAGCCTTGAATCCCATAGGTTGGATACCATGGACCGCACACCAGACGATGATGACAACCTTTGGAGCCCATAGGACACCTTGTAGGACCTCACCTATGCCCCTACTAGCCCAACATTTTGCCTTTGGAGGCCAAAATGTCACATTTGGAAAGCTTGACATATTATGGGTTTAGGGTTTGGGGTGGTGGTGTTGATTGACTTGACACTTGGCATGTTTTGATGGAAGAAGGCATGGGTTGGAGGAGGAAACCTTAGTGCATGAGAGTGAGGCCCTAGAAGGCCCAACAACTTCCATCTTCTACTCCGACGACTTGCAAAAAAGTGCCAAAATGTCATCCTTTAGAGGAATGACGTCACATTGGGGTTTTCTTTTGTGCAATTTTTAAATTAAAGTCAAATTACCTTTGTAAAGGGGTAAAGTAAGGGTTGTTGACCCCTAACTTTGTGGTTTACCCTAAAATTAAGTGGACAAACACTTTTAGGAGGATTTGTATAAATAAGGATCACTTCTATTTCATTTTTATCACAACTCTCCCATCTTGGAGAGGATACTTGGCTAAAATTTGTGCCCTATTTGAGAAATTTTGTCTACTCTCTTTCTATGGTTTCTTTGGCTATTGGATGAAGAAGTAAGGTGCTATCTTTCTTAGAGTCTATTTTTTGCTTTTATGGTGGATTTTCTTGGTTAAAAGGAGTTTATCTTGTTAATGCTTTGACTAGGTAAGGAATCTTTCATGTTATTGCTTATTTTCTTGGTCACAAGGTTAATTTGCTAAGCTTTTGGGGAGTATAAAGGAATACAACCCCACTAAACCCATCATATTTGTCTTGGAATAATTTGTTGCATAAAGGAATACTAGGAGGAGTGAAAGGGTTTACACTCTCCCAGGGTTTTTTCTTAGCTAGACTTGCTTGCCTTGGGGAGTAAAAGGGATTACATCCCCAAGTAAGTAGCACAACTAGCTCTTTCATTTTTAAAGACTCCATAACCCAATAGTTAAAGGCACTAATCTCTTACATTGGATAAATAAAATCATTGCATTAGGATACGTAGAATTACAAGATATTGAAATTGTTTAAGTTGGAATATTTCTTGCATGCTAAAAGCTTGTCAAGGCCACTAGGGCGTCTTATTCCTCCAAGGATTTACTGCTTCTGTAATAATGTTAAGCTACAACCATTAGGTTTGCAACAAATCACTTCATACTTTCTAAATTTTCTCATGTTCTAACCGTCAAATTTTGCTAGAAAGTTGTCAAGTCAATCTACTAGTTATTGTGCTTCTTTTGGGTGGTTTACTTGCAAGTTATGGTGGTTGGAATTTTATGTAGTAACACTTGTTTGCTACAACCATAAGGCTGCATAAATGTCTCTTCAATACTTACATCAAACAACCTTTAAATGTTGCTAAAGTCTTGTGCTATCATACTTGAGTTTCACTAGTAATTGCTAGTTAGTCTCTTGCATATTTACTTGGAATTTTAGTGACTTGTTTAGAAATTATTCCATTTATTTCATTCTTTATTTATATCATTATATACTGCTGCTAATTAGGACAACAAGCTTCACTTGCTTGTCCATTGGATTGTTGGGCTTGTATCTCATCATTTCTTGTGTCTCGGGCATGTATAATCATCTTCTGCAGGTACTCGAGCTCTTGGCAAATTTTGACCACTTCTGAGACTCCTTCCCAAGCCATCCTCCACTTAGAAACTTGACCTACAAGGGAATCACTTCCATCATCTCAATTTTCATCTCATTTCCCCCTAGGGTCACTCGAGACTCCCACCTTGTGTTGGATTCTTCCTTCACTAAAGCGAGGGGAGGGTTTATATGAGGTGACAGTGGGTAAACTTTCTCACCGTTATCTCCATCTTGTGGATTGGGTCAAGATTTTCCCAACCTACAGTTTGTGCAATAACAAGTCTCAAACCTCATTTGTCCCCCTTCCATGCTTATTCCATTTTCTTTGCAAAGCCCCCCTTAGAGATTTCTTAAAATTAACGTTGATGGAGCCTCAAAAGAGAATCCAGGTCCAACTAGCTTCAATGTTGTTTTCAGAGATGAAAATGGGAACATTTGCAATATTCTTGTGGGTAGCCTGAGTTATGACTCCAATAAACCAATAGATTTCTAGGGCCTTCTTAGAGGTATATAGGTAGCCTCTCAGCTTGGTTATCATCAACTCATTGTGGAAGGGGATTCACAGATCATTATCTCTTCGTTCTCAAAGATTTTGAATGGTTCTCAGCCTGCAAATATCTCACTCGGTTGGATACTCCTTAGTAGCATTGAACTCCTCAAATCACTATTGCTGCATCACCTTGTGCTCATTCCCTCTCATGTTCAGAGAGAGGAAAGATTGCAGACAAATTGACAAATACCGGAGTCGACTGTCATGAATTGGACTTAGCTTCTGAGGTAAGCCAAAAGCCTGCACCTCCCTTGCTTCTGGAATGTATAGAGATGGTCTGACTAGAAGGCATGCCCTCAAATGGTGTTTCATTATGACTAGCATAATCACAAGCCAGATGGCCCTCAACGTCACCATCTGGTGCTCTTCGTTCCTTTCGAGGTCGATGAAAGACACAAGCTTATATAACCAGGGTGAATGTTTTATGGCAAGTTTAATATCACATGGTATGATGGAGGTTAGATTTTTTAAGCATGATACGACATCCATAAATGGTCTTTATGTTTCAGTGGAGGTCATAGTTATTGCATAGGATGGAACTATGGGTACTCTCGAAGTTCGAAAGGCCTCTGCACTACAAGTGCACATAAGTTTCGAAAGAGGAACAAACCCTCAATCTATCTCCATCTCGTCGGTTTCAGTCTTGAGCTTCTTCTGGTTGATAATCGATCGCTTATTTTGTTTCCTCTTCCTTAGTACCATGCCTCGCGAAAGAGCCAAAGTGCATAGAGTCAGTGGGGATTTTCATAGCTACTCTAGGAGATATCACAGTCCTTCTCCAATGTACAGAGATGCTGGCTTAGAACACCAACAAATGGACATGGGTGAAGAGAAAAGGGAATCACATGACATCCAAAGCAGGGTTGAGTTATGGGGTTGTGTGATAGAATGGGAAGATTTTCCACTAGAACCTGGTCAAGAAAATGTTGATGCTCTCGTGTCTCATTGTGCAATTAATGTTCAAAATCAGTTGGTCACTTTTGCAACTTTGGAAGATAGCAAAGGTTCCATACTTCCGGAATGCGGTGAATGTTCCCATCATCGAGATGATGAGGATCATCTTGTGCGGTTCTCAAAGGACCAATTACGATTGATCTTCGAACTAAGAGGGGAAATGGCGGACCAAAAGTTTTGATAAGAGCCTATGGACCAGAAAATTGAGTCGCTCTATGCCATGCTCTTCAGTCCCCAGTAACATCAACAACATCAGACATGGCCTCTCTAGTGAGTCGTTGTCCCAGTATGGCATGATCCTCCCCAACATGATGGCAAAGGAAGTTCGACTGGAATATGATTATGCTCTCCAACTATGCTCTATGTTCATGTTCTCATACTTAGTTTCTTTAGCAGAAGTTTCGATAAGAGCTAATGGACCAGAAAATCGAGTCGCTCTATGACATGCTCTTCAGTCCCCAGTAGCGTCAACAACACCAGGCATGGTCTCTCTAACGAGTCGTTGTCCCAGTATGGCCTGATCCTCCCCAACATGATGGAAAAGGCAGTTCGACTGGAATATGATTATGCTCTCGAGCTATGCTGTATGTTCATGTTCTCATACTTAGTTTCTTTAGCTATAGATTTTTGCTTATTTCAGATGTTAGTTTGGTGAATAGATGGGCAAACAATTATATGGTTGCAAATTTTGGCCCTAAGGGCATATAATCTTTCAGACAGTTCAGGGTTGGTTTCCTTTGTTGTCAGCTTTAGCATCCAGACTCCTAGCATGTATTTTGATCTTTGAAGATAGAAGGTTAAATACAAAACACTAACTTACAAAAACAAAATATAGTTTTTATAAAATTTTGGCGATTTTAAGATAAAATAATTTTATCCTATAAAATTTTGACAAACAATTTTTAGAAAAAATAAAAATTAGAGAATCTTTAAAAAAAAAAAAAACATAAAAATTAACTAAAAACTCAATTTAACCCCTAAAATTTTGGTGTTCATAATCATCTTCTTAAAGAATAATCCAAATGATACATAAGATAAATGAAGATGCATTAAGGAATAATTCAAATGATACATAAGAGAAGTGAAAAGGTAATGTGAGCTTTTTCTTTAATTTGATTTATTAAAATATATCTTAATTTTTTTTTGGTAGATGATCAATAAAATTGTGGTGAAATTTATATTTTAGTTATTGATTTTTTTTTTCTTCTACAAATTAATAATAAAATATAATTTGAAACATTCTTGTTTGTGGGGCAAGGGATCTCCTCTTCCCTTAACAATTTGATTGGTAAAGTCTATTTAAGTTTACATATCTTATCTCTTTTGGATTTGAACAAGTTTACATACACTATCCTTTCTAAATTGAAACTTTAATTTTTTTAGGAGGAAACACATATTCTTAATCATTAAACTCAATTAGTATAATAAAAAATAAAAAAAATATAATCCAAAATCACTGCAACTAAAAACATAGCTTATCTCGAAATTCCACATGTGAAAGAGTTGTTAAAGAGTGAGATTCTACATGCTTAAAGAGTGAGATTCCACATGTGAAAGAGTTGTTAAAGAGTGAGATTCTACATGGTTAAAGAGTGAGATTCCACATGTGAAAGAGTTGTTAAAGAGTAAGGATACTCAGAGTGCTCAAAGGACACAGACTTTCACTCGGAAAAGCTGGATCAAAGAAAATTGACTGGAAAAACCTGGACCAAATAAAATTTAGATGGTGTCAGTAACCGCGGACGTATAGGTGTTGGAGTGCTTGGAGATAAGGATATGCTATAAATTCCTTGAAGGACGGATCGAGAAGGGCAAGGCGATTCAAAACTGATTGTTGTCTATCTATTTAAAGAAGTTCACCGAAGGTTAGATTGGTTCGTTCAGAGCAAAAATACTTTGGACGGATCAGCTGCCGAGGATTTCTCGGCCTTCGTTTCAGAGCAAAAATACTTTGGAGCGATCAGCTGCCGAGGATTTCTCGGCCTTTGTTTCAGAGCAAAAATACTTTGGACGGATCAGCTACAGAGGTTTTCTCAGCCTTTGTTTCTTGAATGTGAATGCTGATTTCAACAGGTCCTCGGCTCTCTTGTCCTTTCTGGTAGCTGTGTGAGAATAATTCCACAGTGGGCTCCCGACGTGCGCCAGATTTTGATTTGGGGTACAGAATTTCAGCGGTTGGGGAGAATTTTTCCGCCAATTTGGTGCGAGAATGAAGCCTTCGTGGGTGGGACTGGCGCTTCTGCTGATCAGCTTCCTGTACTGTGCGAATGCGTTCAACATCACGAAGATCCTGGGCACACATCCAGAGTACAGAAAGTTCAATCACTACCTCTCGCAGACGATATTAACAGCAGGAAGACGATCACGGTCCTCGTGGTGAGGAACGGTCCTCTGCACTCGATGAAAGGCTTGGATCTGGAGACCATAAAGCGCTCACTGAGTCTGCATGTGTTGCTCGACTACTTCGACGCCAAGCGGCTCCACCGCATCAACAACCACACAACGTTGACAACCACGCTGTTCCAGACCACGGGGCTGGCGCTGGGCAACGCTGGGTTCATCAACATCACGGATATCAAGGGCAAAAAGGTCGCCTTCGGCCCGGCGGCGAAGGGATCGAAGCTGAACGCGACGTATGTCAAAGGGGTAATGAAGGAGGGCTTCAACCTGTCGGTCCTCGAGGTGAGTCAGCCGATATCAACCATCGTTGCGGCGGCGGCGGCGCCCGTCGAATCGCCCAACGAGGTCAATATGAGCGCCGTTCTGGTGAATGGCGGGTGTGAGATCTTCGCTGGCATGATCTCCGCCACGGGGGTCGTCAAGTCCTACGCTAACGCCGTCTATAGCGGGCTGACTGTGTTCGCCCCGACGGACGCCGCGTTCACTACGGTCAAGAACGAGCTGAAGAAGCTGTCCAGCAAGGACAAGGAGTCGCTGCTGGAGTTCCACGCACTGCCCATCTACAGTCCACGCACGACGCTCAAGTTCAGTAAGCGCCCCATGGCAACGATGGCGAGCACCGGCCCTGGCAAATACGATATCAAGGTGTCCTCAGCAGGCGACACGGTGATTCTCAACACCGGGATCGACAAGGCCACGATCACCAGCACCCTTCTCGACGATGTGCCGATGGTTATATTAACGGTGGATAAGGTCCTCAAGCCCAAAGAGCTCTTCGCCCTGGCTCCAGCTCCCGTTCCCGCGCCCTCCCCTCCTGTTCCAGCTCCCGAGGCCGAGTCACCCGGAGCCACGCCTTCCTCGTCGTCCCCGACTCCAGCTGGAGCAGGCGCCTCCAACGATAGCAGCGCTTCATTCGCCCCCGCCTCCAGCGGTGTCTGCCATGGGTTGTTGTTTTTCTTGATTGGATGCGTAGGAGTTTTGATGTTATAGAGAAAAAGCAACGGCGATCAATATTCAACATGCTACGTAGCATTGAATGTTGTGGTAAGTGGATTATAAACTGTTGGATCTGAAAGCAAATTAGATCCAAAACTTATAATCCACTTGCAACAACATTCAATGTTGAGTAGCAGGCTGGATATTGGCAGCCCAAATCAACCACTCTTGATCTTACTTCTTAAGTTTGTACTGTTCATCTTTATGAGTTGTGAATTTATTTCCTGATTTTCATATACATATATATATATTTCTGCATATACTCACTGCCAGCTATGCTTCTTACCTGTTTTGGATAGTCAAAACATTTGAATGGTACATTGCTTAATAAGAGTGAAATGTGTACTCCATCTACTCAATATGAAGATCAATATGAAGATAACATATATAGGAATTGGCTAAACATTATCTCCTTTATAGTGAGTAATCTACTATTCAAATGTTTTTTCAATTGTTATATGAAAAGAAAATTGATATTGAAATATTTTACTTGTTATTAATATTTTTTTGAATGACTTAAGTATTGAAGAAACTACACATTTTTTTACTTTTAATTATTTGATGTATTAATATATATACAATATTAAAATATTTTACTTGATATGGATATTGAAATATTTATTTATGATCTTATTGAATTTTGTTTTATTTTTTTATTAATATATTTTTTTTTAAATATCAGATATCAAATCCATATTAAAGTATTAAAGAATTATACATTTAAAAATATATATTAATAGAATAATAAAATTATTTTAACTAAATAGATTTTGAAATATTTTATTTACCTTGAAAATTGAAATATATATATATTTTTAAAACCACATCTTTATATTTTCAAAATTTCATATTTTATAAAACATGATTGATATTAATATCATTATCATAAACATTACCTCTCTCTCTCTCTCTCTCTCTCTCTCTCTCTCTCTCTCTCTATATATATATATATATATATATAAATCACATCTTTATATTTTTCAAAAATTCATATTTATTTCAAGAGTTTAGTGCTTAATAATGGGCAGATTTAATAGGGGTTTAGTGCTTAATAAGTTTTCTATGGACAGGATTAAAAATTACTTTGATAGCTAACTGATTGCCACGTAAGTGATTGACAGAAATTAAAATATTAACACCAGATAAATGAAGCTCAACCGTTTATTTGTTAATCAATAATAAAATTTAATATATTCTTTTAAAGATTATTTTCATCTTATCAACCTTTCGACGTTGATCAACCACAATTATGTGACTGTGCTAGTAATATCATTATCATAAACATTACCATTACTATCAAAATTGAAATTGAAAAAAAACAATATATATAAAACCACATTTTTATATTTTCAAAAACTTATATTAATATCATTATCATCAAATTATTTTATAAGAAATTATTGATACTAATATCATTATCATAAACATTACCATTACCATCAAATTATTTATAAGACATTGTTGATATTAATATATTATAATAAACATTCCATTACCATCAAATTATTTTATAAGGCGTTGTTGATTTTAATGTAAGAAGTTCTTTACAAAAATTTAATTGAGTGGATTCGATAATAAAATAATTTGTAAGTTTTTAAAATTTAAGATAACAAAATTCATATTTATTTCAAGAGTTTAAGAAATTATTTTATAAGGCAGGGTTGATTTTAATATAAGAAGTTCTTTAATTTTTTTTTATAAATTTGAGTGGATTCGTGAATATGTATCATACTTATTTTATTTTATTTTCGATAATAAAATAATTTGTAAGTTTTTTAAATTTAAGATATCAAAATTCATATTTATTTCAAAAATTTAAGTATGGATTAAAAAGATAATTTGTAAAACATCTTGTTAACTTTTTATTTATAATTTTTTTATTGTAATTTAATAATTTAATTCTTATTTTTTTTACAATATATTCTTAAAATAGATATAAGTGTTTTTTCTTTGGAACTATTTTTTTGAGAATTTTTTATTTCATCCAAAATCAACAAAGAGCATCTACAATCGACTTTCTAAGCATAGCATATGAGTTCAAGAGAGCTAGTTACTCTTAGAGGGAGAAAATTTCAAAAGTCTTTCTCACAAAGGTGAGAAGTTGTGATGATAAAATGAAATGTGATGGTGGCCTTTTTATATGAGACTACCCTAATACAATTTGTCCATATAATTTGTCAACAATAAAATATAAGTGGGGCCAACCCTTTAACTTGCCTCTAACAATATGCCAAAATACATAATAAAACCCTAAAAATGTGACATAATGTGCTAGAAGGGTGATATCATGCCTCCAAAGGCAAACATTGGGCCTTCAAATTCCAACTGGCATCCTCCGGGGGTGAAAGAGTATGAAGTGAAGTGTCTCCTCACCCAAAGCTATGGAAATAATCTCCGGTACCCATCCATCCATCAAAACCCTAGCTAAGAAGATGATGTCAAGGGCTAGGAGGTGACGTCAAGGGCCTCCAAAGGCCATGTCCAAGGATGAGAGGATTGCAATCACGTCTCCAAGTGTTTTCCAAACACTTGTTACCGCAATGTCCTCCATGCTCTTTGCACAAAATCCCTAGGGTACTTTGCCCAACCTCTGGGGCTTCTAGCCCATATATGTGGCATAATGACCAGAATTTCTCAAACCAAGCCCATTTGTCCATCATCCAAGGTCCTGAGAATGTGAGTCACTATTTGAGGGTGGTGAGTCACTGGATGGCCCACTGTTCTCCATCACATGTGCCAAAATCCTGCAATAAAGGCACAACGTCTTGGGTACAATCCCAGGAAGTCCCTAAAGAGCCATGTCAGGGGCATTCAAAACAAGCCAAAGTATAAAACATAGTTAGCCAAAGTTCATGAGAAACATCAATCCTTAAAACATGCAAAGTAAGCTGCAACTTAAGATATAAGCCAGGTAAGAGAATTCATCTCAATATCTCCTTCAAGCATCACACTAGCCTAGGACCCCATGTGAGTTACCAAGTTTGAGTATGGGAGGGTCTTCATCCAACCCTATTAGGTGTGTCACCTAGACAAAAAATAAAATAACCCAGGTAGAGGGATAGGTCCCAAGAGTGACAAGGGAAAGTAAAAACACACCAAGAGTAAGTGTGAAAGTGATATGGTTCAGGGGTTACTTCATGGTTTATGGTGTTAATCCATCTCTATGGGCACCTTTGTGGAAGGTGCGCTTGCTCTTGAGCTACCTAATATTTGCATGCCACCTTTTTTCAAACCCCTTTATTAGCCATCTTTCCAATCCCTAGTTTTTAAATTATATTTGCTAGTCCCCTTTAAAAGGTTTCAAGCTTTAGCATCACTTTTTTTGGGACTGGGGCGAGCATTGAATGAGTAGAGCTCAAGTTAGACTGACTTTTGTTATGTTCACTTGCTTTTCTAGCACCATTTTATTATTCTTTTATAGCAACTGCAAAACAACCTCTAGGCATTCAAGCCCTCTTCTCATAAGAGAATGATCCATAGCCAAAGTTTAGGATATGTGAAAGGATTTAATATGGAAGGTGTCAAGTATGGTTGGGAGATGAATGTTTCCCTTGGGAGCCCCCCCTAGTATTACCCATTTTCCCTGGGCGATGATAACACAGGACTAGGGCACAAAAGCTAACCGCCAAGGTGAAATGAGGAAACTGACACAATTTCCCAAACCATTGATCTATTATTTGACTTCAACTAATGATCCTCACAAACATGCTCGACAAATTAAGCACAACACTTTGCATGAAAGAAGGACTAACTTACCTCATGGTGACAATAGCTTACCATCTCCCATACTATGGGTTGCTTGAATGCGATGAGCCTTGGTTGATCTGTGTTGTGAGTTATAAATGGAAGGAAATAGAATATATATGTATAGCAAAGAAATACACAGAGATACAATAAAACTTGACTTCTATTAATAAAGAGAATATGTTGAAACTATAAAAATGCAGACTAAAACAAACTTGCTCGAATGGTGACAACTTATCTCTGAGAAGAGTTGTGATGGATACACTCATTCACAAGAAGATGGTTACAATGAGGCTCCAAAGGCCTTTTTAACATAAAACATAAATGATAAAACCCTAAAATCCAAAAACCTAACCCTAGGAGATGAAGCGCCAAAAGTCATGTGGGCCTTGATGGGGTAATTTGGTACATCAACTTCCCGAGGTCGTAACTTTTGCATAAGATCTCCGTTTGATCCCGATTTATGTAGGAACACAATGAAATACATAAATACACATAAACACAAAGATGCAGCGGAAATAAGACTTCATTTCATTAATAACAAATGACTGAAAAATGTTTACAGATAGAATGGAAATACACTAGCTAGGGCGCTGGTAGCTTATCTCTGAGAAGAGATGTGGCGGCTACTGGCCTCTAAAATACATGTTACAATGAAGCTCGAAGGCCTATATATTACTGAGAAATAATGGAAAACCCTAAACATCCAAAAACCTAACCCTAGGAGATGAAACGCCAGAATATGGGCCCCGTTGGGGTAAATTGGTACATCAATTTCCCGGGGTCGTAACTTTGGCATACTATCTCCGTTTGACGCACATGATACATCGTTAGAAAGATCTATCTGACGATTACATTGCTAACAAGGAATATCAAGTCCAGAACGGACTCATATTCGCCACAACATCCATGCCCAAAAAACGTCGTTTAGGGCCTCAAAACATCTCCGGAAGTTCAGGACCCGAAGAACTGTGAAAAATAGTAAATTGTGCTACAATTAAGGAAACTGAAAAACTGAAGGAAACAATGGTGTGGGTCCAAGTGGAATAGGCGGGTGGCCACCGATATCCACTTGGATCAGTCCTCCCCCCTTAGGAAGCAATGGTCCCCATTGCGTTGAGTTCCTCCATGAGATGAGGAAACTTCTGTTGAACTTGGTCCCTGGTGAGCCACTTGCCCTGGTGAAGGAGTTTGCCTGCTTTGACAACTCGATATATTTGGATCCTCTGTTGGCGGGTGTTCTTGATCTGTGTGTCCATAATTCAATCAGTTGTGGCTTGTTCCGTGCAATCTGGGTTTAACTCTGTTGGTGTGAGTTGTTCTTCCATGTTGGATGTATCTAGTAGAGGTTGAAAGTAGGGCCGAAGGCAGTCCACATTGAACACTGGGTGCAGACCAAGGAATGGTGGAATATCGAGCTCAAAGGCATTGTCCCCTACAGCCTTGGTGATGGTGTATGGCCCATATCGGAGCGGGCGAATCTTGCAGTAGGGTCCAGCGAGGCGCTCCTTTTGCAAATGTAGCCACACTTTGTCGCCCACCTGGAAGTTGTGTGGCACCCGATGT
>ML781873.1:104454-138860 GCA_009831015.1 Picea engelmannii | reverse complement strand
CCCCTATCAGATGAGGAAACTTCTAGTGGATTTGGCCCCAAGTGAGCCACTTTCCTTGGTGTAGGAGTTGCTCTGCCTTGAAAACCCGATAAAGCTGGATCCTCTGCTGGCGAGTGCTATTGATCTGTGATTCTACTATCTGATCAATGGATGCTTGTTCCATGTAGTCAAAGTTTAGCTCTGTTGGTGTCAACTGTTTTGCGATCTCTAAGGTGTCCAATAATGGTGGAAAATATGGTTGAAGGAGGTCCACATTGAAAATTGGGTGCAAGCCAAGAAATGGTGGAGTGTTGAGCTTAAATTCATTGTTACCCACAACCTTGGTGATGGTGTAAGGCCCATAGCAAAGTGGGTGAAGCTTTCGATGGGGCCCTGTAAGATGCTCCTTCTACAAGTGTAACTAGACCTTGTCTCCAACTTGAAACTGGTGAGAAACCTCGTGTTTATCATGGCATTGCTTGTACTTAGCATTGGCTTTCTGCAAAATCTCATGGACCTATTGGCGGATGTGTTGAATTCGCTCAATGAATTTGGTGGATTTTTTGGTCTCAGACTGAAAATGGCAAGAGTCTATCTGTGTGGTTTCCAGAGGTAGTGCAACATCATTGGGACCCAAGGGTTGGAATGCCAGTCCCACCTGAAATGGGCTATGGTCGGTGGAGCTATGGAGAGCCCTATTGTAATGTGTTGAACATAGGGGAGACTCTCATCCCATGTATGTGGATTCTTAGAGTTGTACATGTGCAGGATGTGCACAATCATCTGATTGACGACCTCTGTTTGGTCGTTTGTTTGGGGGTGGAAAGCAGTGGATTTAGTGATCTTGGTGTCCAATAGTGACCAAAGACTCGACCAAGATGTGCTAAGGAACCTGTTGTTCTTGTCAGAGATGATGGTTTGTGGTATCCCAAAATGGATCCACAATCGTTCGAAGAAGAGCTTCGCAGTATATGCCACTGTGATGTTCTTCTTGAAGGTTGTGAGGATGGCCATCGTCGAAAATCAATCAACAACCACAAATACACAGTCATTGCCTTGCTTGGTGGACAAAAGGCCAAACATGTAATACATTGAGATGGATTCCCAAGGCTTCTCATGAGTAGGAAGAGGGGTGTATAAGACTTGTTTCTTGATGGATGGCTTGGCAATGGCACAAGCAGTGCAAGATTTGATATACTTGCTAATGTCCTGTCAAAGTTTTGGCCAACAAAAATGTTTCTGGAGAACGACCACAATTTTCTCCACGCCAAAATGTCCTGCCATTAGAATGTAGTGGGTTTCCCAAATCATCTTTTCACGCTCACTTGCAGGAACACAGATATGGCCGAGATGGCATAATAGTCCATCTTGAATGTGAAAATCGATGAGAGTCACGCCTATACCCAAGAGTTGATATGTGGTGGTGAAGTCCGGATCTTGCTGATAAAGTTGGGGCACCTCAGAGGCCTCATGTCCATAGGAATGGAGCACAGTGGTGAGTGCAGCCATGGGAGGTCGACTGAGGTAGTCAACAACACGATTTGAGATCCCTGTCTTATACTTTATGTTGAGATGGAACTGTTGCAGGTAGGTGGATCTCTTCTGATGGCGACCGTTCTACAATTTCCCTTGTGTCTGTATGAACTGCAGGGACTTGTGATCAGTGTGGATGATCATATCCTTTCCCAGAATGTAATGTTTCCATTGTCGACAGGCTTGTACAATGGAATACATTTTCTTGTCATAGGTTGGGTATTTCCAGACAGTATTTGAGAGTGTCTCACTATGGTATGCCATCGAATGACCGTGTTGAGTGAGAATTGCACCTACAACATAGTCAGATGCATCAGTCTCAATCTCAAACGATTGTTGAAGATCGGGAAAGGAGAGTACTGGAGATTAGCACAAGTGATGCTTCAGATCACCGAATGATCGTTGTTGTTCCTTCCCCCACACAAACTTATCCCTACCACCTCCCTTGGTCACTTGGCTGAGGGCCCATGTAATATGGGAGAATCCCAACACAAACTGTCGGTAGAATTTGGTCAGTCCCAAGAAGATCTGAAGCTCAGTTAGTGTGGTCGGGGATGGACAGTCACAGATGACTTGGATCTTAGTTGGATCAACATGTACCCCATGCTCATCAACAATGTAGCCCAAGTATTGGACCCTGTTCATGCCAAAGGATCATTTTTCCAAGTTGGCATATAGCTTGTGTTGCCGCATGGTGCTCAAAACCTGTTGAATATGTCGCATGTGCTCCTCCCAAGTTCTGTTGAAGATGAGGATGTCATCCAAATATACCACCACAAAAGAGATGGTGAAGGGTCTCAATACATCATCCATCAACCTCATGAAAGTGGTTGGTAAATTTGTTAAGCCAAAGGGCATGACCAACCATTCAAAGAGACCTTTTTTAGATTTGAAGGATATCTTCCATACATCAGTTGGTTCGATGGAAACTTGGTGGTAGCCAGACTTCAGGTCAATCTTGCCGAATAAATTTTCCCCCTTGAGTTGGTCAATAAGGTCTTCAATTTTAAGAACGGGGTACCGATTCCTGACTGTGAGTTTGTTTAATTCTTTATAATCAATGCAGAGTTGCTAGGTCTCTTCCTTCTTCTGCACCAGTACAATCAGACTTCCACAAGGGGAGGAACTAGGTCTGATGTGCCACTTTTGAAGAAGCTCTTGGATATGACGCTTGATTTCGTCATTTTCCATCAACGAGCGATGATAGACCAGTTCATTAGGTAGAGGTGCATCGAGGGTCAAATCAATTGTATGCTTGACTTGGCTGTGCGTTGGTACCTCGGTGGGTGAGGAGAAGATGTCTTTGTACTCTTCCACGATCCCGTCCACTTGCTTCTGCTGCAAAGAGAGGCTCTCTGTAGAGGCCATAGATGTGGCATCAACCTTTTTCTTAGTGTGAGCACAGATCACAAAGAAGACGAACTTCCCGGTCTATGAAATTACCTTACTACATTTCTTAGCAGAGATTAAAGAAATAGCGGTAGGCAAGGATACCTCTGGTATCCTGTACAATTTTCTACCCAAAGTAATAATAACACTGCGGGGTCTAGACTTATACATAACATGATGCTTCCAAACTATGGTTGTCCTAAAATAACATCACAAACTTCAAGGGGAGCAATATCACACAATACCTTAGGCTTGATGTCGTAGGGCAGACAACACTGGTTGTTGACACGACGATGTCTTCCTTGGCGAAGCCAACCGATGGTGTAGGGCTATGGGTGAGGTGTTGTCGGCAGGTCCAGCCGCTTGACGACCTCTGTTGAGATCAAGTTCTTCTGATTTTCACTATCGACAATGAAATGAAGCAGGGCCCCCTTTACCCACAACTGTGAGTGAAAGAGGTGTTCCCCTTCCTCTGGTTCTTCTGGTTCGCTTGGCTGGACTTTGGTGGTAGTGACAGTGGCACTGGGTTCAACATCGATGATCCACTTCCCTCCTTTTGGATTTGATTTGGAATCAGAATAGGCCTCTGACTCGGAAGCCTTAAGCTCGACCACGAGTGACTACTTGGAGCGACATTGTTCAGTGTTGTGCCAAGGGATTTTATGGTACTCACACCATTTTCCCATGGCCTTCTTAGGCTTCTCATTGCCCTTCTTGTGTTGTGGTTTGGACTAGTTGTCCTGAGAGTGGCCATCTCGGCTCGGTCCCTTGCTGTGTGGGTTGGGACCGCCTTTACCCTACTTCAACTGTGAGGAGTGTTCAGATCCAAACTCTCGCCTCTTTTGCTTAAATTTCTGTTGATCTTGACAACGTATATATAAGCCGTGCCCAATGAGGCGATGTACAGAAAATCCATTTCTGTTTGAATGTATCTATGCAAACAACCGCAGTATTTGAGCACTAGATGTCGCTTAGAGTATTTGATACCCAATTTGGTGCACAGGGTATGGAAAATATTGGTGAAATCTGGAACTGTTTGGTCCCTTTCTTGACGCAGGGTGGTCCATCTGGTGTACTGGTAATCATAGATTCCAACATGGTAGTACTATTCTTTAATGGTGTCCTGGAAGGAATCCCATGTAGGGGAAACCACAAATATTGTAGATTCCTCTACGACCCTTTGCTCAGAGTAAATATCCCACTAGTCCTTAACATGGGGGACGACCTTGAGGAGTGCAAAATTAATCTTTTCCCTATCAGAAAAATTATGGACCGAAAAATACCCTTCAAGCAGATTCAACCATTTATCTACGAAATCTGCATCTATCAGTCCTTCAAATAATGGAATATGAAAATTTATCTATACCTTGAAGGGGGTTGCATGGCCGCTTGATGAAGATGCTTCTCCTATGGGTAATCGTCGAAGGATCTGCACAAAGTTTTCCATTATTTCATTCCTTTGTCGCTCGAGGGCTTCCTTGAGAAACATTTTAATAGGATATCCTTCTCCATCATCTTTCTTTTCCTCCCCCATGGGTTTTTGTCGGGCTCGGTGCGACCGATGTTTCAACGACTCAATTGGTTCAAGTCCCAACTTCTTGTACTCAGATCTTGTTGGGGACATGCACGAAGAAAAATAAATGAAGAGAAGACCGCTCTGATACCACTGATCTAGATTTAGGAGCGGACTGAACTGATTAACAGACTAAATACAATAAACACAGATATATGAAGAACAACACAAATATCCAGTGAACAATATCTTCTATTGAATAAATGAAATAGGCTAAAACTATAAAATTGTAGAACTGAAACACTTGCTCGAATGGTGGTAGTTATCTATGAGAAGAGATGTGCTTGCTACGCACATTCATCTGGGAAGAATGATTACAATGAGGCTCCTGAGGCATTTTTAATATTACTCATGAATTCCAAAACCCTAGACATCCAAAAACCTAACCCTAGGAGGTGAAACACGAAAAGTCACATGGGCCCCTATGGGTAAGTTGGTACCTCAACTTCCCAGGGTCGTAACTTTTCCATACGACCTCCGTTTTAGGTGTGTGATAGCCTGTTGGAAAGGTATTTTAGAGAAATACACATTACACCATTAAAATCTAACTAAATGTATAGTTTGACTATGGTGAGCAAAAAAAACAAACTGTCTAGGGCTCCAAAACAACCCTGGAAGTACAACAAGATGTGTTGACATGAAAACATACAAAATAAGCCAATTGGATTAGGTGAGAGGCCACCAGTATCCGCCTGGAATATGTGTAGGGATTTAGACAACCCCATAAGTGTAGAACCCACAATTACAAAGAAGTACAAAAGAACGTGCTGAACTAAAACTGACAAGAGGAGCCAATTGGAATAGGTGGGAGGCCACCAATATCCACCTAGATCAACATCAACCTAGATAAAGAGGAATTTTCTTTCGCACCAGTATGGATTTGACTCTATTCCCTCCCACAGGATTTCTGGCTGGAAGAAATTCTTACAGGTATTGGAAAGAACCTGGGCACATATGTCAAATATTCAGAGGAAACACGACGTAGAAAGTACACCTCTCATGCTAGAATCTATGTTTATATGAACATTTCTAAAGCCCTACCAGGATCCCTAACCCTAGAATACCATGATGAGGAATGGATGCAGAAAATAGATTATGAGCATATTCCTTTTCGGTGTCAGAAATTCCATGAGCATGGGCATCTCTTTGGGGATTTCCCTCAAAATATCCCCTTGGGACAGGCTGAGGAAGAGGAAGGTAAACAAAAAGATGGTTGTACCTAAGTGCAGGGAAGGAGGAATTCGAATAAGTGAAATTCCAATCAAGGGTAGAATAAGAAGCCATCCACGAGTAAATCTTTTGAAATTCTAAATCAACTTCTGGATTCTCAAGAGGTGGAAAACCCATTATACCATAAAAACAATAGTGGCACAAAAGGAAAATCTAAGGAACTCTTAGAACCAATAATGGAACAAATCATGCCACCCAATGCCTATACACAAGTGGAATATTACTATCTCATCAAGGATGGAGGGGATATGGACATGGTGGTAGATGAAAATGATTTTGCCAATCCAGATCTAGAATGGCTTGAGGAAGCCTATAACAATCAAGAACTACAAACCCTACCATTGGACCAAGTATGCAAGGTTCACAAAGTTTTTCTCAACTCAACCACAGGGGATACCTCTAGATCTATCAATATCCCAGGGATACACACATATCCGCACAAAGATTACAACCAATTTCCCAAAGAAGGGAAAATAAGGGGAAAAAATCGGTGCACCAACTGATTTGGGAGATAGGAAGATACATGATGAACTTAGGGCAGGTCCAAAAACTCATTGAGGGATTCTGCTCTAACCCCTCCCATTCCTCATGAATATTCTCTCTTGGAACATAAGAGGTATAAACGACATAACTAAGCAACAATTTCTCCGAAACTGTATAATGGCAGAAGAACTAGATATTTTGTTTCTCTAAGAAGTGAAATGTGCAGAAAGATGGACAGTAGATGTCCTTCAACGATGTTGGCGGAAAAACAATCATGTATATAATGATTCCAATGAGGTAGCGTGAGGCATTTCTATTCTCTAGAATCTAGCCACTATCATTTTGGACAATTGATATTCTACTAATTGGTCCCTCTCTGCTCATTACTGAGCTATTGGTTCCAGAAAAGAGGGGATAGTCACAAATGCCTATGGTTCTCAATCCTCACAAGGCAAAGTCAACTTCCTAAAGAGCCTAAAAGACCTGGGAAATTTGGTAGGATCTCAAAGATGGATTTTAGGATGTGAATTTAACATTATCCTCTCCTTAGAAGAAAAGAGAGGAGGCATCTGCTGATTGGAAAAGGAGAGTGAAAGCTTGCAATGCTTAATAGATGACCTGCACTTAATAGACATTGAAACCATGAACGACACTTTCACCTAGACAAACAAATGTTTAGGAACTCATCAAGTGGCTAGTCGTCTTGATCGTTTCTTCATTTCAGAATAGCTCATGTTAGAGGGGCATCTAGTAGAAGCCAAGATTATCCTTGGGTCTGGATCTGACCATTGGCCAATCCAGATTTGGGTTGACACCATCAATGCTCCCAAATTAAATCCTTTTAGGTTTGAAAATTCTGTCTTACTCACCCAAATTTTTAGGAGGAAGCAAAAACTTGGTGGGAAAATGATTCAGTATCTCATGGAACCCTCATGTACCGCTTCCGGCATAAATTGAATAATTTCAAACAACATATCTGTGCTTGGAACAAAAATGTTTTTGGAAATATATTTCAAGCCCAACGTTCTCTACGATAACGTCTTGTAAAAATTCAACAAATATACATTTCCGAAAGCCACTCTAATGCCCTACAAGCTGAAGAAGATATTCTTAATGAATAGTTGGAAGAAAGACATAAGCAAGGGGAAATTATCCGGCGTAAAAAATCGAGGGTTCAATGGCTTAAAGAGGGGGAAAAGAGAATTGAGTTCTTTCACTGCTCTATGATTTGCTGAAGATACAACAACCGCATCACTAAATTAGAAAATGATTAGTGCCAACCAATTTTGGATCGTGAAGGAATGGAAAACGAGCTCGTGAAATACTATCAAAACTTGTTAGAGGAACTTGTTCATGACAAATCTCAGGCCATAAGCAAAATAACCAAGCACATTCTAGCTCTTATTACACAGGAACAAAATGAGGCAATTATAAGACCCATTTCAATTGTCATGCCATGAAAGAAATTCCTACGGGTAAATCCCCAGGTACGGATGGATTTACAACCGATTTCTTTTATCATTGCTGGCCCATGGTTCATGAGGAAGTTTGGCAGCTAGTTAAGGAATGTTGGACTTCAGGGAAATTTCTACTGACGCTTAATGCTACATTCCTAATGGGGGATAAAATAATGGGTTCTAAAATTTGATGGCATTAGATGAAGAATATGAAGGATCCCTCGGCATGACTATGGAAACATAAATATGCACCACATATTGAAGAACCCAAGATTATTTGAATGAATGAACAAATTGCAGGTTCTAACATCTATAATGCAGCTTGGCAATTTCCCCATCATTCAAGAACACACTTTTTTGGAAATAAGGGACGAGAAATAAGCTCTCTTTTGGTTGGACTCCTGGGAGAAACTCCCCCCCTTGCTCACTGAGGAGAACATGTATCATATTCATGCACAAATGCACAATAAGGATGACTTGAAGGTTTCCAACCTATGGAAAGAGACTCCCTCATAATCCATATGAAGAGAATGGAAAGTCTCGCATAGAGACTTGTATCTACCAACAAAATGTAACTTAAAGCCTTGGTAGGAAGTGGCAGCTCTCTGAAAAATTCGATCATGTGAAGGGTCGAATGTGCTCTATTGGGGCTACTCCCCCATAGGAACCTTCAATATCAAGGAATCTTATAATCTCAAGGAAAATTTTCATCTCCAACCAAAGGAACATATATGGCACACCATATGGAAATCGAACCTATTGTCCAAGGTTTCTGTTTTTCTATGGCTTCTAGTCCAAAATCGTTTCCTCACCTGGGATAATCTCAAAAAAAGAGGATTTATTGGTCCCTCAGCATGCCCACTTTGAAAACAACACGAGGAATCCATGGAATATCTTTTGAATCAATTCCCATTCAATGCATAAACCTGTGACAAAATAGTGTTAATTATGAGAAGAATAGATAGATCTAGCTACAAAATCATACACACGATTGAAAATTGGAGAACGAAAACCTTCAGTAAGCCAATTTTAAACAGAATATGGTAGCTTCTTCCAATATTTGTGGTGTAGAAAATATGGAAGGAACGAAGCAGATGAGTCTTTCACTCCACTCACCCCTTGATGCCTTTTTTTTGGGCCAAGATCTATGAATACATTTAAGAAACTGTTAGGGCACAAGCATGGTCGAGAGAGGATATCTCTTGCGATTCCAGTGAAAAAATCATTCTTGACAATTGAAATCTAAATCTTGATCCCTCTCAATCCCCTCCCATAATACCAAGACATCCTATGCACAATCACAATCCTACCCACTGGGAATGCCCGCCTCATGGTTTTCATAAATTGAACTTAGATGGACCCTCTAAGGGTAATCCAAGCCCAATAGGTTTTAGAGTGGTCATCCGAGAAAACAACGGGAAAATCAACTATGTTTTGGCAGGTAGCTTGGGGTTCGAATCAAACAACTTTGCAAAGCTTTGGGGTATAATTCGAGGTATTCAACTTGCTACTCAATTGGGTCTGAGCCAACTTGTTATTGAAGGTAACTCACAAATAGTCATCAATTTTGCCACTAAAATCCTGAATGTATTTGATCCAGCTAAAGTCTCACCCAACTGGTGCCTTCTTCTGTAACATACCGGACCACCAGGGCTAGGCCATGCCACTCCATAAATACAATAATTTCATATGTATATATGTATAACAAACTTAAGCAGACAAACATATTCTGCAAATACACAAATTCATGTGGCAATAACAGTAAAAATATTATGCAACATACACATGCAAAACTCATAAACATAAACACATGTATAAATACACATCATGTAAATTAACACACAATTAATACTTGTATTTTATATAAGACCACCAATTGCATGCAGACCTTCCCCAATCCTCCCATCCTTAGACCATGCTGCTCAAAACTCTCAGTAGTGGGTCACCCCCGAGCTGGGACTAAAATCCATCCAGGTAAAGGGATTTCCAACCGGGCTGAGGCAACATAGACAATAGGAAGGATTTAGTCCCATGAGACAACTCAAACTGCCAGTCTATCGTCTCTCATTTCCCACATGCTTGTCCCAACCTAGGAAGTGTGCCCCTTCTCTGCTCAACAGTCCTTTGACTTCCCCACTTCCCTTCCAGGGCTTCAACAACAGGCCAGACAAGAAGTCTCAAAGCACTATAACTGCAGTTGGGCTCCATCAGGAAATCACTTTCCCAACAATTCTCTCATCTGGAGAGAGTTTCTCACGAGCCTGACAATCCACCTATTCAATCCACGGGCTTGACAACTCGTCTCTTCAATCCCACGGGCTTGACAACCCACTTCTTCAGTCTATCTATTAAGTCAACCATGTACAGGTAATGGTGATGACAACAACAGTGTTTAGTTAAGGCACAGGTGATAGCAGCAACAACATTCAAGGCATGGAATATACGTTGCTCATAACAGAAAGGTACAACACTGGCTCAGGTAGGTACATGTGCGTTGTGCATCCCAGGAAGGTACGATATACTGCTGATAACAAGAAATGTACGAGGTAGCTGAAGGAGTGCGTGCAAGCTCAAGAGGTAAAGCTGATGGCGTGAATGGCTGAGTGCATGAATGGATCGGTGAGTGTGAAAAGGACTAATTCCCCCCACACTTATTTGCATGCGCCCTTGATGAGACATGGTTCTCCAGGAGCTCAGTTCTCTCCACTTGTAATTTATTCTCTTTTCCATAAGAACTTAGGATAAAATAATTATCCTCAGAATAGTCTTTAGGAATAATATTATAATATTCCTTTGGCAATAAGCCCTCTAGCTTAGCCCCTTTCTTAGGCTCTTATCCCCCATCGCTTTCCCTTCCTAGTGGAGTTTATTCCCCCATACTCTTTTATTGTGATTGGTCTACACACAACGATGTATTATATTAATGATATGAGTGTTTACATATACCAAATATAGGCTCATTGGCCTTTAGCATCTAGGCTCTCCTACCTAATCAACACATAAGACTTCTAGCTTATAATCACTTGGCTCACCAGCCTATAAAACATTTTTACATTTTCAACTGGGGCTTAGTCTTGGGGTATTACATTCCCCTCCCCTTATTTATGCACCATCCTCAGTGCAATATATATATATATATATATATATATTACCAAAATTTTAAAAAATCTTCAAAAATATGCGGGTATTCTGCCCACATAGCATCCTCGTGCTCCCAAGTTGCATCCTCAGGACTGTACTAGGTCCATTGGACCTTTACTAGCTCTATGGCTCGATTCCAGAGCTGCTTGATCTTCCGGTCCAGTATGCACACCCGATGCACTTGGAAAGTGCCTTCTTGCTCCACCTAAATCACATTCCAATCAATAACATGATTAGCATTAGGCATATAATTTTTTAGAAATGATACATGGAATACATTATGAATAGACATTGATGCAGGTAATGCAAGCATATAAGCTACATGCCTAATCCTCTCTAGGATTTCAAATGACCCACAATAACGAGCTGCCAAATTTGAACAATTTCCCAACTTTAGGGAACTTCTGTAGGCCTTCACTTTCAAGAATACATGGTCACCTACTTTAAATTCCTTGTGATTTATGCCATTATTAATGTAGCTTTTCTTCCTGTCTCGAGCATACTTTAAATTCTGCTTTATTTTTGACATATGCTCTGCCATTTTTCTGAGTAATTCTCACCCAACCACTGCTCTATCTGCTGGGTTGTCCCAGCTTATAGGTGTGTTGCACCTTCTGCCATAAAGTGCCTCAAATGGGCTCATGTTTAGAGATGCTTGGTACCCATTGTTATAAGAAAAATCTACCAAGTCTAGGTAGTCTTCCCATTTTGATGGTTTATCCATCACGTACATTCTCAGCATATCCTCAATCACTTGATTCACCCTCTCTGTTTTCCCATCAGATTCTGGATGATAAGTTGTGCTAAAATTCAAATTCGTTCCAAATGCTTTAAATAATCCTTTCCAGAAATTTGTTGTAAACTTTGGATCTCTGTCAGACACAATTTTCTTGGGTATACCATGCAATCGAGCAATTTCCCTCATATAAATATCAACAACGTTAGTTGCCTTGTGAGTGAGCTTCACTGGAATGAAATGGGCAACTTTGGTAAGCTTGTCCACCACTACCATGATAGAATCATGTTGCTTTCTTGTTCTGGGAAGTTTGGTGATGAAATCCATTGTTACAACTTTCCATTTCCACTCAGGAATGGGTAATGGTTGCAACAAACCATTTGGGTTTCTATTCTTAGCCTTGACCTTTTTACACTCCAAACATTTGGCAATGTACTCATCAACTTCTTTCTTCATGCCTGGCCAATAATATTGGTTCTTGACAGCTGTAATAGTTTTACGATACCCTGGGTGTCCAACATATGGTACATTATGCATTTCTCTCAATATCAAAATTTTCAATTCTTGGGAATTTGGTACATGAATTCTGCTTCTGTACATGAGAATTTCATCATTTCCCAACTTGTAGTTTCCATTTTTCTGCTGCAAAATACCTTGCTGTAACTTTGTTGTGATTTCTATGTATTGCAAATCTGATTTTGCAGCCTCTAAGATTCTGTCTTTCAAATCAGACTGGTACATGCTAATCGTTGTAGCATGCAACTCATGCACTCTTATGTTGAGTGCATCAACCACCTTGTTCTCTTTCCCTTTGATATGCTTTATATCAAAGTCATATTCATTGAGAAATTCCAACCACCTGCTCTGCCTGGTATTTAGAGTTGGATGTTCAAATAAATATTTTAGACCATTATGGTCAGTCCTCACCTCGAGCCTTTTCCCCATGAGGTAGTTCCTCCACTTCTTCAAGGCATGCACTATGGCTTCCAACTCCAAATCACGAGTGGCATAATTCCTTTCATGCTCCTTCAACTTCCTTGATTGATAACATACAACATACCCATTTTTACTGAGGACTCCACCAAGTCCTTCTTTACATGCATCTGTGCATACAATGAAGTCTTCTTTTGGATAAGAAATCCTTAGTATTGGAGCACTGGTTAATAATTCCTTCAAGTGTTGGAGACTCTTTTCACACTCCAATTTCCACTGCAACTTCACTACCTTATTTTGCAGGAAGTGATCTGGTGTGCAATCTTTGAGAATCCTGCAATAAATATTTTGTAGTAACCTACAAGGCCCATGAAGGATATGACTTCTGTCACATTCTTAGGTGCTGACCATCCTCTAATGGCCTCAATATTTTCAGGATCCACTACTATCCCTTCCTCTGATATGATATGCCCAAAATAATGAATTTGGTTCTGATAAAATGAGCACTTGCTCAATTTGGCATACAATTGATGCTCCCTTAATACTTGTAATACCATCTTCAAGTGTTGCTCATGATCTTCTTCCAACTTAGAATATATAAGAATGTCGTCCAAAAATACAATGACAAACTTATCTAAGTATTCTCTAAAAATACCATTCATTAAACACTTGAAGACAACTGGTGCATTTCATAACCCAAATGGCACCATTGTGAACTCATAATGACCATACCTTGTTTTGAAAGTAGTCTTGTTGATTTCTTCATCTTTAATTCTTACCCGATGATAACATGACCTGGGATCAATCTTGGATAATACTTTTTCATTCTTCAACTGATCAAAGAGGTCATCGATCTTTGGAAAATGATACTTATTATTTACAGTTACTTTGTTCAACTGCCTGAAGTCAACACAAAGTCTCAATGTTCCATTCTTCTTCTTCACAAACAAAACTGGAGAACCCCAAGGTGACACACTTAGGCGTATATACCCCTTCTTCATAAGATCTTCAAGTTGCATTTGCAACTCCTTTAATTCGGGTGTACTCATCCTGTAAGGGGTCTTGGATACTGGAGCTTCTCCAGGAATCATATTTATAGAGAAATCAATATCTCTTTTAGGGGGTAATCCTGGTATTTTTTTAAATATATCCTCAAACTCCTTTAGGACTGCATAATCTTCAATATTTGACACCTTATCCTTAGGTGTTTCTTCCATATGAGCTGCAAATATTTGACATCCTTTTCTGTAACATTTCTTTAGCTGCAATGATGAAATTTATCTGATAGTTATGGATCTAGGAATTCCCTGTACTGTCCTTAGGTTCCCTTCATCATCCCATCAAGTAAATGATTTATTATAATAGTCTAGGATAACATGGTGTTCATCCAACCAATCCATACCAATCAAACAGGCATAGTAACCTAAAGGTAGGATGTTCAAATTTTCCCTCGTGCTCAGTCCATTCATGTCCACTAGGCATGACTTAACCATCTCATTAAATTTTCTTTTGGCTCCGGTAGCCAGCTACACCAACCAAGATTTTCTATGCTTGCTTCTTGGAAAATGAAATCTTTCCACCATCTTAGGATCTATATAAATATGACTAGCTCCCGAATCAATTAAAATTGCAATGGTTTGGTTGTTGATCATACCTTCCACTTCAATCATATGTGACTGAAACTCAACTTGCTTGTTGTCCAAGGCTACATGGATCCTGGGTACATTCCTGCCCATGTCCTCCACTATTTCAGCTTGTTGTACATTGTGAAGAACTCTAACTTTTTCATTTATGTGCGGACAATCTTTATACTTATGATCTCCCTTACAACCCCAACATTGAATAGGTGGATTCCTTGGCCTTTGCCCCCCTGTCTTAATCGTTTTGGGCTCTCTAGAAGCTCGCTGTCCCTGAGGACTATTTTTGAAGAATGGTGGCTTAGTCCCCTTCTTCCTTTGTTCCGTCTTGTACTTCTTCTTGTCTTCCCAAGATTTTTGGAAAGTTGGCTTTCCTTTATGTTGATCATATAGGCATTTAGCTCACCTTATGGTCT
The DNA here is from genome assembly GCA_009831015.1 of Picea engelmannii. Lineage (NCBI taxonomy): Eukaryota > Viridiplantae > Streptophyta > Pinopsida > Pinales > Pinaceae > Picea > Picea engelmannii. Next base: position 124,353 of record ML781873.1, on the reverse strand, counting down.
CCTCCAAAGTTTTGGGATCATCATATTGTTTCCTATCACTAATGAATGATGGCAGCCCACTCAAATACCTATGAATCTTAACTGTCTCATTGTAATGTTCCCAAGCCAATTTTTTGCTAGAAACACTAACTGTTCACTGCTTATTTGTTGTTTGGTTATATGTTTTCAGGTTTACTCATGAAGTTGCGCATTTAGGGTTTATTATGGAGATTATAGCAATGAAGTGATAGATTTGAATGCATATACCATAAACAAAGACAAGATATAATAAGGAACACCAATATAGAGCCAATAATGTCATATATGACCTTTATTTAGATAATAGATAGATCCTCTAACTAGAGATCTGCAGATCTGGAAGAAAACCACAATAATATCCAAAATGGGATGATAAATGCAACAATAATAACCAATACTGATGATAATAGCCTTCAAAGGCACTATGAAGAGAAGATACAGGCCTCCAAAGGCCAATAGCTGCAAAGGATGATTGAGAAGATGGAACCCTGACCCTATGCAATGCCAAACCCTCAAACTAACTGAGTTGTCCACTGTCCTGGTGGATGTAGACACCCTAGATTTTGACCCTCCTCTTCCTATGCTCCAAATGATTCAAAAATCTCCCAGAATGTAGATCGGGCCACTAGAACCTTCCTGGCAAAGTCTTAGACTGAATGGTGAAGTTCTGGCCCTCCAAATGAGCAAACCCTCAACTGGTTTGCACCCTCCTGGTTGACCGAAGCTCCAATATTTTGACCTCACCTCTAGAGGCCTCCAACTGCTACAAAATTCAATGAGATGATAGATCAGGGAAATGCAACCCCACTGGTGAAATATCAAGATGAACTATGAAGATCTGGGTCACCAAATGATGAAAACCTCCTTTTGTAGTGCGACCCTCTCTTCTCCAACTCGTGCCAAGCTCTAGGAAATAATCTGCTGGGAAAACCTCCTCATAAATAGACTAGAAGTGATGCCCTGGACCATACAAAGAATACCCAAATGTTCCTTTTCTCAAAATCCTCCTCCTCACTTCAAATTGAACTGATCTCCACAAGGTAATGCGCCTTCCTGCTGGAAACCCCCTTAGGCTACACACTAGTACTCTTCTGCCAATAGACCTGACCTCTGTAACACTATAGAATGGTGTGGGAGGATTGTTGCACCTCCGTGACCAAACTTGGATGAAGGAAGGTGGAATCTTTCGCCACCGAGTTGATCTCTAGGGTTTTAGTCTCAAAACCCTCAAAATTGCTTGTGCTTAAGAGCTCAAATGAAAAATATGATAATAACCCAGAATTCCTTAGAAGTGTGCCCTTCCTTTCTTTTATACCCCAGTCTATTCTTCTGTTGAGTTATTTAACCCTTAGGGTTAACTCCTAGCTTTTCTCCACATGTTCTTTTCTTTCATTGAGTTACCTTTTTTCACACAAAGTCAACTCAGTAATATAAGGCTATGCTTAGGCAATGGCTTATGGTTGAATTTGTCCCCATGATGCATGAGACTATAGTCTAGTGGGGATAGCTAGACTATTGAGTCTCTCCAAACCTCTTCATCAAGAGGTGGGGGACATTACAGTCTCCACTGCTAGAAATTGCTTGCCCACAAGCAATTCTGGACCTGTCTCCTGAATCATCCATTCACCTTCCCAAGTAGCATCCTCTATGGGTAGATTCTTCCACTTGACCAAATATTCCTTGATGCTTCTTTTCCTTAAATTCTTCTCCCAGACTTCTAATATCTCCTCTAGTACCAATATCAATTGTCCTTGTTCATCCAAAGGTGGCAATTCCTTAATAGGAATGATGTGTTTACCAATGGCTCTCTTCAAGCAAGACACGTGGAAACCATTGTGTATTTTGCTGCCATGTGTTAGATCAAGCTCATATGCCACGACCCCTACCTTTCTGTTGACCCTGTATGGACCCAAAAAGCAAGGTTGGAGCTTTTCTGCGCCACTCCTTTTAATGGATGTCTGTTTGTACGATTGAAGCCTCAAATAGACCAAATCACCAACCTCAAATGTGCGCTCCACCTTGTACCTGTATGCTTATACCTTATGTTGATTTTGTGCCCTTTGCAGGTGGTCCTTAAGTTCTATGAGTATATCCTGACTTTGCTGAATCCAATCCTGAACCATGGGAGCCCCGTTTTCACCAAAGATGATCTCCTCAAATGAGATGGGGTCATAACTATATAAGGCTCTAAATGGTGGCATACCAACATACATATGATGGGTGGTGTTGTAGAATTACTCCCCCAAATGAAGCCATTTAACCCATGCCTTTTGCTGCCCTGATACATAATTCTTGAGGTAGCCTTCAACCCATTTGTTGACTATATCTGTTTGAGGATGATAGCTGTTACTAGGTGTTAAGGTTGTACCTACCAACTTGAATAGTTTATGCCAAAATGTGCTCATAGACCAGATGTCCCTGTCACTCACAATGGTTTTGGGTAAACCATGCAATCTGAAGATCTTCTGGAAGAACAAATCTGCAACCTGTGTTGCACTATAGTCTATGGAAATGGCAAAAAAGTGCGCAAACTTAGTCAACCTGTCTACTACCATGAAAATATAGTCTTTGCACTGAGCCTTGGGAAATCTTGTGATGAAATCCATAGATATGCTTTCCCATTTGTGCTCTGGGATGGGAAGTGGTTACAGTAATCCTGCTGGGTGAGTGTGTTCATCTTTGTTTACCTGACAAGTCGTGCACTCCTTGATGTGGCGCATCACATCTTCTTTTAAGCCCTTCCAAGCAAATCTCTCTCGTATCTGCCTGTATGTCTTGATGAAACCTTGATTCACTGCTACTGGTGAATCATGACATGCTTGTAGCACTTTGGCCTTGAAGGTTGACTCAGGGACTGAGAAAATTCGGCCCTTGTAGTATATGATGTCATCCATAACCCTAAAGTTGTCATCTTTTACCTATCCATCCATCAATTCGCATGCAAATATGTTCTTTGAGTATTCCACCAAAAGGTGGGCCTTCTAGTTCACTGAGATGGCGATCATGGCATAAACTGATGGTCTTCTGGATAAGGCATCTGCCACCACATTATTCTTCCCTTTGAAAAACTCAATTTCAAAGTCATAAGCCTGGATTTAAGTCCTTCTGATCTAGAAAGTACTTGAGGCTGTTGTGATCTATCCTCACAACGAATTTTTCCCCAACCAAATATTGCCTAAGCTTAGCCAATGCATGCATGATGGATAGCATCTCTTTGTCATAGATGGTGTAGAGAAGCTCAGGACCCCTCAATTTTCGGATTTCATAGACAATAGGGTGCCTATTTTTCATAAGCACTGCTCCAATGCCTTCCCCTGAGGAATCACACTCCACTGTAAAGGGTTGTGTGAAATATAGTATGGCCAATACTGGACAAGTACTCATCACCTTCTTTATTTTGTCAAAAGTCAACTATGCTTCTAGACTCCATTTGAATGCCCCTTTCCTGGTCAAATTGGTCAAAGGTGCACAAAGTTGAGAGAAACCTTTGACAAACCTCCTGTAATAACAACAGATGCCCATAAACCCCTTCAATTCAATGAGTAGGTGTGGGCCAGTCAAATATAGAAAATATAGATTGTATCTTCTCTTGGTATACCTGTACCCCCTTCACTCCAATGATGTTCCCTAAATAAAGGACCTCTGTCATTCCAAACTCACATTTGGATTCCTTAGCATATAAATATTGCTCTTCCATGATAGCCAAAATATTCTCTACATGCTGAAGGTGCTCCTCCCAAGTTTTGCTATAGATCAACAAGTCATTAAAGAAGACTAATAGGAACTTCCTCAGTTGCTTGTTGAAAACATGGTTCATGCAATATTGGAAGGTGGTTGGTGCATTAGTCAGCCCAAAAGGCATCACCAAGAACTCATAGTGTCCATAGTGACATCGAAAAGTAGCCTTGAGGACATCTTGCTCCCTCATCTTTATCTTATGATAGACAGAGTGCAAGTCAATCTTTTTGAAGTATACATCCCCATGGAGCTCATCCAATAGCTCATCAATCCTCTAGATGGGGTATCTATTATTGATTGTCTTCTTATTTAAAGCCCTGTGGTCAATACACGTGTGCATGGTCCCATCCTTCTTTTTCACCAATACTACTAAAGATGCAAAGGGGCTGGAACTTGGCCTAATGTGGTCCATGTATAATAGTTCTTTAATGACCTTCTCAATCTCGTCTTTATATTTCTTGGGGTTCCTGTAGGGAGTGGTGATGATAGGTTTCACACCCTCCTCCAACTCTATGATGTGCTCAAACTCCCTATCTGCTGGTGCTCCTGGTGGTATGGGTTCAAAGACCTTGATGTGTCTGTCAATGATTCTCTGAATCTCTGGTGAGTAATGAGTTTTCCCTTTCTTTTCCACCCTAACCGATATTCTACACTATGCTGCATAAGCAATGTTCCCTCCTAAATATGGCCTCCATGTGCTTTGTTGTCACCACTCTTGGTGTGTTGCCTGTCATGCCCCATGAGAACCACCTTTTTCCCATTTTTCTCTGTAAAAGACATCTCCATGGTCTTGTAATTTGTGGTGATTGGCCCCAACATACTAAGCCACTGAACTCCAAGGATGATGTTGGTGTTTGGAAGGTCCATAACATAGAAATATTGTGCCAAATCATGCTTTCCCAATGTAAGCTTCATTCCTGGAATGTATCTGTCACAAGGCATAATGCGGCCCCCTACTATCTTCACACAAAATCCCTCAAATTCAACTGTAGGTATGTGTCTTCTTTGCAGTAGGGCTGAATCAATGAAGTTGTGTGAAGCACCCCCATCGATGAGAACTAAAACCTTCTACCCTTTTAGCATCCCTCTCATCCTGAAAGTGTTGAATTTAGGTACCCCACTGATGCATGCTAGTGTTACCTTTTCATCTGCTGCAAGGTCGTGACTTGCATCCTCCTCTTCTGTGTTTTCTGTGGGATCTTCCTCTATGTTTTAGAAGTGGATGAAACCTTCCTCCTCATCATTAGAGATCACCTCAATGTAGTGATCCTTTCCCTTTCCCATGCATTTGTGTGTTGTATCCCAAGGCTCTTTGCAGGTGAAGCACAACTGCTTCCTTCTCAAGTCCCTCCTAGTGGTCTCATCAATTCTACCTCTTCCCTGATCAAAGCCCCTTTTGTCTCTCCCCCCTTGGTTCATAGGAGGTCTTTGGTCTCTACCCCTTTGGTTTAGAGGAGGTATAGAGATAAATCTCATCTTTGTTGTTGATCCCAAATCCCTAGTCTTCCATATTGCATCATGCAAGTTGGTAGGCTTAAAATCCTTGACCCAACCCCTTAAGGGATTCATCAAACCCTCTATGAAGAGCATCATAAGTCTCGCTTGAGACACATCCTGCACCATAACTACTATCCTCTTAAAATATTCTATGTATACCTCTGGTGATCTTGTTTGTCTAAGCTGGGTGAGTTCCCTAAAAGGTAGCTCTGGATACCCCTGGTCAAACCTGTCAATGAGCCTCTGTGTAAAATTTGTGCAAGCTGTGATCTGATTGTGACCCAATGTAGTTAACCCATGGTACCACCAATCATGAGATTTTCACTCAAAGTAAATGGTGGCAAATTTGATGGCATCCATCTCTCTCACGTGGTTAAGTTGTAGGTAGGTATCAAGTTTCTGCACCCATGCTTGCACATTCACCTTGGAAGATCCATCAAAGTATGGGATTTCCATCTTTCCTACCCTGCGCTCCAATTCATAGTTAGGCCTTTGATACTATTTAGGCTTACCCCTGAACTTGATCCCACAATATTGATCTAGTGTGACTTGCCTTTGGAATCCTGTACTCAATGCGTGATATTCTCTGGCACACTGCTCAAAATTGTTCTCAATTTCATCATCATAGTTGCGTCATGGCTGGTTATCCAAGAATATGGGTAGGTAGGGTGTAGGGGTGGCCCTACTGTGTGTTGGCCCCTGAGGAAATCCTCCTCCATAACTCTATCCCTCAGTGTGGTAGTGAGGGATATGCTCCTGATGAGGTCTAGTACCCCCATGAGACCCAATGGCTTCCTTGTTTGCATAAATTTCTGGTCCCTTCCCTGCATGGGTTATCTATAGTAGGAGTTGCACAATATTCATTTGAATGGCATTTATCTTCTCCAAGGCCTCTCTCATTTCAAATTTTCCCCTGCGCATAGTTTCCTTATTTTTCTGTATATTATGTTCAAGTGCACTTTGTGTATGAATTATGGAGTGTTGTAAATCCTTTGCAAAACCTGCTAGAATATGCGGCTCACTGTCCTCTCCTGAACCCTCCATCTCTGCCTTTGTTTCACCTGTCTGCTTTCTGCGTCTGGCCATGTAAATAACACTCGACTTCTGCATGTGCTAATCCCCACTAGATGGGAGGACCAACGCTATGATACCACTGTAATGTTCCCAAGCCAATTTTTTTGCTGGAAACACTAACTGTTCACTATTTATTTGTTGTTTGGTTATATGTTTGCAGGTTTACTCATGAAGTTGCACATTTAGGGTTTATTATGGAGATTATAGAAATGAAGTGATAGATATGAATGCATATACCATAAACAAAGACAAGAAACAATAAGGAACACCAATATAGAGCTAATAATGTCATATCTGACCTTTATTTAGATAATAGATAGATCTTGTTACCAAAGATTTGTAGATCTGGAATAAAACCACAATAATACACAAAATGGGATGATAGTTGCTACAATAATAACCAATACTGATGATAATATCCTTAAAAGGCACCTTGAAGAGAATATACAACCTCCAAAGTCCAATAGCTGCAAAGGATGACTGATAAGATGGAACCTTGGCCCTATGCAGTGCCAAACCCTCAAACTGGCTGAGTTGCACACTGTCCCAGTGGCTGTAGACACCCTAGATTTCACCCCTCTCCTTCCTGTGCTCCAAATGACTCAAAACTCTCTCAGAATGTAGATCGGTCCAGTAGAACCCTCCTGGAAAAGTCTCAGACTGAATGGTGAAGTTCTGGACCTCCAAATGAGCAAACCCTCAACTGGTTTGCGCTCTCCTGGTTGACTAAAGCTCCAATATTTCTGCCTCACCTCTAGAGGCCTCCAACTGCTACAAAATTCACTGAGATGATAGATCAGGGCAATGTAACCCCACTAGTGAAATATCAAGATGAACTATGAAGATCCGGGTCACCAAATGATGAAAACCTCCTTATGCAGTGTGCCCCTCTCTTCTCCAACTCATGCCAAGCTCTAGAAAATAATATGTTGGGAAAACATCCTCCTGAATAGACTAGAATTGATGCCCTGGACAATACAAAGAATACACAGATGTTCCTTTTCCCAAAATCCTCCTCCTCACTTCATATCAAACTGATCTTCACAAGGTAGTGCGCCCTCCTGCTGAAAACCCCCTTAGGCTACGCACTAATACTCTTCTTCCAATAGATCTGACCTCTATAACACTGTAGAATGGTGCGGGAGGATTGTTGCACCTCCGAGACCAAGCTTGGATGAAGTAAGGTGGAATATTTCACCATCGAGTTGATCTCTAGGGTTTTCGTCTCAAAACCCTCAAAACTGCTTGTGCTCAAGAGCCCAAATGAAAAATATGATAATAATCCAGAATGCCTTAGAAGTGCACTCTTCCTTTCTTTTATACTCCTAGTCTATTATTTTGTTGAGTTAGTTAACCCCTAGGGTTAACTCCAAGATTTTCTCCACATGTTCTTTTCTTTCATTGAGTTACCTTTTTGCACACAAATTCAAATCAGTAATATAACGTTGTACTTAGGCAATGACTTCTGGTTGACTTTGTCCCCATGATGCATGAGACTATAGTCTAGTGGGGATAGCTAGACTATTGAGTCTCTCCAAACCTCTTCATCAAGAGGTGGGGGACATTACACTCATCCTTGATGAATGAGACATACTTTAGCAGTTCTAAAAACCTTTTTTCATATTCATCGATGGTCATACTCCCAAGCTTGAGTTCAAAGAACTCCTTCATTTTCTTGTCATAATATCTCTTAGTCAAGTATTTCTTTTGAAAACACTTCTTGAATTCCTTCCAAGTAACATTTTTCTCTTTAATGTGCTGCACCTGCACAAGTTGGTCCCACCACATGGATGTTTTTCCCTTGAGTTGATAGATAGCAATTCTTCCTTCTGCATGTGAAGAATAATTATGTAATTGAAAATATTTTCTCATGCCTAGTAGCCATGTCTCTGCATCTTCATCCTTCTTATGCTCACCTTCAAACATAGGAGGTTTGATTTTGTTTATTTCTCCTTGTAGCTCATCCATCCTAGACCTCTTCCTATGCTTACTGACAGGGGATGGACTTGAGCTACTGTGTGTTCTCCTAGTGGAATGCCTTGGGGAGCGATCGTGATGTATGCTAACGCTTCTTGTTCTTCCTTTATCCTAAGGAGACATGTGACTTCCTAATTTGTTTGAGTCATTCTCCTTATCCATCTTCTTTTCTATTCTGTCCAAGCTTTGCATTAACTTTATATTGAAGTCCTCGTGCTACTCCATGGATTTCATAAGCCTTTCATTATCAACTTTATAACTTCGGACATCCTTTTGCAAATTTTTAACGGTCTCTACCAAATTCATGTTTCCTTCCTTTCCTTCTCCATGTCCATTTGAGTTTGTACCTTCATTACCCATATGGACATCCATCCCTATGATCTCATCTTCCTGGCTGTAAGCTCCCTGCATAACTTCCATTATTCCGTGCTCTGTGTTGATCCTGATATGATCTAGTTGTTGTTAACTCTACAAAATGTGTAGCCAACTGAACTTTGTTAGGCTGATTGCTTTAACAAATTCAGGAAATTATGCTCAATTATGGTTCCATAATACATTAGAATTCTTTCTTTTGATTTTCCTGGAAATTTCCTGCCCAGGTCAATTTTATGAGTGAGTAGTAATATTCTAATTTTCAAGATCTTTCCAACGTCTACTTCCATGCTCAATTATGAGTTTTGAGCAGAAAGTTATGGATATTTGAAAATTTTGCTTCCTAGGAGGTAATCCTTGTACAATTGTTGTTCTTCTTTAGAGCTGGATTAACTCTCGGACTCCTGCTGGATCTTGTTTTTAGGTTTAAAGTCTTCTGTAATTTCCCTTATTTGCAGGTCCGTACAATTCATAAATCTACGAGCTCCTTCTCTAAGCCCTTTTCTTTCTTTAAAATAAAAAATTCGGGCACTAGCCCCCTTTACTTCGTCCAAAATCTCATATGACCAAGGGATATGACCAAGCACTTAGCTGAAAGGCGGTTATCCAGAGCTTCAGGACTTTGGGGTTCCGACACTTCGATATTAAGAGGTTTTACCTTCATCACACCCCATTTTCACCAAATGTCGAGTTGGATAACTCTTGAACGATACCTCTTCGGAGCTTCGGGCTTTAGAGGTTTCACCTATACCATACAAAATTTCTTCTGAACGTCGAATTGACAAACTCCCCGAATGGTGCTTCTACGGACTTTCGATACTCCGGTGCTTCGGAGCTTTGGGCTTCGAAGGATTTTTCATCACAACCCAAAATTTCCTCTGAACGCCAAATTTACAAACTTCCAGGGTCTCATTAGCAACTACGCACTAGGGCGTGCTACGTAGAAAAAATGTGGAGATGACATGTGGCCCAATCTATGGGTGACACATGTCAAGTTCCAATTGGCTCAAAACTTCTATGGAAAGCAAAAATCAAGATGACATGTGGCACACACAAAGTGGGTCCACGTCACCCTAGGTGACATCAGCTAGCCACATCACTCCGACGCTCCGTGACTTCTGGACTTCAGGCTTTAGAGAATCTCTCACCAAAACACTTCAAAACTCTCAAACATCGAACTGGAGAATCTTCCAAACCATCGGTCTTCAGAGCCTTACTACTTCAACGCTCTGGAAGTTTGGGCTTTAGATAACTTCTCAACATAGCACAACAAATCTTCTGAATGCTAAACTTCTGAACTCTCAAACAGGTCCACGTCACCCTAGGTGACGTTAGCATGCCACATCACTTCGACGCTCCGAGACTTGGGAAATTCAGGCTTTGGAAGATTTCACACTAACATAATTTAAAACTCCCAAACACCGAGTTTCCGAACTTTCAAACAAGTGCTCCCCGGAGCTTTGGGACTATGACTCTCCTGGACTTCAGAACTCCGAGCTTTAGGGAACTTCCAAACAACACTATAAAACTCCCAAATGCCGAACTTTTGAATAATCTCTATTCTGCGGACATGTGTTCTCAAACACGAATGGTCTAGATTTACTCCGTAATTTCTCCCGGAGTGTCGAACCTCCGAACTACCATGAGATCTACGACTCTCACTCCCTCACGCACAAATCTGATGGCTGAGATCTGATCTTCACCACAATGCTTCACCTCTTGGTCTATGCTTGATCCAACGGCCCAGATCTGTCCTTGTCCAAATCCAATGATCAGGTACTCCTCCCAGTGATCTACGACGTAGATTCACTTCGAGACTTCAGAGCTTCAAGGATTTTACCCCCTTACATCAAAGAATTAAAAATTGTCGAAGCAACGAAGTTCGAAGGACTTGAGGGGTTAACTACCATGCTCCTGTTTCAGATTTGACAACTATGAAGGATTCAAACCTTTCCCTAATAGATCTCGTCCGTTCACCTTCTCACAAGGAGATTTCTCTTCTTTTGGGGACTTAAGAAATAACCTATGGATTCCTTGTGCTTCAAATTCGACCCATCCCAGGTCAAAATTTGCCTGAACATGTATTAAATTACGAAATTTTTACCCCTTGGCTGATTTCTTCAAATTTTCCAAGTATTTTCACAACAAAAATTAGGACTTTTTCCCATTTCCACACAAGTGACTCAATCAACTTGCTTGTCCCATCCAGGCTCAGTGATGGAAACTGGAGCGCTGATACCAAATTGTAACATACCCAGCTAGTCGGGCCGGGCCATGCCACTCCATAAAAACAATAATTTCATATGTGTATATGTATAACAAACTTAAGAAGACAAACATATTCTGCAAATACACAGATTCATGCATAAATAATAGTAAAAATATACATGCAACAGACACAGGTAAAACCCATAAACATAAACACGTGTAAAAATATACAACATGTAAATTAACACACAATCGATACTTATCTTTTATAAAAGACCACCAACTGCGTGCAAACCTTCCACTATCCTCCCAGCCTTAGAACACGCTGCTCATAACTCTCAGCAGTGGGTCACCCCCGAGCTGGAACTAAACTCCACCTGGGTAAAGGGATTTCTAACCAGGTTGAGGCAACACAGACAACATGAAGGATTTCATCCTAGGAGCCAACTCAAACTACCAGTCTACAGTCTCTGATTCCCCACATGCCTATTCCACCCCAGGAAGTGTGCCCCTTCTCTGCTCAATAGTCCTTCGATTGCCCCACTTCCCTTCCAGGGCTTCAACAACAGGCCATACAGGAAGTCTCACAACACTGTAGTTGCAGTTGGGCTCCCTCACGAAATCACTTTCCCAACAATTCTCTCACCTAGAGAGAGTTTCTCACGGGCCTGGAAAACTACCTCTTTAATCCATGAGCCTAAAAACTGTCCTCTTCAATCCCACGGGCCTGAAAACCCACTTCTTTAGTCCAACTCTTAAGTCAACCAAGTACAGGTAATGGTGACGACAACAACAACATTCAACTAAGGCACATGTGATAACAACAACAACATTCACGACATGGAACATATGCTACTAATAACATAAAGGTACAACACTGGCTCAGGTAGGTACAAATGCACTATGCATACCATGAAGGTACGATATATTCCTGATAACAAGAAATGTACCGGGTAGCTGAAGGAGTGCATGCAGGCTCGAGAGGTAAATATGATGACATGAATGGATGAATGTGTGAATGGCTCAGTGAGTGCGAAATGGACTAATTTCCCCCACACTTATTTGCATGCACCCTTGATGATACATGGCTCTCTAGGAGCTCGGTTCTCTCCACTTGTAGTTCATTCTCTTTTCTATAAGAACTTAGGATAAAATAATTATCCTCACATTAGGAATAATATTATAATATTCCTTTGGCAATAAGCCCTCTATCTTAGCCCCTTTCCTAGGCTCTTAGCCCCCTTCCCTTTCCCTTCCTAGTGGAGTTTATTCCCCCATACTATTTTATCGTGGTTGGTCTACAAACAAAGATGTATTATATTAATGATATGATTGTTTACATATACCAAAAATAGGCTCACTGACCTTTAACATCTAGGCTCTCTGACCTAATCGACACATAAGCCTCCTAGCTTAAAATCACCTGGCTCACCAGCCTATAAAACATATTTACAATTTCAGTTGGGGCTTGGTCTTGGGGTATTACATATTCACTCTCTCGACACCCCCAAATCCTTACTTAATCCGAGCCTCAACCTCATCCCCTATCATATTCACAGGCAAGTTAATAAATTGGCAGATCGATTAGTTAATGAAGGGGTTCAACTTCTAGAGAACGACCTTTGTATGAACGCTAACATAAAAAAAACTCCACCACTGCTCAGGTAATGTGTACATTTGGCTCAGGAAGATTGCAATTCCCCGGATGGGGTGCCACCTGGACCAAATTGCAATTAATAATGTTGTCCATGCTCACCACCTCACACTCCACTATGCTCCTTTTGAGGCAGGGAATTTATGCAGGATCTAGCTTTAGAAGATATGGTTTAATGGGAAACTTAATGTTAAGAATCACTTCGATGTTGGTTTTTTATCAAGGAGGTACAATAGAAACATGGGATGCCAACTCGAGTTTAATGGCATCTTTTTAGGTTCGGCTTGCAATTATTTCCCTGCTTTCCCCCATGCTTATTTCCATGGGATTCTACTTTGTCTTTCACTCTAGTTTTGTGTTTGGTATGGTAAGTTACTCCTTCTTTTCATCTATGGTTTTGTCTGGTTTTTTGACTCGAGTCTCCGACATCTCTCTCAAAGTAATGTCGAGAGAATGAGGCTGTGCTCGGTGAGGCCCTAACTGCTACAGATATTTGGCGAGTTGTCATCGCGCTTCCCTCAAATGCCTCTAGCTCGACCTCTTTTCCTCTACTTCCCTATGCTGAATTTCCAAGTACAAAGGAGGAAAATCAATTTGGGGCCGCCTTGGGTCAGGCAGTCAATGTAGAAGTAGATTCCCCCCCCCCTCTCCAAGAACTTCAGTTCCCTTCTCTCCAAGAACTTCAGTCTCCTACTCTCTAGAACTCTATGCCAGCTCTTGCGTTGCCCATGGAAGAATTCATTCAAGACGAAGGAAGTGGAATTCATACGAATTGGCCCCAGCTCCAGGGCATGCCTCCGACACAGGTTGCAAGAGATCAAGAAATAATAGACCAGGCTTCTACTTATGCCCCCCCGAGGGACACTGGGGATTCCTAGTGATCAAAGAAGATTCTCCTTCGGCTCCTCTCCTTAACTTTGTTACATGACATGCTCCATCCCCATTGAGAAATTTACCCTCGGAGGCATATAACTTTGTTTCTCAGAAGATCACCTACAATTGATCTTTGAAATGTGACAGGATATTGCAGATTGACAATTCAGACAAGAGCACATCAATTGCCGACTGGATGCTCTCTTTTACTCTCTTTCAGGTGAGCCAACCTCACAACACTATCCAGTCTTTCGTCAACCTTTCAAAATTGTTCCAATGTGGCCTTATCAACATCGGGATGAAAGTGGAAATGGAGCATCTGGAGTATGATTTTTCTTGTCTTTAGCATTCAGTAGTCTCCATAATGATGGAATCTCCAACCTCTTCTTTTGTAAATGTTATACACGTGCATTTTTTGATACAATTTTTTGGGTACATTATGAACCGACTCATAGCATACCTGGTATTGGTCTGGTTTCCATTAATGACAGATCAACCACCAGGCTCTCAAGTTTTTGTATGATTTTTAGACATTTGAGGTAATATAAAGTTCTTAGCTTACAAAAAAAATATTTTCATTGTATTTTGAACAAATTACATATCTAATTAGCTTATAAAATGCATTTCTCTACATAAATATTCCTTTGATTCAGAATGAAAGTCACAATACTCCGACTTGAAAAAACTTCATCTTCATCATCCATCATCTAGGTGTTCAAATTCAACATTATCATCACTGATTATTGTGAATGATAGGCTACGATCTTCTTAAAAAACTCAAGGTATGGTGTTCAAACACTTGACATTGTTGATATTAAAAATATGTTTAAAAACATATGGCATAGATAAAATTATGCACGTACCTATAAGCATGTACTGTTGAAAGTTAATGGAATAAACTATTTCGACATTCAATTTTTGGCACGAAACCAAGGCTCGAAGAAAATACCAATTATGATAATGTCATATGTAAATATGTCATAGAGGATTCAAAGGTACATATTTCTGATACAAAAGTGTTATAACAATCATAACTCATGGCAGAATCCCCTTAGAGACTAGTTCATTTAGCCTTAGTGCCTCCTAAAATTTTATAAGCCCACCCATTCTCCACTTTCTACTACATAAAGACTATTGTTTAGGTCCATCTAAACCTGCATGTCCTGTTCACACACACTCTGATATCTATCTTTGACATTGTAAATTTGAGCGATACATCTTGTAACTTCATAATGCACTCTCATGTAGATTGTATGAATTACCCCATCCACATCAGTGTTGTAAATATAGCTTCTCTCCCCAATATCAATTCTCATTAACATGTATTTATATTTTTTCTTTATATTGTTATGATTAAAAAATTAAAAATTCAATGTGTTTTATTTAATGTGACATTTGTAAAGTGAAACATGCTTTTGTATAAAATAATGTTTATTTTTCTATGTAAAGTTTGAGAATCTTTTAAATATTCATCTTGGAATATTAAAATGTAGATTTTCAAAATCTTATAATTATGTAAAGTATAATAAAATATTTAAAATATTTAATTTGAAATTTTACAAATATACAAAATTTAAAGTTTAAGATAAAGAATGTGTCATTTCAATGTTCAAAGACTATAGATTTTAATTAAAATAAAATAATGAAGTGACAGATTCTCTATTAAAATTCTTATCAATTTGAAAAATTAAAGAGAAAACCTACACTAGCCGAACAAAAATATAGAACAACCGGTCTTGAAATAAACAAAAATAGGCACTGAAATAGTATTAATATGATTAGTTTTCGAATATATACTTGCATTACCATAATAGCTTGACAAATAGATTTGTTTTTTTAATTATTGTAAACATTTAAGCAAATATTCATAACTATAAAATAAACAAAAATAGGCACTGAAATAGTATTAGTATGATTATTTTTCGAGTATATACTTGCATTACCATAATAGGTTGACAAATAGATTTGTTTTTTTAATTACTTTAAACATTTAAGCAAATATTCATAACTATAGTTACTTCAATAATCTTTAAAAATTTTAAAATATCAATATTAATTAATTTCCAAATATATACTTTCGTAGGTTGACAAATAGATTATATCTCACTTTAATTTCATTAAATCATTAAAAAATTCTTTATATGCCCTTTTACTATAAGAATGGGGCAGGGGTTTGAGTGAGAGATTAAGAAATTGCAAAGAGAATTAATAGAATTGTAAGGGTTGGCGAGTAGAAATTTAATCTTTCTCCAAAATCTTATTTATTTAATATGTAAGATTATACTCTCTAAAAACGTTTGAAAAAAAAATAAATTTACATTAAAAAATATATATTTTAGTTGTGTATATGAAAAAACATTTACATTAAAAAAATATATTTAAGTTGTGTATATGGCGAGTAGAAATTTAATCTTTCTTTGAAATCCTATATATTTAATATGTAAGATTATGTTATCTAGAATTAAATATTTTTTTTTTTTTTTAGTTGTGCATATAAAATTGTTTAAAATATATAAGATGTTTACACATAAACATCTCAACAAACATCCAAAACCCTATTTAATGATAGAGCTTGTGGTAATATATAGAACAATAAATTTCTACACATTCAATACTATCCACATATATTGTTTCTGCAACTTATGACAGTACATGTCTTTGAATACATCATCCACTGGCGCACAATACAATTAAGTTCAGTTCAGGTAAAGGCGTTGTAGCGGAATGCACAAGTGTCGCCATAAAGCCCACCCACCAAAACGTATAATATTGTTGTCGACATACAGAAAGAATTCAGTACCATACTCGTGGGCTAGAGCTTGTTAGGAAATTTCACGAATATCTTCATGTAAAATCTCATGTCGTAGGAGGAGAGCTTTCATTTTCCAACTCTACACATTTACTTAGAACCTATTCTTTTATGTCGTTGTGATTGACTAACCTAACCCTAAAAAAATAAATAATGATATGAATAAATTAAGAGATAAAACCACAACAAACAAACATTAAGAGATAAGACCATAACCCCTGATGGGGTGTCAACATGTCAATCCCAACAATGACCTCAACCACCACTGAACCTCATGGCTTGAGAGAACACCATCTGATGATTGAGGTGGCAGACATAGATGGCTTGTCTCGTATGTGCATTAACGAAGACTTGTCTCTCCGAGGGTGCATTAGTTCAGTTATGATAGAGCAAGCGGGTTTCAGAGTCATGCCCAACAAAGCTTCAATGGAAGTTCAATCTACCTCCTATCCATACAAAGGTACTTGCAATAACATTCAATGGAAAGGATGTTGATGATTATAGCTACGTGAGACATCCTCCAGGACACAGACTGAGTGAGTCGGCCTGAGAGAGAGCCCATGAGTTGGGTGTGTTGTTCCTCTCTGAGACGAAGAAGCAACTTTGTGTGCCTCTGTGTGGGGTGAGGAAGCCCATGAGTTGGGTGTGCCCATGAGATGGGTGTGTGGTTCCTCTCTGAGACAGATATGGAACGTTGCGTGCCCCTGTGTGGGGTGAGGAAGCCCATGAGTTGGGTGTGTCGTTCTCTCTGAGACAGAGATGAAACGATGTACTGGTATCCTCTGTGCAGAGAGTTGAGGTGATGTGATACTCCAAATGATTCTCCTGTGAGATGCAGCAAGACAAATCTCTGCTGAGTAGGATGTTCCCGTGGCTGAGCACAGGTGGACATGATCCTAGTGGCTGAGCACTAGTAAGTGTGTATTCTGATGATTATCCTGTGAGACGCAGTGAGATATAGACTTGGATGTCTCTGTGGTTAAGCACAGGTGGACGTGTCCCTAGTGGCTAAGCTCTAGTGGGTGTATGAGATCCCTTGCTATATTGTCCAAGATTCAAACTTACCTGTAACTCTATTTGTGATGTAAAGGGTATAGGTCAACCCCACCATAAAGTAAAAGATAATTAATATGTTAATTATGAATTATATTTTGAGTTATTGAGGTCGGCCCTGTTGTGCCAATAGACACTACTTTTGATATGTCCAGTATAATATAAATAAAGGTAATTTCCCCATTGAGGAAACATAACACAAGTGTGAGTTTGGAAATTTCAGCAAACACTTGTTCTAGGGCTGAAGTGCGCACCTCTCTTGGGCGCTAGTCTTCTAGATTTTGTGAGCACCCTTTTGTGTGCTAGGTTTATGGTGTGCGAGGTCTTTCTCTTGAAGAATATAGCAAAGGATTGGTTGGGTTTTCTTCCCTTGTTGATAAGGGTTTCCCAGGATACTTCTTGTGTACTTGTGCATGGTGTTTTCTTCTTGTGATCTTGGTTACTGTGGCAAATTGTTTATGGTGTAACTACAATTGTCTATGGTTCAAGTAAAATGCTAAAATTGGAATGAACTTCATGCTTGAGCCTAGGTTAATGAAAAATCAACATGGTTTTAGAGCATAGGTCTTGAAGAACCCATTGCACAAGCATCTACCAATCATCCTCTCACTTCTGTAGAACCGTACGACCCTCCTAGGTTTTTAGAAAATCCATATGAGCCTCCTTTATGAGGTGTTCCAGCACTTAATACTTGGATGTTGGGCATAAAAAAATGTACAGGAGTGTACAACCTCCTTCAACACACCTCCATAAAGCTTCAGATTGCATTTTTGAGCATTTTGATTTTTTGGCCCTAGGGTTTCTCAATTTTCTGCAGAAATTTCAGAATTAGGGTTTCTGTAGCTCATTGAAGGAGATCTTCAACTCACCAGTTTTCTTCTAACTTTCAAGGCTTATTGTTGGCAGTCATAAGCCCAAAAAAACCTAAGGTTTCTAGCCTAGCCTAGCCATTAGGTTTTCTAGCCCAGTTGGCAAGGGTTTGTGAAGAATTTGAAAATATGATGAACAAAATCTCGGTGGAAGATATGATTGATGGATCAAGCAACTTCTGTTCAAAATATCAAGATGAAAAAAGGTGACACCGTGCTATATTCTTCTATTCTTCATGAAGATGTCTGATATCATAGATCAGCTAATTGCAAATTGGAGAAATCATATCAACACTCTCAGGTATGCACTTGTATATATTATTTGTATCATTGTCATGAGGGCACCTGCAGGAGGAAGGAACCTTTGCTGCAATCATGGATCCAGAGGGATCTCACTGCACTCAGAAGAATAACACACTGGAAGTGAAGACTCCACGTTTGAGTTTTTTGATTATCATACCTCTAACCTACATTTCTAAAGTTTGCTACATTATAAGTAGGTGTTGTAGCTGTGACAACAAATTGTTTTGATTCTAGAGATGTACTCATTATTCTCCTTTAGGAGATATTCTTATTTTGTTTCCTTTCGTTTGTTTTCTTGTTCCAGGAAGGTTAAAAACAAAGGAAGATGATTATCCTTCAAACTTCAGAGGGAGTCACTTGACTTCAGAGGGAGTCACTTAACTAAGAGGGAGTCAAAACTATTTGAGAAGGAGGAAGAACAAAACCATCATTGAGGCAACCAAAATCAATGATGCATGATTAAAGTCTTCCTATGATTCTGTGGGTAGAAGCATGCATGCCAACAATATATGTTCAGAACATGAGTCCTCACTAGTTTTTGAAGAAGATAACTCCCAAAGAAGCATTCACCGAAGTGAAGCTTGAGATTGAAACACTTCAAGATATTTGGGTGCCCAATGTATTTTCATGTACCCAAAGAGAAGAGATCCAAGCTAGACCCTTCAGGGAGAAAGGGTACATTTGTGGGATACAATGAATTTTCGAAGGCATATGGGATCTACATCCCTGGTCAGAGACTGTTAAGAACCAAATATCAATATAGCATAGAAAAACCTCAGAAAAAGTACTCAACGCCTTGGAAAAGAGACAATTTCAGATAATAAGCCTCTTCGAGGGGGCAACCTTCTTTTACCCCACTTAAATGTTCAAGTACCAGATGATTCAAAATGAAAATGTCTCCTTGGTATATATAGGACACTAGGAGGTATAATTACAACTAATGGCCTAAAGCCGACATAAATAAAATAACATTACTAATATAATATGCCCCAATTAAGGGGTAATGAGCCAATATTAGGTCTTAACATGCCCCTCCCCTTGATACAAGTGTTGTCCGCAACGCTTGAGTAACTCTGGATGCTTCTGTATAAAAGACTCATCTTCCCAAGTGGAATCTTCAGTTGGTAGTTTCCTCCATTTAATGAGATACTCTGAAATGGATCTATTCCTCAACTGGCGAATTCTTGTGTCAATGATGGCTTCAGGCTCCAATATGATTTTTTCTTCCTTGTCAAGTTTTGGCAATATAGTTTGAACTGGGATCTTGTCACCTATAACCTTCTTTAAGCATGAAACATGGAAATCTGGGTGTACTCGTGAAGATGCAGGCAGCTCCAATTTGTATGCCATAGTACCAATCTTTTGCAACGCCTTATAAGGGCCATAGTACTTTGGTGATAATTTATTATCCTTCTTGGCTTGCTTGAGGGACATTTGTTTGTATGGTTGTAGTC
>ML781873.1:60413-80728 GCA_009831015.1 Picea engelmannii | reverse complement strand
GAAGCCAATTGAGAACCAATGCACCAGCAGCGAATCTCCACAGAAGACTGGTGTACCAGGGCACAAGGAGCTCTGAGCAACACCAGCGTCTCCAAACCCAGAGCAGAACCATGGGCGAAACACTAAAAAACCAATAATCCGAATGCAAATCCTCATGACCGCATTTACCATTGCACTCGCCGACTTCGTTAATGCTCGCTCGCTCGAGGAGTCCTCCCATCGCAGAACGATAATGGCTATCCTGCATCCGTAGGGCTGGTGTTAAATGGATGGCCTCCCTCATTTAAACCTTGGCTCAAGTTGAAGCCAGATGTCACGCTTACTCCAGCTGTCACCCCATACGGGGAACTAACTATTATGTTATGAACATCTTATTTATATATTATGTTATGAACATCTTATTTATATATATTATGTTCATAACATCAAGGAACATCCCAAGAAAGCAAGAGACCTAAGAGATTTTCGAGCTACCTTTTAGCCATGAGCCACATCATTGATTTTGAGCCTTCTTGTCATGGAGAAGCTACAGGTGAGAAAGAATGGCAAGATTCCATGACAAAAAAATATCAATCTATCTTGAAGAATGATGTATGGGATATTTTTTCAAGACCAGAAGGGAAGTCTGTAGTGACTTCCAAGTGGATCTATAAGATCAAGCATGTAGATGATGGAAGTGTCGAGAAATAAAAAGAGAGATTTGTAGCTAGAGGGATTCGTGACATACGATGAGAAATCATGTGTACAGGTCGAAGAAAGTCATGTATGGACTAAAGCAGGACTAGGGATAATTTTAAGGATGGAAATTTATTTTAAAATGTAGAAACCTTAGCGAATATTACTAATCCTTCATATGCCAACTATAAAATGTTTGGCGATAAGTTTGTAAAAATATTCAAATTTATAAAGATTTTATACAGTTTTTATAATATTTTGGTGATTTTTAAGGTAAAATAATTTTATCCTATAGAATTTGGGCAAATCATTTTTAGAATAGCGAATCTTCTTTGGGGAAAAACCTTGGAAAATTAGCCCAGGAGCAAAATTTAGCCC
This sequence comes from Picea engelmannii, assembly GCA_009831015.1. Classification (NCBI taxonomy): domain Eukaryota; kingdom Viridiplantae; phylum Streptophyta; class Pinopsida; order Pinales; family Pinaceae; genus Picea; species Picea engelmannii. Next base: position 79,675 of record ML781873.1, on the reverse strand, counting down.
CTAAAATCATCCTTGGTGCCAAGCACCTCGTGTTGCTGATCCAAACCTATATTATCATATTGTTGGTGACGAGTGCCTAATACCGGTCCTGTATGTGGATGACTTATACCTTACCATTCAACAAGACTTATTTCTGAATGCAAGCGAGCATTGACTTATGTTTTCGAGATGAAGGATCTGGGTATGATGCACAACTTCTTGAGACTAGAAGTATGGCAGGGGACTGATGAGATTTTCCTGAGTCAAGGAAAATATACAGTGGATATATTTAAGAATATGAGTATGATAGAGTGAAAATCCATGCCTACACTGATGGTGATGGAGTTGAAGAAAATATATGATGCTCCTACTGATTCAGGTGAGATTGATCCAAAACTGAGAGGGTCATTGATGTATCTGGTTAACACCAGGCCTGATATATGCTACGCAATGAATGTGCTTAGCCAATTCATGAGTCAACCGAGACAGAATCATTGGATAACAACGAAACATGTATTGAGATACCTATGAGGCACAGTTGGGTATGACCTAAGATATGCCTCTAGTGTAGACTTGAGTTTGCAGGTATATGCCAATGAAGATTGGACAGGAAGCACATTGGACTGGAAGAGCACCTCTGGTTGTTGCTTTACCTTAAGTTCTACCATGGTTTCCTGGTGTAGCAGGAAATAGAGCTCTGTGGCCTTGAGTATCGCAGAGGTAGAGTACATAGCATTGAGTGTGGCAGTTCATGAAGCAGTGTGGCTTCACAAACTTATGACAGATTTATTCAATCAAGAGATGGATCCTACCACTATTCGTTGTGATAACCAGAGTTGTGTGAAGCTCTCTGAGAACCATGTATTTCATGATAGATCGAAACACATTGAGATAAAATATTACTATATCAGAGACATGGTGCAGAGGAAAGCAATACACGTGCAATACCTTCCTACCCATGATCAGATTGTAGATATCTTCACCAAACCGCTTGCCAAGATGAAGTTCGAGTACTTCTGTGAGAGACTTGGCCTGGTGGAGAATACCTCCCTAGTTGAGAGGGAGTGTGGATGATTATAGCCAAGACAAATTTCGAGTACTACCGTGAGAGACTTGGCCTGGTGGAGAATGCCTCCATAGCTGAGAGGGAGTGTTGATGATTACAGTTGCGTGAGACATCCTCTAGGACACAGACTGAGTGAGTTGGCTTGAGAGAGAGCCCATGAGTTGGGTGTGTTGTTCCTCTCTGAGACGGAGAAGGAACGTTGTGTGCCCCTGTGTGGGGTGAGGAAGCCCATGAGTTGGGTGCGTGGTTCCTCTCTGAGACAGAGATGGAACATTGTGTGCCCCTATGTGGGGTGAGGAAGCCCATCAGTTGGGTGTGTCGTTGTCACTGAGACGAAGATGAAACAATGTAATGGTCTCCTATGTGCAGAGAGTTGAGATGATGTGATAGTCCAGATGATTCTCCTGTGAGACACAGTGAGACAAAGATCCGATGAGTAGGACGTTCCTATGGTTGAGCACAGGTGGATGTGATCCTAGTGGTTGAGCACTAGTGAGTGTGTATTCTGATGATTCTCTCGCGAGACGCAATGAGATAGAGACTTGGATGTCCCTATGGCTAAGCACAAGTGGATGTGCCCCTAGTGGATAAGCACTAGGGGGTGTATGAGATCCCTCGCTATATTGTCCAAGAGTCAAACTTACCTGTAACCCTATTTATGATGTAAAGGGTATAGGTTAGCCCCACCATAAAGTAAAATATAATTAATGTAAAAGATAATCAATATAGTAATTATTAATTATATTTTGAGTTATTGAGGTCAGCCATGTTGTGACAATAGACACTACTTTTGATATGTCCAGTCTAATATAAATAAAGTTAATTTCCCCATTGAGGAAACATAACACAAGTGTGAGTTTGTAAATTTAAGCAAACACTTGTTCTAGGGATGAAGTGTGCACCTCTCTTGGGTGCTAGTCTTGTAGGTTTTGTGAGCACCCTTTTGTGTGCTAGGTTTATGGTGTGGGAGGTATTTCTCTTGAATAATATAGCAAAGGATTGGCTAGGTTTTCTTCCCTTGTTGAGAAGGGTTTCCTAGGATACTTCTTGTGTACTTGTGCATGGTGTTTTCTTCCTGTGATCTTGGTTACTGAAAAAAATTGTTTATGGTGTAACTGCAATTGTCTATGGTTCAATTAAAATGCTAAAATTGGAATGAACTTCATGCTTGAGCCTAGATTAATGAAAAATCAACAAATGAAAGAGGAGTTATGGTTTTTGGGATTTGGTTCTCGCACATAGCACCCATGGGGAGTGAGTACAAGCCAAGAGGTCGAGCATGAGTTAACATTCATGCAGACCTCTAGTGGGATATATAAGGAGAGGAAAGGGAAAATACTTGGAAAATGAACTCAAAAATTCTCCAGGCATGCTCCAGATCCTTTTCATAGCCTTCCTGGTCTTTCTTAGCAAGCTAGAATCTTAGAGTCGACCTTGACATTATGGCTAGATGTGGCCTAGGAAGAAGGGGTCGTCATCATGGGTGTATGCTCCCGATTCCTTGTGACCAACAAGAAGCCATGGTCATTGCAGAAAACTTCCAAGCACTCATGCCTCCTGAAACCATATCCGAATTGGAGCTGGTCAAAGTGAATTTGAGATTGGAAAGGGATCTAGTGAAAGATGAGGAGGTTGATGTGGATTTCACCCATTGGATTCCCGACACTGGTACCTCATGCTCCAAAGAAACTAAGTATCACCAAACCGTTGATTTATATTGGCATGTCAAAACCTTACTGGGGAAATTCATGACTGAGAGAAGCGTTGCCTATAATGAGATCCTCCAACTAGAGTATCTGCAACTTCAAATTCATTCCATCGACCGAAAAATATCCCTCCTAGTTGAGCGCACTGTGGGCCTAGACCTCAACAAGCCCATAAAATATCAGCCCCATGTTTCCAAGGCAACTGTTCCTTCTCCTCCTATCTAAATATGACAATTTCTCTCTCAGTTTTTGGTTTCTATATAATTTTCGCTGGGCTATACCAACAAGTTTATCATCTCCAGACCTGGCAATAATGGCCTTTATATATTTGTAATTTTGTAATTAATAACTGGTTATATCACGGGGAACACCGAATTTAACTTAAGAACAATGGCTATATTGCACCTAGACTAGTTTCCCATGTGGTAGGCCACTTGCATGATAAATATAATATATTTTTGTTGTTAATAGAATTTTGATTAGGATATCTTAAAAAAAAGAAAAGACCATAACAAACAAACACATGGATCGTTTTCCATCAAATGGATTCCAACTGAAATGACTTTAGAGTCTTATTAATTTAAAGGTGTATATGTTTGAACATAAACATAATATAGTGGTATTGGTAAGTTTGAAGATAATATAATTGTATAAGTACTGTTGGGCCCTTCATTTTTGGGATAAGGAATCGTGCAAGTTTTGACTGAGCATGAGTTGCGCAAGCTTCAGAAGAAGCTAGACAACATAGCAAGAAAGAGCAACATAAATCAGTTGTGAAAGACAATGCAACACCAACTAAGAAACAACAGTTGCAGCAAAACAAGAAAGCGTGCAAGCCGAGACAAAAGACACAACCTAGCTTATATATAGGCATGAACATGATTGAAAAGAGGTTGGTTGATTGTTTGGTTGGTAGGTTGGTTAGCTAATGATTCAGCTAGATTGTGATTAAGTTCATTCCGATCTTTCCCTCATGGTGAGGTTGTTGTCAGTCAAGTAAAGTCAAGTCCTGAGTCTGTAATGTAATTGACATATCAATTTGAGAATTGGAGCTCTGCATCATGAGTCTAGAGCCAAGAGTCTGTACAGAGCATTGATGTGTATTTATGAGTCTGTAATTAAAGAAAGATTATGAAGATAATACGAAGAAGGACCTGCATTTTCAAAATATGATATGTTTCTGCGTGTTTACTTATGCATTACAATACTTATTTATGATTTATAAGTTCTACTTGATGGTTCCGTGTTTAAATTTTTTTTCACAACATAATTAGGTTCGATTCTTGCACACATAAGATTCATATATGTTCATGTCTCTTGCGCAAGATCAGGATGAGTACTGAAGGTTCTGTGGACCCACCTAAGTCTTTTCCTTACCCTTCCCTATCTATTTGTCTCAACAACGCTTCGGGTGAGACTTCTTCTCTTCGGAGGAGATGAAAATGCCAATGCTCTATACTACTCGATACCTTTTGTTGGTAACCTGAGAAAGATCCTAGTCTGATCAAACTTGCGCCAACCAAATGGTTTCGTTGCCGGGACATGCGTTAAAAGGGAACTTGTAGGGAGGATTCTTCCGCAGATCCACAGATCTATTATTGACCAATGGTGGGAAAGAAACTATGACGCCTTCATATGGAAAGAAGCAGAACTGAGGGGAAAATCGGTGGAAGATACTCGTGAAGCAGTCTTTTACTCAGAAAGATCGAGCGACCAATATGAGATTTTCTAGGTTAAGTTTCCGGAAGAACTTTTCCATTGGATAAAGAGGCTCCAAGAAGCTCCAAAGTTCCAAGAATGAGTCAAGAGGATCTGTGCTTGGGACATCGAAAAGCTAACAACAATTCATCGGCTAGATTGTCCATTCACGCGGGTGATTGATTTCTGGGTTAGTACAATATTAAAAAGATATATTATTGAGTTTGCAGCTGAGAACCACCAATATTTTTCGCGTGTAGAGGCGATTTTCAATAAAGACACAAGGGGAAGACTGTTGAGAGAAATCCCCCTGTGGATTAAGGTTTTCTTGATGGAAGAGGGGATGCTGACTATGTCACCGACTGCGATGGAAGCGTAAACACCCTCACTTGGGGTAGGGCGAGGCTAGGGTAGAGTCATGGCTTGAGAGAGGGGAAGGGTTCTTTGACAAATGGGGGGGAAACAACAAGAAACAGACTCAAGAGATGAGCGAGCCTTGAAGAGAGCTGCCACAGTTGAGAAGTGGTGGTGCGACAAGATCAAGAAAGTAGCAAGACAATTTGATATTTTGAGGAAAGAAGTTGGATCAAGAGAATTAGAGGAAAGACACATGGAAGAGTTACGGAAGATGAGAAGACATGAATTTCTGGCCAGTCAAAGATTAAATGAGAGAGAAGCGCAGAGAGAAATAAGTCCCCAGGAGGTTGGACAAGAAGGAGAAGGTGTAGATGTAAGAGAGTAAGAAGCCGACATGAATCTTGAAGAAGAAAGAGAAGATTCAACCTCGAAAACAGGGGAGATCGGGAATCCGACCGAAGGGATCGTTCCAGTGGAAGAAAATAAGATCTCCCAGATCAAAGAAAACTGCCCCAAAGCCAACGACACCAGCCCCAAATCGCCCATACCCCAAGAATATTCTATACAAGTGGTAAGTTCGATACTACCTTCTCATGCTAGTTCTGTTCCAGTACAATGAGTTTGTCAGTCACAACTAGGAAGTGCAAGTACATGGAGGATATTGGGATCCCTTGGTAGATCGCAAGCAGGACCATTAGGGTTTATATTGAGAAGAACAACAAGATCAACAATGGATTTCCATGTGGGAGGTTCGATTTCCAGATACGCATAATTTTGGGGTAAGGGAGATGAAGATGTTGAGCAACATTGGTTCTTGTGTGAAGCAATCTGGAGATCCAGAGGGACTCCATATGTGAATAAGTTGGTCGAGTTCCAGACTACCTTGAGAGGTTGCGCTCTCAAGTGGTACATGAATATCATTGAGTCAAGACTGCCATAAATGCAAGGTTAAGCATTCACTCTTGGCCAGGTACAGGCAAGGTTCATAGCAGAGTTCAAACTACCTTAGTCAGAACAACAAGCTCTGTTTGAGTTGTGCGAGATCCAACAACGAGAAGGTGAATCAACCTGGGAATACAACCAGAAGTTTAAAGATGCTATAGGGAGGTTGGAACATCCAATCCATGAGGAAAATAAAAGGGAATGGTACATTCAGGGATTGCTGCATCTGAGTCAGATTCCGCTAATGCAACAATGGATAACCTTTAATAGATGCCTTGGAACAATCGATGAAGATTGAAGCCATAGCGGGATACCTTGGGAGCCTGAGAGTGACCAGACCCTCAACAGATGCGAATCTGGCGCAACTACAAGGGAAAATATTGACACTTACATAAAAGATTCAAGAGCTGACCATACCCAGACCAGGACGACCACAGGTCTAGTGCACCAGATGTTATACAGAAGGACATATGGTGAACGAATTTCCACGAATAAGGGGAATGGGACCTCCTCATAATTCGATGGTACCCCCACCAGGACCCACGGGAGGAGTTGCGCAAGTGTCTACGAAATTACCATTCCATAACCCCACACCGTATCATGCTTTTCCAAGAGGCCAAGCAGCACTAGCAACTGAGTATTGTGAAATTTGTTGAATCCATGGGCATGGGCCAAGACAGTTCCCCATTATGAATAAATATTAGACAGTACCAAATATAGTACACTGTGAGTTCTGTGCATCTACCACACATACTACCAATCGATGTAGAGCATTGGATGCACTTGCAGATAGGTTAGACCGAACAACATTCAGGGTGAATGAAAACCCTCAGGGACTAGGAAGAGGTCAAGGAGGTGGAGCCGGAGGAGAATTCATAGGAGGAAGAGCTGGGGGAAGAGGGCCAAGCATATGTTATAACTGTGATGAGAAAGGTCACATGGCCATAGACTTTCCTCATCCAAGGTAGCCATGGTGCTCTCAATGCAAAACCAATGGGCACACAATTGAAGACTGCCCAGAATTAATTACAAAATGGGAAGATAGGGTACGACAACGATGAACTAACCTCATCAGTTCAAAAATCAAGAGAGTTATTAAGGGATAATTTCCCAACCTTAATATCGTTACTCGAGGAAGAGCGAAGACAGGAGCTGATGCTGATACTCTACCTCAGATCCAGAAAGCAACACCTAAAGAAGACATGTACGACACTCTAAAACATAAGTTGTTCTTTAAAGATGCCATAGAATTATTTCAGAATATTCCTAGCCCTAAGATGTGAGAGAAACCCCCACAACCTATTGTTTATCCTAAGATGGCGCAAGTCCCTGCTTCACCCCCTGCACCCAGAAACACTGTAGTCATACCGAGACAACCCGAGCAACCTCAAAATGTAGTTGACCTTTGGTTTCAATTATTCTCTGACATTCTGGGGAATGATCAACTAACAGAAAAGTTGCGCAATGCGCTATACCTAGTTTTAGGGATAATCTTCCAGAGAAGAATACTCAGAGAGTGCAGAGAAGAAAAGTATGAACTGGAAAAGAATTCAGACTAGTAGCCTAGTTGGATGAATTTGAGATTAAGGACATCATGTTGGATCTAGGATTTGATGTAAACATTCTGCCTAAGAAAACCTGGGAAGCCTTAGAAAACCTAGGCTAACATATTCCCCAATTCAGTTAAAAATGACAAACCAATATTGTATCTTCCCCATAGGAAGACCAGAGAATGTGGAAATAGATGTTGCAGGAGTAAAGACAATGGCTGACATTGAAGTCATTGAGATCATGGGAGATAAGGACACTTACCCTACAATACTTGGCATTGATTGGGACTATGACAACTGTGCAGTAATCGACTTAAATAAAGACACCATGACCTTTGAGGCTGACAAAATAAGGGTAGTTCAACCTTTGGATCCATATGTAGGACCCAGGTATACAGAGACAATAGACAATAATATGGAGGGAGAAGACTTGGACCAGTTGTACACCGTAACAACAGGAACAAGAGACGATTATATAAATCCTACTGCTGATGGATCAGTAAGTTGGAGAAGCATACAGTCAACAGACAAAGATTCAGGATTGTATTTTGACATTTGGAAACAAGGTTCGTACAAAAGATTCTCAAGAAGATGCACAACTGTCAGAGTAACCAGATGGGTTGGGACCGAAGTTAGAGAACACCCAGTATACGATGGCACCTCAGAGATAGACAGTTTTATGCTCAGCATGGAAGAAAAGGTAGTAGAAGATCAAAGAATCTCGGTACTAGATGTATCTTTTCAAGACACCCCTACCAGATGGTGGGCTAATCATAAAGCCTTACTCAGAACTTGGGACGATGTGAAGCAAGCTATCAAGTGTAGGTTCCAAAATAAGGAACAACTGGAATCAAAGATGCAAAGGGATCTCCAAGTTGCGCAACTGTTCAACGGAGAATTAGATCCTAGAGTGCATATTGAACAGTGCATGACAAAGTGGCAAGCTGCAGGAATACCCTCTCACTTCTGGGTTTAGGTATTTCCCCACTCTCTAGGTCCAATCCCAAACGCTTGGTTCATACATGAGGAAACTAGAAGACATACCAGCGTCTGGAAAATAATGGCAGCTCATTTTTGCAAGGACTTCTCATTTACAAGTAAGTACCCTAAGCTTGAACTAGTCTTGCAAAAGATCAAAGAATTTCTTTTTACAGATAATGGTAATCAGAAATCAAACTTAGTGGTATGTGACAAACATAGCCAAGAACTTTAGACTAACCTTCACCTGCCCTCAACTGAGAAACCTATATAATGCTATTAGATTAGAAGGGATTCAGAAAGCCTAGATGACTTAGAGGAATTGAGAAACCTAGCCATCAAAGAGACAGAGGGGAACAAAGAAATCCAGAACACCATACCCAGCCAGACTAATAGCTCCTACAATCACCCATTAAAATTGTGCAAAATCAATATAGGGACCACAGAGCAGTCCAAGATAACTATGGTGGGAGACTACTGGGATGAGCAAACCAGTCAAGAAATATAGAGTTTGCTGCGGGAATATGAGGATTTGTTCCCAAAGACTTTTTCAGAGTTAAAGGGAATCAAAGGAGTTATGGGAGAAATGAAAATTGAAATGAAACCAGGATCCAAGCTTGTGAAACATAGACCATACCGTCTTAACCCTAGAGTAAAATAGAAGGTTAAGAAGGAGATAGATAAGATGTTGACTCATTTTTGCAGTAGAAGAAGCATAATGGGTCAGCCCAATAGTTATTCAAAGCAATAAAGGCATAGATGATATTAGATTCTGTGTAGACTATAGAAGCCTTAACTCTGCCTATGTGCATGACCCTTTCCCAACACGCTTTACTGATGAGGTGCTAGAACAGGTTGCGGGGAAGGAAGCATACTCATTCACAGATGGATTTTCAGGGTACCACCAAGGCAGGATCGCCGAAGAAGACAAAAGGAAGACCACATTCATAACATAATGGGGATCTTTCGCATACAATGTGATGCCATTTGGCTTAAAGAACGCTCCTGCAGTTTTCTCAAGGATTGTAATAGAATATTTTAGAGAGTTCATTCACAAGTTTATAGAAGTCTATATGGATGGTTGGACGATATATAGCCTACTCAAGGAACATGTAGCACTGCTTCGACTAATGTTTGACAGAAGCAGAGAATTGTAGATCTCATTGAATCTCAGAAAATGTATCTTCTGTGTACCACATGGGAATTTGTTGGGACACATAGTCTGTTGAGAAGGAGTATTGGTATACCCAGCCAAAGTTGCGGTCATTGCGAATATGCCACTACCTATGAGTGCTAAACAATTGTGCTCCACGCTGGGATACAAAGGTTACTATTGCAGGTTCATCCAAAGATATGCCAACATTACCACACCTCTAGAAAACCTAATGAAAAAGGATGAAACATACCAATGGACTCCAGAATGTGATAAATAATTTGAGACACTCAAGGAGAAGCTCAACACAACACCCATTATGATATTCTCAAATTGGGAGAATCAATTTCATGTCCATGTAGATGCTTTAAGAATTTCCTTAGGAACTATCTTAACGCAACCTGGAGATGGAGCTATGGATCATCCTATCTATTTTGTGATTCAAAAGTTGTCGCAAGCAGAGCGCAACTACACAACGATAGAAAGGGAGGGCTTAGCCATGATTTATGATTTGCAAAAATTTAGACATTATTTGTTAGGTTCTCATTTCAGGTTGTTTATTGATCATTGTGCATTGAAATATCTAGTTAACAAACCTATGTTGGAAGGGATAATTTGTAGATGGTTGATGTTATTTTAGGATTTTTCCTTTGAAGTTATCATTAAGCTGAGAAGATGAAACATAGGACCTGATCACTTGTCTATATTAGAGTCAGGGGAAAGTGGCGAAGCAGTAGGCGACCAGCTCCCAGATGTAGACTTGTTCCGGGTTTAGGCCATACTAGAATACCTAGAGGACATAACAATCTTCTTAAGTACAGGGGCCTGCCCAGAAACATATTTCGAAACCCAGAAATGCCACATGGTTGTTAGAGCAGTTGATTACCAGTAGATCGCCGGACAGTTGTATAAATTGGGACTAGATAGTATCCTCAGAAGATGTGTCCTGGATCATGAAAGATAGGATATGCTCTGGAAATGCCACAGTGGAGTTGCGGGAGGTCACATAGGAGGGAAGGCCACTGCACATAAAGTTCTACAAGATGGACTTTGGTGGGAAAAACTCTTCAAGGATGCAAAGGTATACGCTAGATCATGTGATGTTTGTCAACGAGTGGGTAAGCCATCACGACCAGATGAATTAACACTGCAACCAATTCGAGCTCTACAAGCATTTGAGAAATGGGCAGTTGACTTCATTGGACCAATAAACCCCACAACCAAGCACTCAAATGCTAGGTACATCATCACCGCAACTGAATACCTTACACGTTGGGCTGAAGCAACAGTTGTTCAGGACTGTTCGACCGATACTACTGCCAGGTTCATCTTTGAGAATATTATCACTCGTTTTATATGTCTTAGGAGCCTAACCAGTGATCAGGGAACTCATTTCATTAGTATCACTATAGCAAATTTTACAACAGAGTTCTTGATCCAACATCACAAAAGCAACCCCTACCACTCGTAGGCCAATGGAACAGTAGAAGCATTCAACAAGATTATGGAAATAGGGTTGACAAAGGTCTGTTGTGCAAATCAGGAAGATTGGGATGACAGAGTCCCAACAATATTATGGGCTTACAGGACAACCACAAAGAAAATCCACAGGTACACACCGTTCCAGCTAGTTTATGGGAAAGAAGCGGTGGTGCCTGCAGAATTCATCACTCCAAGTTTGTGTATTGCACAAATTACACACATGTCAGAGGAGAAATCAGTTGCACAGAGAGTTATGGAGTTACAAGAACTCGAGGAGACCAGATTTCTAGCAGACTTCCGTTAGTCAGTTGAAAAAGAAAGACAAAAATCTTGGCATCAAGAACAGTAAGACCAAGGTATTTATGCAAGGAGACAAGGTTCTACTCTACGATAGTCGGTACCAGAAGCATCCTAGAAAGTTGCGCATGCATTGGTTGGGACCATTTGTAATTGCGGAGATCTGACCCTTAGGAGCCGTCAAACTCGCACAACTAGAATGTATGTTGCGGCCAGGATGGGTGAACGATGCTCGCCTGAAGCCTTATATGTCTCAAAACTGAGAAAAAGAGACTGTTGCTGTAGTCCGAAGGAGCATGTATAATAGTTAGATTTGAGTTTTCTGAAATTTTTGTAAATTCAGTTAATAAAGTCGATGTGCGCAGTATTGCGCCATGACACATAGTTCATTTTCTGTTTAAGTGTTGTTGGATATAGAACTAATGACTCAGTAGTGCAGGATCCAAAGCATAAGAGAACCCATTAATAACAGTCTTTAATATGACGGGGACCCCTTTGTTGTCAGAGGGAGAACGAATCTGAATACGATCTGAGTCCATGTGCCACACGAACCCAGTCTAGTAACAACCTTTATTGTCATTACGATACCCCGTATGAATTCAATTAAGCCATAAATCCGTGATATGCAAAGATACCATCAGATTTCACGTCGGGATTCCCACCCGTCAAACATAAAGGTATGAAACTGACCACGTCCCTATCCCACTCATGAAAGTAAATGCCAAAATCACCCGATAGGATTTACCCCATTAAACTGTCTCGTCGGACAACTCAGATCCAGTTGCGTCCATACGGTCATGATGAGCAATAGTTATTGCTAAACTTGCTCGCTAAGCCAAATTTAAGGCTCTGAGAACTCGCTCGAGAACACATCGTTTTCAAAGAACATAGACATTCCTGAATTCAGTAGAGCGAACCAACCTGTACAATTGTGAAACCCGTAGTTGTGACCCCAGTCCTTAGCTTGCCGCAGAAGTGTGATAACTCAAAATCCACAATGCTGAGAGCCACAACAAGTCGAAGAGCCATGTCTAAAGATACGGTACCAGAGGAGCCTTATGACCCCCGAGTCGAGGTCATGGGCGATCTCAAAGGGAAGGTGGAGCATGTTAAGCTCCTCGATCTTGACCTAACAGATCCAGTTTTGTTCCCCCAGATGAACATAGATGTCTTTTGGGAGATGGCTCCATACATGTTCGAAGGCATGCAATTTGTGCCAAAACCAGAATTTGTCAACTTATACAATTCGACCATCATGAACCTTAGAGACCTACCAATATTCGGTGCCACTGGTGAGGTTGCGCGGTGCACAAAATTTCTGATAAGTAGGGTGCATGATAGAAGTCTCTGGTTGGATAAGTGGTATCCAAACCATGCTAAAGACATTCTTTAGCTTACTGGATTGTCCTTCGAAGGAGAATATGTGTCGAAAGGATTTTAGGGTCCTGGTAAGCACGACAAAAAGAAAGGAGAGATCACCCTGTATGAAAAAATCAACACAAAGAGAGGGGGATGCACAACAATAATTGACCCCATATTACCAAAGATAGTTTGGACTGGCTGTTACATCATAGCCAACAAGGTAGTTACCTGTTGGAGGAACTACTAGTGGCATGCGAGGAAGCACATGAGACATGAGGAACCTTCATCTACGGATATCTGTTGCTGACATTCACAATGTTCAAGTGGAAGCCACCTATGGGAAGGTCGCCGACGCTACCAGACAAGGGGTGCATGGCGAAGGTGTTTGAGCCTTGATAGTCCAGGTCGGATTCAAAGAATGCAACCTTCAATGCCACAACATTTGCTAAGTGGTACAACGACTTGATAGACACAACACAAAGGTTGCATATTTCGTAGGAGCTCCTCAACTGCAATACAAGAAACATTGCCTTCAGCACGAACCAACACCATACGTTTGTATGGCCACGACATGTTAGTAGGGAATATTTCCATACAAGGATGTTGTCGTTCTATCTGGATGAGGAGGCCTTCGACAAAGAAGTAATGTCTTGGCCAGGAGCCAAACGTAACCCGCGCAAGTCAGGGATGCACTATATTCTACTTGCGGAGCTACTGAAGAAGAAAGACAAAGAAGTAGGGGCAGGACCGAGCTCAGGCCCAGAACCACAGAAGTAAGAAGCTTCAACACAATCAGACTCCGAGGAGGAAGACGAGATGTAGCTATTGGAGCGTAAGAAAATAACGCCACTGGTCCTCCGTCGATTGCCATCTAATGTCGTGTTTTCATGTGAGGACGTCAACTAGATCCTGAGTGTTGTGTTCGTTAACGAACCAATGTTGAAGAAGCTCAAAACCAGGGTTTCGCTGAATAAACCTCTGAACCCCCAACCCCTTGCATCAACCGTCCCCCGCACCCACTCAGTGGTCAAAGCAAGCCCCATCATCCACATTAAGGACGACCCTGAGCCTGAAAAATTTCCCTCCACATTCGTCACCGAGCATCCTCCGTCATCACAACAACCCTAGTCGCCAACCCCATAAACCACCAGTCCACCCCAGACCATAGACCCAAAGCCGATGCAGCTTGATCGACTAGAGCAAGCAGAGTGAGAACTCTAAGAAATAACCCAAGAGTTGCCTAAGTCGAGACCAAAAGTCTCTGGTCCAGACCCCAAAGTAGCAGAGCAGAGCATGAAGCTGACTAGTCTGAACCCAGACATCCAGGAACAATAGACTGAGCCTTCGACGCAAGAAAAAGACACCCAAACTGTGGAGGAGTCGTAATCCCAAAGAAACCAGAAAATCCCCTCATTGTCCAAGGGTGAGGGTTCCCAAGAAAGAACAATGTAGGAAGTAGACGCAAAAAAAGAGTAGTAGATACCAGAGGCTCAGAAGGAACCAGAATCAACAACTGGGTAGAGTGCGATATCCGCGTGCAAACAGATGGAGCGGGTTCTCCAGAACCCTCAGCAATGCGCAGAACTGATGCAATTATGCATAGCCAGAACATAGGTTATGACTATCTTTCCCTCAGCGCTAAGGTTGAGGATCACGCCAGGACCATAAACAAAGGAGGAGGTAGAGACCCGCTCAGAGCATTCAACGACCAATGGACTTCCACTACAGACACGAGCACCCAGAGACACAACCCCTTCATCCGCTAACCTGGTACAGTGGCCAAAGACACACTTATTTGGACTGATCAGAGCATCAACTGGAGCAAAGGCTCCAACAGACTAAGAGGTCTGTTGAGGTCACGAGGGAGGAAGCGTTCCTTGCGCAATCATCAAGACAACAAGAAGAACAGGCCAAGGCCCAAATTGAGCACAGACTGGAAAGAGTGCAAAAAAGTCTTGCTGGAGCCTGGCCGGAGATTCGGCAGGCCACACCCCAACTACCTGAAGCCAGTAACGTAGGCGAGCCAGAGCATCAGATTGAGTTTCTCCAATGAGCATTGACACAACTTACCACTCGCGTTGAGCATTTGGAAGCACAATTACGACAGACTCAACAAGAAGTAGAAAAACAGCCTCAGAAGCTGCAAGAGAAGATCCAGAAGATAATACTGCAAGGCAACAATGCCTGAGCAACACTCCACCATTACACAACAGAATGCACAAATATTTCCAGGGAAGTCAACGATTGGATGGGCATCATCGCTCGACGCAACCAGGTCTTGGAGGAGGTTTGCACCAAGATCCAGGTGCTGAATGAAGAAGTTGCGGCCACGATGAATCCGAAGGAGCAACAACATAAGTTTGACCAAATCCAATAGGCGGACAATGAACTGAACGCCCTCTTTGAGGCACAATTCGTAGCAAAGAAAGAGTTGCATGACTTTCGACCTGTCATTTAGATAGTGTACATGCAGATGCATCAAGTTGATGCAACAACAGATTTCGAGTGGAACTTATTGGTCGTGTCCAAGCCAAAGGGGTGTAGTAAAGAGGCAACCCAATAGTTTGTTGCAGAAGCATCACTCCTCGCCAGGAAGTGGTAGGAGAAAGTGGGAAACTTTCAAGGAGTGAAGGAGCGAGCCTTAGAGTTGGTCCCAGAATTGGGCCCTTCGTTTGAAAAGGCAAAAGAAGAGAAAACACAAACATAAGAGCAGAAGGAAGAAGAAAAGGAGGACAAGGGAAAACAAAAGATGCTTCTGGAATCTGTGAAAGAACCAAGCACTTGACTCGAGGGCGAGTCAAGGGTTGTGGTTGGAACCTAATGGGCCCTTCGTTTTTGGGATAAGGAATCACGCAAGTTTTGACTGAGCACGAGTTGTGCAAGCTTCAGAAGAAGCTGGACAACAGAGAAAGAAAGAGCAAAAGAAACCAGTTGCGAAAGACAACGCAACGCCAGGTAAGCAACAACGGTTGCAACAGAACAAGAAAGCGTGCAAGCCGAGACGGAAGACACAACCTAGCTTATATATAGGCATGCACATGATTGAAAAGAGGTTGGTTGGTTGTTTGGTTGGTTAGCTAATGATTCGGCTGGATTGTGATTAAGTTCAGTCTGATCTTTCCCTCATGGTGAGGTTGTTGTCAGTCAAGTCAAGTCAAGTCCCAAGTCTGTAATGTAATCGATATATCAGTTTGAGAATTGGAGCTCTGCGTCATGAGTCCATAGACAAGAGTCTGTACATAGCACTGCTGTGTATTTCTGAGTCTGTAATTAAAGAAAGGTTCTGAAGATAATATGAAGAAGGACCTGAATTTTCAAAATATGATATGTCTCTGTGTGTTTACTTATGCATTACAATACTTCTTTATGGTTTATAAGTTCTACTTGATGGTTTTGTGTTTAAATGCTTGTTCACAACATAAGTAGGTTCGATTCTTGCACACATAAGATTCAAATCTGGTCATGTCTCTTGCGCAAGATCAGGATGAGTCATGAAGGTTCTGTGGATCCACCTAAGTCTTTTCCTTACCCTTCCCTATCTATTTGTCTCAGCAACGCTTCGGGTGAAACTTCTTCTCTTCAAAGGAGATGAAAATGCCAACGCTTTAAACTGCTCGGTACCTTTTGTTGGTAACCTAAAAAGGACCCTGGTTTGATCAAACTTGCGCCAACAAGTACTACTAAGTCAAATTTAAATTACTTTTACTTAGTGAATTCACATTCTTATATTAAAGGACAACCTAACATGCCAACTATATTATTCTTGAAAATATTATTTAATTAATATATCGCATTTTTTAAAATTAATTATTAAAACTAAAAATATATAAAATCCAAAACAGAATATATTCACAATTTCAATGATCATATAACATAATTATATAGAGTCAATAAGATATCTCTTATTCTTAATATTCCCAAATATATTACGATGACCAATTCTCAACTCTATATGTATATGGTGTTTATTCATGTTTTTTTGGTGAAGGTGTTTCTATTTGTATAAAAAATGTTGATTAACATTTGAACACTTAAAAAATAATTGATTAACATTTGAACACTTAAAATAGTAACTAAATGCTCTACATTTTAGCATTTTCCATTTTGTTTTGTTTAAACTTTTCATTAAAAACTGTAAATTGATATTTCTTATAAAAAAAAAAAAAACAAAACTGTAAATTGATATTTCTTATAAAAAAAACAACAACTGTAAATTGATATTCATATAAATATAAATTGATATTCATATAAATAAATGGTTACAAAATTGGAAATCCATAGTAATATGAATAATTTTTCACAAAATTGACACGATTAAGAAGATATAAGTCATAACATAGTTAAATGAATAAATTGCCACAAAATTAACAATATTAAGAAGGTATAAGTCATAACATAGTTTCATTCTTATTATTAAGAAGGTATAAGTCATAACATAATTTCATTTTTATTGGGATTGAGTATACTGTAACTTTGAATTTAATGATATTTAATATTCTTTTAAATATTATGAATCAAGATATTTAATAATGTATAAAAAAATAATTCTATAATCAAATTTGGCATGTTATTTTAAGATTATTCCATTAAAAAATGGTAAGATATATTTATAATTTATATAAATATGTTATATTATTATTAATTTAATTGATATTTAATATTCTTTTAAATATTATGAATCAAGATATTTAATAATGTATAAAAAAAATAATTCTATAATCAAATTTGGCATGTTATTTTAAGATTATTCCATTAAAAAATGGTAAGATATATTTATAATTTATATAAATATGTTATATTATTATTAATTTAAATTGAAAAATAATATTTTATAATTTATATAAATATGTTACATTATTAATAATTTAAATTAAAAAAAATATAATAAAAAAAAAAATGGAATGTAATAATTATAAAATAAATTAAACAATATTTTATTATTATTATTATTATTAAAGTAGTTTATTTCTATATTGATATCATACACAAAGCGTTATATTTATGGTTCAAGTTTACTAAAATGGAAATTAGATCTAAAGCAATATTTATATAGTATCATTTTAATGTCTAATAAAATCTCTGTGTATTTGTTATAACTTAGGTCCACATACAGGGCCATGTAGGATTGGAAGAAAAACATAGAGATATACAAGTACAAACTAAGATAAAACTAAAGAACAACATACCTAACTATAAGGTGGCTTGGTTGGGTCTGATTTACTAAGGATTTTGCATGCCTGGGCCTTGCCCTTTGATTCATCTTCAGGTTCTTCTTAAACATTAATTGGGTTGGAATTGGTTCTTGGGAAGCCCAAAGTGCCTGCCACATCTGTTGTTTCCTCTTCCTTGGTTAGATCCTAGTCTATCACCTTGAAGTTAATCACAAAAGCCACCCTGCATAGGACAATGAGTTTGGTTTCCAGTCACCTGATCTTGTCCAGAGATTTGGCTTCCTTGTCCTCCTTGTCCTCCATGGATAGGGCAATGAGATTTTTTGCAAGCTAGTAAAACTCCATTGCTCTAAATACTTTGGTGTCTCTTGATCTTGAGAAACTAGATTCTTTTACTCATTCTTGAAATTCTCTCTTGATTTGGTGCTTTAGAGTCTACACCCTTTTCTGTTGAGCATGATTCACTAACTCCTCCATCTTTTGTTGTGTTTCAAGAGGGATTCCCTAGATGTAAGTCTATCTTGCTTGATCCATAGCTCTCTCCACCCTTGTGTAGTGACGTACGCATATCCCTTCTAGACAGAGGATGTTTATTTGTGCCTCTCCTCCTGGGCCCACAACTACTGGATTCCAGAATGTCCTTTTCCATGTTGTAATCCATAGTAATCCTAGAGAAATGAAAGCAAGGGAAATGTAAATCCTTGGGGAGAAAGTCCTTGTCGCTCTTGTGCTTCTGACCACTAGAAAAGACACCCAAATGATGTTGGGCCACCTCAGAGTAAAGAAACTTGCCAAAAACGTCTAGACTTGGGTAGTGATAAAAGAGGGGAATGCTCAAGGGAGCCGAGTTCACTCCTTAAAAAAGTAGTACATGATGGGGTTTGAAAGAAAACCCCTACCATGACAACAACTCAACTACAGGGAGAGAAATCCACAACAAAGACCCAAGATCCGTGGAGCTCCACTGAGATGCCACAATTGCAGAATGGAGAGCTGAGAGAAGGTCTAGAAAGGGAAACACCCAGAGGAAAATGAAAAGGATTACCTTGACATAAAGGCTGAGCTAGATCGATGAGGGTCTTAATTTAGCACCCCTTGGAGAAGCATTCGACTGATCATTGCTTCGTTGCTTATGAGAACCTTCTACACCAGGAGCCATAATCTCTCACTCGCTCATCATAACAACATATTTATGATTTAAATAGAGTCCATGAATATCAACCATCATTTGAAATATAGGTCTCGACTTGAGAAGATCACTTGTCCAAATCTAGGGCTTGCTCCTGTACACCCGCTTTGGTATCATGTCTATAATGTTTGTGTCATTTGTTGGAGAAGGGGAGGTCGTACTCCTCCGTCCCTCCCAAGTCCTCATACCCTTGAGCCTCCTAAAACTTCACATGTTCCTCGATTGTCATCAATATACAAAGTTGAGGCTTGACTCACTTCGTATGTGACCTAGGTCCCACATGTTACCACCCCATCCCAGAGATTAAACAATAAATTAATATAACTTTATTT
>ML781873.1:48020-60313 GCA_009831015.1 Picea engelmannii | reverse complement strand
ATTATATAATAACATTGTATTTATAAAAAGTGATTAAATGTGTAATTATTAATAAAAATGAATTATAAAATTTTTAAGGTGATTAACATAATTTCAATAAAATAAAAAATAGGTATACTAATGGGATGTTTGATTTAATTATGGTTTTAAAATTAAATTAGTATTATTATAATATAATAATAATGAACAATTTATAGTTTGTAAGAGTGTAGACTGATAAGTGTTGTGTAAATGGAAGGAAATATGTAAATGAGGTTTTAATTTGGATTCTCACCCCAATTTACTTGTGCTCCATATTTGTAGATAAAAAATAAAATAGGGATGTAGACTGGTAAATGCCATATAAATGAAAAAAAATATGTAAAAGAGGTGTCAAGTTCCATTCTCATCCCAATTTACTTGAACTCCAATATTGTAAATAAAAATTAAAATAATAGACAACTTATAATTAATTAATTAGTTTGAACAAATGGATAACGTTCTTTACATTTCATTGCTCTCCATCTCATATTTTTGTTCATCTTTCATTTACGAATTAGGGATTTTTTCTTTACCAGCTAATTTTATTTATTTGCTGTCACCGCAAACGTCTGGGGTGGTGGCGCAGTTGGTTAGCGCGTAGGTCTCATAGCTGGCTTGAGTAATCCTGAGGTCGAGAGTTCGAGCCTCTCTCACCCCATTTTAACATTTTGTTATTTATTTTCCAATTCCGGCGACGAAGTTAAATACAGCCTGCCGATATTGTATTTACTAAAGTTTAAATAAGAAATGCTTCCATGAGACTTTATTGGGTTGGGGGAGGTTATATCTGAATGTTGAATTAAACTGAAGATAAGAAAATACGTGTATTCGTAAATTTCTTCGGGAGTAGAATAGAGTTCCAATTTCTCAGAAGAAAAGTCTAAGTGTGGCTGCTGGGATTCGAGCCCAGGTCTCCACGGCCACAACGTGGAATTCTCACCACTAAACTACAGCCACTAGTGTAAAAAAATATAATTCAATATTGTTCACATTTTAAATATGTTTAATATATAATGACCACATCATATTCAAGCCTCCTGTAGGGTTTGGTGTTTTTTTTTAAATGTTATTTTTTTAACTATGAAAAAAGTTTTTGATATTTAAGATTTTTTTATTTAATAATATTTTTAGATTTATTTTGATATATAATTGTATCATTGTATATAAATATATTTATTCAGTTGTAATTATTTGTTGGTGGTTTGTAAGAAGGTAAACTTTACTCCTAGATTTTTTTGGGTTTTAGGCATTGAACAAGTTTCCTTATATCCAAAAAAGATGAGTTCTTAGCTAAGCAACAACATTTTAAGGTTTTACTAAAGGGCCAAAAGGTGGTTTCATTCAACATTGCATTTGCAAGTAAGCAAGTATTCCATAGAAGTAATCATTAAGGCTACCTCAAGCATAATCCATTGACGTGGGAAAATATCCTCTCATCAACTTCGCTCACAATAATCATGCTAAACTCCTTACTATATATATATATATATATATATATATATATATATATATATGTTTGCTAGAAAAAGAAAGGGTCTATTCTTAGGATAGCTTGTATGTTTGCATGTTCATAATGAAACCAATCCTCTAAATTCATTTTAATTAAAATACTTGTCGTCCATAGAAAAAGTTGCAATTGGATGTTGAGGTGGTTGTTATCATCACAACAAAGGCAACAAATGTATACATAGCCTGAAGAAAGGCTTAGATTATGCCATATTGAAGTGTCCAATCCCTTCTTTGTTACATCAATTACTAACCCAACTTTCGAGCTTAGCAAGAAAATGAGAGTGTTATCTGATGGCTTTTTGTAAATCCATAGTATCTATGTGTACTTTGTTGAATATGTCTTACATGTAACACCCCAATTTTGATCCCCAAATTAGAAATGTATAATTATATATATGATGAATGACCAAGGGCCAAGCGATGTAATATGTAAAGATTGTACATTGAAAAATAATAAAATGAAATACATTGTCGGTCGTAGACAGACATGGACATAGTCATGGGAGGGTTATGATTCCACAAGAGAGAGGGATAAAGTGGGGGTTTGAGGGGAACTCCATATGCCTAGAATCCTATGCAATTTTCCTAAATCAATTGTCTAATTAGCCCCTTTGAATATTAAAGCCAATCATTGAATGCATGTAAGATGGTTGGTGGGAAAGTCATCTCACCTAGTTATGAGAGCATGGGCTAAGTGCACTAATGAAGGTTGTATAATTGATTGCATGTAAGAGGATAGGAGAGAGAGTCAACTCACCCAGTTACGACAACATGGGTTTAGTACAATCATCTTTCAGAAGTGTGAGAGCCAAACAACTATGGAGAAAATTAGAGTATAGAGGGAAGTAGATTTATGAACAACAAGAAAGGGAGGAAAAACTAGAGTTTAGTATTGTGAAAATGGAGGAAACCATACTGTGTGTAAATACATCTTGTTGGAGATGGAATTACATTGTGTACTAGGTTGTTATGCATGTTATGAGATTTATGTTGAGAAATTACCCTAGTGCATGTGAGAATGCTACTGTGAGCACTCTTATTGTAGTTGGAAGAAATTCTTCAGTGCACCAAAAGAACAAATTTGAAGTTCATTGAAGGACAATTTTTGAAATTCGCTGAGAGACAAATTTGGAGGTTCGCTGATAGAATAATTATTTAGTTTGTCGATAGAAGAATTCCTTATCTTTCCGAGGAGGATGGTGACATGGTTGAGCCAGGGATGATAGGTGGACATCAATAACCACATGCCATGCCACATCAATGAGGTGATGATATTAAAAACAAACAAACATGTTTGGATACAAAATATTGTTTTGGCCATAACAAGAGAATAAAAGCTCAAATCAAAGTGAAAATTTGGGGTTAAGTCCACAATGTCGATGATCTATAAATTGCCATGGATATTCCACTAGAATAGTCCATCACAACAAATTTGATAAATAAAACTAAAATCTACACTATGAAGGTTAAAGTCCTTTAGATTTTAGAAGATTTAGTATTTTCTGCTTATGCATGAAATATATAAAATGTGGAAAATAGAGAACAATAAATTACAAAGGAGAATGCACTCTCTATGGAGTTACCTGAGACCTATGGAATGTAAGGCTGCTACAAAAAACTAACCCCCTCTGTTATTCTCTCTAATTTTCCACTCCCAGTTGTTCTTCTCTCATATAGAACAAAATACAATAACATAGAATGGAACCCCTTCTCCTCCTAGTGGTCCGATATTTAACATAGCCCGATAACCATCCAAGGGTAGGTTTTTGACTTCCTCAACCCTAAATTGTGGTAGGGTTTTGAACCTTCTAGAATCTTCTTGAAATTCCTCATGTGGCTAGCCCCGTATGCATGAGTAATGGGCCCTGACGTGGCATCCTCCTGTACCGTGGTGGTCAACACGATGGGTCAACTTGTGAGAGGAAAAAATTTGCGTACGAACTCTGATTGATGCATGGTCTGCATCGTTGGAAATGTCTCAGAGTGTAGAACACCATCAAGGAGGTGTGCACAATATCTAGACACTAGAACCCCAAAAAAAATCATTTAATGCCTCAAAACGGCTCTGGAAGGTTCCATACCCCAATTTTCCAAACTGGGACCTGCCACTAAAATGACACTGCAAATTGATTCCTCTAGTTTTTTCCACTCTGAAAGAATTGTGATAGATGAAAAATATTATAATGATATCATGCCTCCCCATTTAGGGAGGCTTTTGGTTTCCAAACACTTTACTGAATGAGGTGAGGAAAATTTTCCTCTACCTTCTCCCTGGAGTACCACTTTTCTTTGCCTAGAAGTTGTCCTTTCAACCCAATCTGCCAAAGGTCACGTTTCCCTTGTCTTGTAGTTCTGGAACGCTTCTACAAAATCATGTCCTCAACTAACTCTTCTTGATCATCTGGTGCTAAGTCTTCTATGGAAGATACGACCTATTCCTCCTCCTGATCCAACATGGAAGGATCATAGAGTTTAAGATTCTCCACATTCACTACTAAGTAAATGTGCATGTATGGGGGCAAACTTAGTTTGTAGGCATTATCTCCCACCTTCTCCAATAACTCAAAAGGACCATACTATAGAACCTTGATCT
Organism: Picea engelmannii; assembly: GCA_009831015.1. NCBI lineage: Eukaryota > Viridiplantae > Streptophyta > Pinopsida > Pinales > Pinaceae > Picea > Picea engelmannii. Next base: position 56,190 of record ML781873.1, on the reverse strand, counting down.
TCTTACTAAGACCCTATAGCCTTTCCTTGTTTTGTTGTAGCCATACTTTTTCTCGCACTCTAAATGTTCTCTATTCTGTGTTAGTAATGTCTAACATTGTACTTTTCCCACGACTTCTTCAATGTCTCTTGTACTTGGAAATGGATATGCCTGATCTTCTCAACATTTTTTTTCTACTTTTAATGCATCTCCTTTGAGGTCCTCCCTCACTCCTCCTTGTTGTCCATATAGAACATCTACGAGCAAGGTGGAAAATACCCAAAGCAAGTTTCAAAACGTGATGTACTAGTAGAATTGTGTATTGCTCTATTATAAGAGTTTTGTATATAGATCAATTTTTCATCCCAAGTCCTTGGATGCTCTGATTATAACCCGTCAAAAGCTGCACCAAAGTCTCGTTGACCACTTTCGTCTTCCCATCTGTATGTGGATGGAATGTTGTAGATCTCTTCAACTTAGTGTCCATATTCTCCCACAATGTAGTCCAAAATGAACTGAGAAATATGGTATCCCTATCTGAGATGATGGTCCTTGGTATCTTAGAGTGCACCCATACCTATTCAAAGAACAAGTTTGTTGCTTCATGTCCCCTGATGGTCTTTTTACAAGTCATGTGAATGCACATTTTGTTGAACCTGTCAACCACCACAAATAAATAGTCATGTCCCTTCCACGTGGTTGGTAAACCTCCCATAAAATCCATAGAAATGATTTCCCAAGGTTGAGTGGGTACATACAAGGGATAATATAAACCTTGCTTCCTTTTACTGGGCTTGCGTTGCAACAAAGTGTACATCCTCTAATATACCATGCTACATTTTCTTGCATTCTAGGCCAGTAAACATACCTCTGTAAATTGACAACTGTCTTTCTAACACCAAAATGTCCTACAACTTTGGAGGTGTGAGCCTCTCTGATAATTTGCAATCATTCACCTTTGTGGACATAGAGATTTTCAAGCTTGTATAGCAAACCATTCTGGAAATTATAGTCAACCTTGTCGTCACCTTATTCTATATGAATTCTTTCCCTGGAGCCGCTGAAACAGTTCCTTGAAGTCCTCATCTTCTGTGTATGCCTCTTTGTATGCATCATGGGTAAAATGATCCATGTGCATTAGAGTTACAAAAGTTGTAATCTTGGATGTGTGTGGTTGTGAAAGCATGCATGCCAACTTATTTGTGCTACCCTTCTCATACTTTATTACCAAATGAAATTGATGTAAAAGCCCCATCCACTTGTAATGTTAGGTTTTTTGTAGCTTACTCTGGTCCTGCAAATACTGTAGTGGTTAGTGATCTATGTGGATGATGGTCTCCTTTCCCATAGATAGTGCTTCCACTTTTTGACAGCTTGTAGCAAGGCATGAAGCTCCTTATTGTAGGTAGTGTGGTTGAGAACCGCCCCATGAAATACTTCAGAATGATAGCAGACGAGCCTTCCTCCTTGCATCAGTACCGTTCCCATGTCATACCCACTTGCATATGTCTCCCCTTCGAAGGGATTCTGCAAGATTGGTAGTGTGAGCATTGGTGCTTGAATGATCTTTCTTTTCATCTCATCAAAGGCCTTTTGTTGATTCTTCCCCCACTGGAAACTCTTACCATTGGCTATTATTGCATGGAGTGGTGTAGCTATTGCTTAAAAATGAAGCTATGAACTTTTGCATGTATTGTGTTGTTCCAACAAAACTCCCAACTTCAGTGAAATTTGTAGGAACCAACCATTTCACGATGGCCTCCATCTTCACAAGATCTATCTTGAGCTTCCCTCCACCGATCACATACCCCAAATACACCAAAGACTATTGAGAAAACTCACATTTCTTGAGATTGACCAGTTGTTGGTGCTTCTTTAGAATCTCTAACACCTGCATAAGATGTGAGATGTGCTCCTCCCATGTAGCACTATGAACCAATATATCATCCAAATAGATAATAACAAATGAATCTAGATAAGGGCATAAAACATCATTCATTAGTCTCATAAATGTATTCGATGTGTTGCATAAATTGAATGGAATAACCAACCACTCATATAAACATTGCCTTGTCTTGAAGGAAATCTTCCAAGTATCTTCTTATTTGAATCGTACCTGGTGATATCCTGATTTAGAATCCATCTTAGTGAAGTACTTGGCATACTACAACTGGTCTAATAGATCATCAATCCTTGACAGATGGTACCAATTCTTTAATGTAATTTTGTTCAATACCTTGTATTCGATACACATTCTCCAAGTCCCATCCTTCTTGAGTAAAATTATGATGGGTGACACACAAGGTGAGGTACTTGGTTGAATCATACCCTGCTCCAAAAACTGTTGCAATTTCTTCTTCACTTCATTTGCTTCTAGAACATATTGTCTATACAACCCAATATTTGACAATGGGGAGTCTGGAAATAACTGTATTTCGTGCTCCACATCCCTCTTGGGTGGTATCCCTTTAGGCTCCTTTAACACTCCTTTGTATTCATGTAGCAACTCCTCCAATTGATGTTTCTGCTCTTTAGTACACCCCTCCAAGGATTCCTTCACTCTCATTGACTCATCATTAGACTAATTCTCTCTTTAGAAAAGAAAAACATATTTCTTACTAGAACTAATCAACTTCTTGGCTTGCTTGGCACTTACCAGTGAGATATTTAACTTGACTTTATGTGCGTTAACGATGTAGGAATTCCCATCCATTATCAGGCGATATTGGTTGTCTCTCTCTGTGAATATTGCATCCCTCATATACATGTAGGGGATTCCAAACACTACTCCACACACATCAAGGGGTACTACATCCAATTCCACTTCATCAATAAAATCAACACTTATAGCAAATTTAATCTTACATTGTTTTGTTACATTTATCTATGCATCCTTGTTTACCCAACCCAATGGATGGGGGATATGATGATCATGAACCTACAATATAAACTTGTTGATCGGATTCACTGCTATGATATTATCCTGTGAACCAGAGTTGAACATATCATCTATCTTGGTCTTCTTGACCTGAATATTGACGTGGAATAGCTTGGTCACCTCCTTCTCTTCCTGGTGATGAAGGCTACTTAGATTCACTTCCTTCTATACATATGCGTAGACAAATTTTTCATCTACATCTGAGCTACTTTCAACCTGATTTCTCAAAGATGTGGCTAGAAGGTTATTTTTCTTTCGGTCCTTCTTGTGGTTCTTCGGGTTCAACTATGGATGTAGTTTCCAACATTTTCCCTCGGTGTGCCCATCAATGTTGAAATGATTGCAATGGTTGTTGGGATATTTGCACTGATGTGTAGTGGTTGGTGTCTTCTTATCTTTTCCCCCTTTCCACTTCTTCTTCCCCTCCTTTGAATATTCCTAGTGCTCTTTTTTCTTCAAACCAATTGGTTGCCCCTTCTTTGGCCTATGTTTTCTAGGTATTTTGTGCATGTACACATGCCTCATCCACTATCTTTGGCTTGAAGAGCATCACATGATTTAATAGATGACTTTGTAAGACCCCCAGATACTTTAGGAGTACATCTAGGCTCTTGGGAGAGATAACCAACATGATGGCCATCTTTCTTAAGTTAGTGGTGTAATCATGTACACTCTGCCCTTGCCTCCACTTGAAATAGTGCCATCAGATCCATTAGTCCTATACATACATGATAAGGTAGAATTGGTACTTGATGAGGGTTTTGAACTCCTCCCACCTAGTTACTGGCAGATCACCATCCAACCTAAGTGTTCCTGTGTGGATTTTCCACCAGGTTAAAGCATGGCCCTCTAATTTCAGTCTAACAAATGAAATCTTCTGCCCTTCACCTATATGGTGAAAGCTAAAATAAACTTCTAGTTGATGCAACCAATGATTTAGTTTTAATGCATTGATCTCACGTTGGTATGGCTTTATCTCCAATTTCACTTCCATCTTGAATAAAGTCTGTGAAGGGTTCGTGACACTCGAACTCGACTGCTCTTTCTTAGATTCTTTCAGTGACTCCTTTCTCAAGTCTTCATGATCTCCTGATTTCCTCTCCGATCTGATCTACGAGTTAGAACCTCCATCATCTCTGAATGGTTTGAGCTTACTTGCTAGATCTTCCATGAGGAGGTTCATATTGCAACTTATTTCAACAACTTGCGCTTCCAACATCTCAAATCTCTCTTCTACTGGATCTCGAGGGTTATTATGAACATACTCACTCGCCATGGCTAGGGTTTCTGCAACTTCTCTTTAAGTCGATTCTTGGATCCCGAACCTTCCCAAAAATACCCAAAATAGAAATCTTCTTTGATACCAATATGATTTGTAAATTGTCATGGATATTCCACTGGAACAGTTCGTCTCAAAATATCTGACAAATAAAACTAAAATCTACACTATGAAGGTTAAATTCCTTTAGACTCTAGAATATTTAGTTACTGATTTTCTGCTTATGCATGAAATATATAAAATGTGGAAAATAGAGAATAATAAAGTACAATTACACACCATCCACAAGATAACACAAATATTTTCTTTGGGAAACCATTATGGGAGAAAACCCAACTAGAAGGTGAGGCTTCTCTACTCTCTTTTCTCTGGTATGGAAATAATGCAAATACAAAGGAGAAGGCACTCTCTATGGATTTTCCTAAGACCCGTGGCCTGCAAGGATACTACATAACATTAACCCCCTATGTTATGATCTCTAATTTCCCACTCTTAGTTGTTATGCTATGGTGTGGAACAAAATACAATAACATAGAATGGAACCCCTTCTCCTCCTAGTGGCCCAATATTTAACATAGTCCGATAACCATCTAGGGGTAGGTTTTTGATTTCCTCAACCCTCAATTGTGGTAGGATTTTGAGCCTTCTACAATATTCTTGAAATTACTCACATGGATATCCCCATATGCATGAGTAATGGGGGATGACGTGGCATCCTCTCGTACCATGGTGGTCAACACGATAGGTCAACTTGTCAGAGGCATAGATTTTGCATAAAAACTCTGAGTGACACATGATATGCACCGTTGGAAAGGTATCAGAGTGTATAACACCATCAAGGGGGCGTGCATAATTTTTGGGCACTAGAATCCCAAAAAACATCATTTAATGCGTCAAAATGGCTCTAGAAGGTTCCGAATCTCCAATTTTCCAAACTGGGACCTGTTACTAAAATGACTCTGCAAGTTGATTCCTCCAATTTTTTCCACTCTGAAATCATTTAGATAGATGAAAAATAATATAATGATCCAATCCGGATTAGTAGAGGGGTATAAAGTGCTAGTGAGGCCCATTGGTTGATTCAACTCCGGATTGCCAAAAAATGAAAATTAGTGGCTTTTAAAGAATAAGGTCGTATTCTTTGATAGAGAACCTATTGCTAATAATATTTTTATGGTGAGTAATGGAAGAAGTCACTAAGAAACCAAATGGATAAATTGGCCCAATTCCAAAGGGTTTGGAATAGAGATGCAAAAAAATACCAAAATCTACAATTTTGGGAGGCTTTTTGGGGATTTTTTATATTTTCGGAAGAGAAAAAGGGACCCCAAATAAAAAATAAAGAAAAATTCTTTACTCTAAATTTTACCTCCTTTGTAATATAGACAAATTTGTTCTACTGAAGTTTTCTCAATTACGCTCTGCTTGGGAGATAACATTTTTTGCTAAAAATTCCAAGTCTGGAGAAAATGTAAAAAGAGAAAAGTTGACAATTCTGGATTGTTGTAAAATTTGACTGAAGCATCGGATCACCAATATGAAAGTTGTTATAGACTCACCATAAGCAATCATATCTTTTCCCAATATAAATTTTTTCTTGGTTCCTAACATATTTTCTTCTACATGTGGAAGAAGATGACCTCTTAGCGAGATTGCATCAACAAGAAAATGACACAATGAAATAGAAATGAAAAAAATCAGAAAGTTGTAACTTTTGGCTTAGAAATCAGAATGAGTCATAAGTATAGTCGTTAAAAATATGATTCCTAGGATATCATGTTTGAAGGATAAGAATTTAGATTTCTTCATCAATGTTCCTCATAAATTGAGATGAAGAATGACCTGTAGCCTAATCAATGAAATATTTTACAATATGCATAAATTCTAACCGTGATTTTTGCATGCACATTTTTGAAGAATTAAAGGTAGAGGAAGAAAATATGTAGTTCATAAATGAGGACTAGATATATGGAGGATGAAAAAGGTTCTTACAACCATTGAGAGAAAATCAGAGGTTTGAATATCAGCTTGGGAAATGCAAAAACATGGTTCAATGGACATAGAAGCAAAGAAGAGCTCATCGTGATGGTTGAGACAATGAAGAGACTACATAGAGAAGTGCATAACTACAAAGAAGATAATCAAAATTTGATAAGGGCTCATAAGGGGAAGAATCAAATCAATACCTAGTTGCTTCAAAGTTTGAAGAATTTAGAGATGAAAATTCATAAAGATTCCAACATGAGACATGTAACTAGTACGAGGCATGAGGTAGCACTCAAAACTCATGATAGGAGGGATGATCATAGAGAATTTATAAATTCAAGAAGTGTTAGTGGACATCACCACTCACCAAGGAATTCAACTAGAAGAGCACATGCATAGTCAAAGAGTAGCCCAAATTTCTATCATGTAAGGCAAAGGAGGAGGTTTGAGTTGGATTGCTTACAAGTAGAGCTCATGAAGCTCAAGATACCTGCATTTGATGGAGAGCACATGAAACATGAATATACTAAAGTATGGATGTTCAGAATGAGACAATATTTTCAGCTGCACAATTATCCATGAAACATGGAAGCAAGGATTGACATATATCATCTATAGGGGAAAGCTTCCATGTGGTGGGACTAACTGAAGTAGGTCAAGCATATTGATGAGAAGAAAATTTATTGGAAGTCGTTCAAGAAATACTTCTTGCAGAACTATTTTTCAGAGAATTATTATGACAATAAAATGCAATAATTCTTCAAGCTTAAGCCTACAAACATGACGATGGAGGAATATGGAAACAATTTTTTGGAGCTTTTGATGTATGCAGTTTTCATAAAGGATGGAAAGGTAAAAATTTAGAGGTTTTTTAGCAGGTTGCCATATTTCTATAAGTATAAAATTGAACTTGATGATACCAAGACCTTGGATGAAGCCATGAGGAAATCCAAATAGTTGTATGAGCATAATAAAGGAAGGCCAACTTTTCAAAAAGCTCAGGATAACAAAAGGAAATGTAATATGGATTAGAGGAAGAAGGGATTCAAGTCACTTTTCTTATGGAACAACTCTCAAGCATAATAGCAAGGGAAGTCAACACAAGGTGAACCCAAGATGACATATTCCTTAGGGAAGAGGCCAAGACCCCATAAAGTGTTAGGGATGTGAGGAAGACCACATGTATAAGGATTGTCCTCAGGAGAGAGATATGATGATGACTATACATAACATCCAATAAGTCGATACGATGGAAGATATGGGAAGAACCATGCCAAGGATCTATGCAGCCTTGGACAATAAGCAAGTGGACTATCAATCCCACATGATTGAGGTGGAAGGTTAAATTGATAAGCATCCCATAGCTATTTTGACCGATTTTGGAGCTAGTGATAACTATATAGATCCTAATTTAGTTGAAGTATTTAAATTAAAGAGATGAAAGCATGGAAAATATTGGTTGTTTCAGCTAACCAATGGAACCAAGATGTTGGGTTGTTATATTATTTGTAGTGAAAGTCTAGTCGAGGTGGACCGAATGAGAGTGAAAGTCGAGGGTTGAGGTGGATCGACCAAACAAAGACAAAGTTAAAGTAATCGACAACAATTCAAAGAGGTCAACCGACAAGATTTCAACATGCAGTCATGTGGCAGCCAACTGCAGACTGAATGAATGTCGAATGATAGTCGTCTATTACAAAATCTTGAGATTCATAGGATTTGTAGCCAATGATCTGTGTGGATTTGTAACCATTTTTTAGCGCCTTTGTTTAAGGTTTTTCCTGCTATAAATCCTATAAACAAGATGTGTTGTAATTGTTTAATAATAATGATCAATCTTGGATATTCGTGCTAATTTTTAGCAGTAGGTTGTTGGTCATGTAGATGTAAGCTAAATTGGATACAAGGTTGTTCTTGTGTAAAACAAGAGGGTATGATGTCGATTATGTCTTAGGTGTAGACTAAGGTTAGACATGTAACCTTTTATT
>ML781873.1:0-35565 GCA_009831015.1 Picea engelmannii | reverse complement strand
GGGGGGGGGGGGGGGTGAATCATTAAAAGAGAAATATAATCCTTTTTAACCATATAATCCAAGTGTTATATCAATGTAGCATTATCATCCAATAATTGCAGCGTAAATAAACAATGAACAAATGAGCAATCATACAAATATAGAGTACACCAACGTTTTTACGTGGAAACCCAAAGTGGGAGAAAACCACATACTGATTTTTCTTATATGTCTTTGATAATTACATTCATTGGAAGCATCAATTTCCTTTGTTTTCCAGCTGCAACTGGAAGGAGGCTCCAACCCCCTATTTTCTCATGCTGCAACCTGAGGGAAGCTCCAACTCCCCAATTCTCTGGCTACAACCAGAAGGAGGCTAAAACCCCCTAGTTTCTCAGGATACAACCTGAGGGAAGCTCCAACTCCCCAATTCTCTAGCTACAACCAGAATGAGGCTACAACCCCCTATGTTCTCTGTCTAAAACCAGAAGGTGGCTACAACCACCTGTCCTTGCCCCATCCAACCACCCTGACGTAGAAGTAGAATGATGGAACCACTGTCACACTATCATTGTGAGATATACTGCTGTAAACCTGTACCAATCAACCTGTAAAAACATGTACCAATAACCTATGCCAACATGTACCATACATCAACCTGTACCATAAACAAATGCATCAACCATGCATCAAACTTGTACAAATAACATTTCACAATAACCTGTCCAAACAACCTGTAATCAACCTATACCATAAACAAGTGCATCAACCGTGCACCAACCTGTAACTCAACTTGTACCATCAATGAGTGCATCAACCATGCATCAAATATGTACCAGTCACACATCAAATACACATAAAATATGACTCATCAAGATGTACCAACATCATCAACTATACACCTCATGTATGTGCCAACTCATCAACTACTTGTCTCAACCATGTACCCAACATGTACCTCAACCAAAATCCCTCATCAATTTCATCATCCAAATCGAATTTGTAACTTTGTAATAGACCTGGTGTATATGATCACATACCTGCAAACCTTCCTTAACTTTAACAACAAGAGACTAGCATTTTCATCAAACTTTACTTTAGTCTCACATGACTAATTTTAGATTAGTCAACAACCCTAACTTGCAATAATCATAACTATGTACCTGTAATGAATAAAGATATGAAAATAGTACACAATCTTCTTCAGTGTCTTTAATGCAATTCCTCCAGGTTTCACTACTTGGATCCTCTCAGAAAATGAGTTATAACAAAAATGGCATACCTTATTGAATTTTGGCTTATTCTAGAGAGTGAACTTGTAGAGTGTGCCCCACACATAATGTTTGTTGTATGTATTTTAAAATGGTACACAAAATACTACAGATTGTACTCTAACCAATACATTTGGTCTTACTGAATTTGGATATGCTATGAAGAAGTTATGACGCTTTTACCCGAAACACCTATTTCAGACTAGTTTCAGGACTTGTCTCTCATATCCAAATTTAGACTGAAAATATAAATTCTCCCACTAAAAACTGAAAATCTAACATTTGTACAAGTGGAGACAACAATCTGCTAAAAACAGGGAAAATGTTGGCAACAACTCTAACATTATAATCTTCCATAATGAGTTTTTCCTTGGGCACATCTCCATCAGTGCCATATGTCCACTAACTCCAACTGATTGCCCAAGCATTTGTGCTAAGCTCCATCTGCCACTAGGTGATCGTTGATTCCCTAAAACCCATCAAAATTGGAATTGGCAGCGAATCCAGAAATGCTGACTGTATCAGCCAGTTCGTAGCAGATTTCACAGGGAATTTCATAGCAGATTCTGTAGCGCCTACCTGTGTAAACTATTCTGCAACATATTTCGTAGCGAAATTAATTTTCTGTCTGACTAGGTGATTTCACAACGACTGGGTAGCTTATGTGTATGTAAATGATTTCACAACGCATTCCGTAGCCCACCTGGAACTTTGTCTGTGTAGATCATTTCACAGCGCCAAGCGCTACAAAATGTCTTGTAGCTATCTATGTAATGCAGTTTGAGCCAAAATGATTAAAAAAATTTAGCCAAAGCGGTACAATCCTATAGATTCCTCAAGATAGGGTGTAAGCCTAATACTTTCCACAAAACTTCAAAAATGCATGGATGACCATTCTTCAAAATTGAGGGCCTTTCATCCACTCCATCTCATCTCCTGAGTTTGGCACTTCTCCTTGTTGCAACTTGAGCTAACACATTAAGATTTCTTTGAGCTAAATCATCTTTGAAGGGTTGTAACTCCACCTTGAGCTTTATGTTATGAGATTGTAAGTCTCTGTTCTGCCTATACAAATTTATAAGTTGCCTATGAAGGGGCATAAATCTCCTTTCTGTGAACTTAGCTAGATCAATAGTTTCCTTATACATATCCATGAGCTCCTTCATCTTTTTCCTCTTAGCCAATCCTTCTCCCTTCAAGTGGACAATTTCCTTTCTGGCATCTTTGAGTTGTCTGATCAGCCTCTTGAAGGTAGGGTTATCAGGGGGAGTGGTGATGTCTATGATTTCGACAGGCTTCTCAACATTCCCACCTTTACCCTTATCTTTCTTCTTGACACAAGATTTTTTTATGGCTTCTTATTCAACAATTTCCTTCTGGGCCGATGACTCGATGAAGGGCCTCCTAGCTCTAGTCTCAATTTCTACAGTAGGTGAGGGAAAGTGTAACTTTCTCCCATTTTTGACTGTGATTTTAGCTGAGGGAACTTCTTCTAGTTCTGGAGCTGGCTGGGGTGAAATTTCCCTTTATGGGGAGTGATGAGCTCCCCCTTCTTCTTCTTCTTCTAATTCCTTAGGAGCCTCCTTGTCTTTGGCAATGTGTTTTCCCTTTCTCTTTTTTCTTGTTTCTATGTGGGCAACACTATCAGTTGGAAAGTGGCTCTACACCTTGGATTGAGGAGTAGGGGCTACATTTAGTTGCAGATTTGCAGAGGCAATGAATTTATCCTAAGCTATGTTTCTTTTCTTCAATTCCTCCATCACAAGTATCCTAATCAGCCCTAAGTGGAAAACACTTGTGTCCACAACCTTGGACTTGACTTGGACCCTATCAACCATTTTCCCCATACTCGTAAACAAATAGAAAGGGATGTTCATTAAGTCCTTGCATGTGAAGTGCAACAAAAGTCTAATGTGATATTGGTAGATCATATTGAATGTTCCCTCACAGGTAAAATATCTTTGGATCACCTTCAACATATTGTCAAATCCCTCAACCAAATGGCTCCTAGGCACTCCCTTAGATAGGTTATCTACCTTTTGTTCTGGTTTGAGGAAATCTTTAGAGAAGGCTGCATTAAGAGTCATGGATTTAAACCACCTTTCACTAGTGTTGGGTATCTCAGTGGCTACTACAATGGTGGCTTCTGATACTTCCAGTTCAAGGGTTCCCACCTTGGTTTTAGTTCCATCAAAGTTTAAGACAAACTCCTTGGCTACCTCAGGGTGTCCCCTCTATATATTCTGACATAAATTTAGACAACCAACCCTCTCTAAGACCTCTCTAATCAGATGTTCAACATCAAACAAGTGCATATTAGAAGGCTCGGTCTAGACTACACTCCCACCCTTGTGAGACTTATTCTGTTGAGGTGTTTCCATTTGCTATAAACAAGAGAAAAACACTACAATGATCTGAGAGGCATGAGAGGCCAAGAAGGATAGAGGTATTTAAGGTTTGAATGATGGTGTTTTAACATCTAGCGTCTTTAAGGCTTTAGGGTTTTCCTTCAATTTGACTTATGATCTAATGAAAGAGAAATATGATGGCTTAAGAAAAGGAAGAAAACCCTTCAGGGAAAAGGATATGCAAGGAGGCAACAACTGTCAAGGTTTTTAAGCTAACATTTAACCACCATGCAAGGTCATCATCATTTTAATCAACAATTCTCTTAAAAGTTTCAATGTAAACAAACTTTAAATTTGAAATATCAATTGAAACTATAAAGGAAAATAGTTGATGCAAGTTGTATGATCAGAGGATAACAATGCTGAATTTTATGCATAGGTTCGCAACACTGGAACAAGGGTTCTGTAGCGCAATCTGTAGAAGATTTCGTAGTGTAACAACTAGGGTCGAGAAAAATTATAGGAACACTGGATCTGACAACAGGATTTGCTCAATTGTGATAGAAGAGGCTGACAATATTGCAGATAGTTGAGAATTTAGTGATAATAGAGGTAAATGGGCCAGTTGGTAAAGGGAACCACAATTCGCAGCGCCAAGTGCTATGAAAATTGAGCATGGCCTTAAATTGATATTCAACAGAGCTCAAACAACTTGAGGAGTACCTGGACATTGTGACTTGACTGTAGATGTGCTTCAGATAACATGAAACTGCCTGCAACCATTCTAACCTTTAATTCCTCTTTGTCATCCAATCTGTAGCAGAATCTACAACGCCTGTCCGGACTAGGAGTTTCTGCAACGACGAACTAGGAGCATAATTCAAATCTTTGATAAAACAATTAGACAACTTTAATGACCAAATATCAATTATTTCTTTTTAAAACATGGATTTTGAAAACAATGAGATCAATTGGCACAAGCTTCATAAATGCAATAATGATAAAAGAGGAAATGTGTACTCAAGATGCACTACAAAAACTTCTGATGAGTTGGCAGTGTACTAGAAGGAGTTTGATTTGACCTTATAATGGGTAGAGGGACAAAGTGGAGTGGTTTAAGCGCATAGTGGAGGTAGTGACATGTCAAACTAGTGGTGGCATGGGGATAATAGTGATGGTTGTATAATCATGAAATGAACCAAGGGTATAAACCAAAGGAAATGAACACAGGGTATAAACCATAGGTATGGGTCAAATGCATGGGCCAACATCCAACCTTACATTTATTTTGAACTAACACCTAAGAAAACCATAAGGAGAAAATCAAAAGAAAAACTTGAAAAATACTAATGGATAAAAAAGTAAAAACATAAGGATGAATTTGACCCATGAAAACTTCATGTGATAACACATATAAGACATAATTTAAAAGTGGCCCAAGATAGACAAAAGAGCTATGCAAAAAACAAAATAACTCATAAAGAGTTCAAGGTGGGAAATCATGCGTATCTCAGAGTGAAGCCCAAAAGGAGTTCCCTTAGGTTGGGGACTTGTTCTAAGATAACATCCTGGTATTGTGGACTATTTGAAGTCCTAGAAAGAGTGGAACCAATAACATACATACTTGCTTTTCCACCTACTGTTATATATCACAATGCGTTCCATGTATCTTTATTAAATAAATATGTTCATGATCCTAATCATGTTATTGATTGGACTATCAAACAACTAGAGCTAGAGGGATAATTCCAACCTGAACCTCAATGCATCATGGACAAGAGAGAAACTATGATCTGGGACCAAGCCATCATATAGGTCAAGGTGCAATGGAAGCACTTTGGAGTAGATGAGGCTACCAGGGAGCTGGAGGATTCCATGAGATTGGCATACCCATTTTTGTTTTTGCTATATTTTCATATATATGGTGTTTTAAACACCGAGGACATTGTTTCTTTAATGGGGAGGGGAATATAGCACCATGTTTCCCCCCAATACTGTAATTATTCTAAGAATTCATATAATGTAATTATGTTTTGATTAGTGAAATATACCAGACAACTATCTGGGAACGAAAATACTTGAGTATTGTTCATGATATCACAAATGGGAATGGATGAAGCAGAATTAATTAAGTATTGGTGAGGTGGATTTGCTTAGGTGGAAGTTGAGAAGTTTCGGTGACAAAAACATGAAGCTTTCTTAGAAATATTACATATTCTTGTGAGACATAAACACACATCAACCAACATGTTTGAACCCACATGGAGCCATGTGAACAATTATGAAGAGACATGATTGGTGGTTGAAGAAGTTAATACTACCGACATATCTAATCTCTTGAAGAGGCAAGGGTCAACTGAAAAATTTGACATAAGTACATCCTTGGATTTCCATTTCAAAATTTGGATCCTAGACTGGAGGTCGCTTATGATAGAAGTCACAAGAATCCCAAGGATTGGGTAGAGGAAGAGGAAAAACGTGGAAAAACATCACCAAGGATGAGAGGAGAGACATGCGAGGTCATACACATAGAGGAAACACATGAGAGAGGAGGTAGATGTGTATAGGAATTGAGATGAGGGAGACACAATTCACAACATCGAACAAGTAGCAAAGAACTTGTAATATTGAGTGAGTTGCAGACTCACTAACAAATGATGTAATGAACCAAGGTGTTCACTGGCCTGGATATGAGTAATGGAATAAGTTGGAAAGCTATTCTTGAAGAAAATATAAATCTTTTCCAAAGGATTATTGATAACCATAGAACATAGAAGACCTATATCCATACTAGATCTATAGAGGACTTCAACTTGGTACCTACTGGAAAGAAATCAACACTGGTAAGGGAGGTCATCAAGGGACTATATAACAGAGAAGGGACTCCTTGTGTAGAGGAAAACCATTGGGAAGGGTACCTGATAAACCCATGGAAGTCCCGAGCTCAATGGGATGGGAGACTTCTATTGTTGTCAGTGGAGGAAGGAGAGTAACCTTCCTAGATCATTCTAAATATGGAAACTAGTTGAATTAAATACCCCTGTGGTATCATGGCTTGACACAGGGGTGGCATGTTTTAGGAAAGTACTATGAAACATACCCTAAGGTTGGGAGGAAAAGCGTCCTCTCTTAGTCAGTTGGTCGTTGACATTTACTGAACAAATAAGTGTTGTTAACTTAATTTGCTATTGTAAGTCTCTTATTTCATGGTTAAATAGGAAATATGAATGTATGAATAACTTCCTAAGTAAAATGTAGTAATCATTTTTGTTTTCATTGGCCAACCTATTAAACTTATGAGTCCATGAGAACTGTGTAATGGTAGAGTATATCCCTGTGAGGACTGCAAGACTTTGCATGGAAATCTTGCAAGAGATGAAGAGAATATTCACCTCGAAATTGACAGTGGAGATGTCTTAATGATTGAGGAGGATCTCTGTATAGACTATGAGAACCTCAATTCTATGGAAACCATTACTCTTGAGAGGAAAGTTTGCAGGATATGGAAAAAATATTCATTTGGACTGTTGAAACAAAGTTTATTTTTCTTCTCTAAATCCAAATATCCATTCTTCTCTGGTTACGAAGATGCCCTTAGTTCTAAAAAGGAGTCAAAAGGTCTTTCGAGATTTTTGGGTTTCGGGGTTCGACTATTCACAAAGTATGTTTTTTAATGACAACCCCGAAGTCCCGGTACCGAAGTCTCGAAAAAGTGATTGTTTAAAAGGAATTGAACAGATTTTAAAGTAATAATAAAAAATGTTAACGACTTTCTAAGCCTTTCACATGTTCTTTTTCGGCCATCTCAACTTAAGTAGAATTTCAAATGTCCAGACGCGCTTTTCACGAAACACCTTTTAATCATGATTAATTAAGGTTTAAAACATACTTAATAGATCGTAAATCAGTCGCAATTCGGGAAATCAAAGAGTCGACCTTGAGTCTCCTTAAACCCTGATTCTCGAAGTCACGAAATTATTAAAAGCTAATGCTATGTTTATTAAGAAGTAAGAAGGTTTAATGATAATAAATCCCATCGTAATTTCACGATTCAGGATTTCTTGCGTTAAAGAGTCGTCGGAGTCCCGATACTCCAATCAACAAAAGTAAAGACTAACCCTTGATCATGATTAATTAAAGGGTTAAAACAAGTGGTTAGCGCCTAAATAAATCCCATCGCGGTTTCACGACTCAGGATTTACTTGTGTCATACCTATTGGGGACACGATGCTCAAAACTCCGAAACATGAAGTTCCAAAAGAATTAAGTGCTTAAACGTAATTAACTTAATTTTAAAACAAGCATTAAGGGTATTAAATAACTTTTCACGTTTCACTATCTGGGAGTTTTCAATGACATTCCTTTCGAAATCTCAGTTTTGAATCGCCGATATGTGGCAGTATCTAGAACGAATTAATGGAGATATTTTTGACATAAAGTGCGTATCTCCATGCATACCATCCCCATTAAAGCATTTAATTTTTATCGCATATATCGGTACGCTAAAGTTAAGACAGGTTAAAGGTAAATAAAGGTTTGTTATTTTGAATTTCATTCTTACTTTCAGACTAGGAGCGAGTTACACTCAGAAGAACTCACGCATTTCTTCTCTGCAACATGTTTTCATTTTATCAAAAACATCATGGCACTGAGAAAAGCGTATAAGAAGAGTGAGGAGGCAGGTGAAATATCGAATGCGGATGGAGATGTTATATCCGACACTATGCCACATGCTGTGGATTTTGTCAAATCCTGGAGGCAGATTTTTGAAACCTTAGATCATGAGATTAGGAATTTCCCCGACGATTTCAGAAATGAAAGGACTGAAAATAAACTCAGAGACATGGCAGAGTCTGAGCTTCACAAAATAACCACACGGCCGAGACTCATGCCATACAATGACATGATAAGATGGGCTTTAGAGAAAACTGACATTCAGACAAAGAGCATTCTAAACAACCAATAGGTCGTCGTCGACTCGTTCAGACCCAAGCACATCCAAGTAATGTATAAACTACCCCCTACTTCTAAATACATTTATAATACCGAATTCGTAGAGGAATTTCAAAGAAAGGAGTGTACAAAATTCTATCAAACATATTCAGGTATAATCAAAGAATGGTGGGGAATTCTAGCGAGATTTAGAGCTGATGCCCATGATAGTTATGCCACAACTCCGTTAAACGAATACATGGTTTATATAGCTTTGATGCTATGTAGAATTTTCGGAAAGAAAAACCCTACCCATTTCCCTACATAATGGGTGCCACTTATACACACAGTAGCCGAGGGTTACAGTTTCAACTGGGGTAAAATTTTATTAGATAATCTAACTAAGGAGATTGCAGAGTACCAAACAACAAAATCAAAAGGCCAACCTGCATATTTTTACATGTCTGCATATATTATGGATGCTATCTGTTACATGAATCCTTTCCCCTTGATGAATTGGAGCTGGAACCTAGCTTGAGCGAAGCCCATTCATGTTTATCACTCTAAACTATGGGAGGAGAATGTTAAAGATTTCTTTTACGAAATCTGTCACTACATAGTGATACCTTTGCACCAAATTTTGTATGGTTATGCACCCCCTCGTATTTCAGAGAAAATCGTGGGAAACCTCAAGGAGATTGTAGATTGGTTTATTGAAGAGGGTTTCTCCTATGTCAAGGTTTTCGGGTGCTCGATTCTTCCTCACGCACTTCCAAAATTCCTTCCCGATAGACAAGTGTGCAGGGAGGTGGCCTACCAAATAATAACAGGTGGCATCGACACATAGTTGAAAGCATATCAAAAGAAGTTCTAGACACTTTTTCCTGTACAGATTGGGAAGTGTTCACTGCTTAACTTTGTTCATTCCAAGGTTGAAGCTGCAACACTGGAAGACATCAAATTGGTAGATCTTGAACTCAGAAAACATGACCCTTATCAAATTGTAGGAAATCATCTTGCTCATTCCAATATGAAAATGTATGAACATGAAGTTTCTCCCTACGACGATATGTTCAAGGGAGCCATAACCTATGAGGAAATATTAGACAGAGTTCAGGCATTATCACCCGACCTACAGACCAACTTTTCGACTTTCCAGAAGCACATGCGAAGTGGTTTGTCGAAGATACTACAAGGAGAATCAACAACCCCTCCTCCAGCTCAAGGAAGTATTCCCCCAGGTTTCGGATCAGAGGCTCATGATAAAGGGACTGCAGAAGAAAATGCAGAGAAGACTGAAGCATCTTCACAAAAAGCAGAAGCTTCACAATCAAAGAATCCAGGGTTTGAAACAAGTTCCAAATCCAAGACTCCTTCAAAGTCGAGTCAAACGATTCCACCTTCATCATCAACTATCCCTGTTGATATCCCCAAAACAACAGGAGAAACTCAATATTCAGAATTGGGCAGCCCTATTACATCATTAACTCCTTTACAGTCAACCTTTGGGACCCCCCATCTGGAATTCATATATGTAAGTGACCTTACTCCTATCTCTAGAGAAGAGATACCTTCCTCCGACTACTTTTTCAGTAGGAAGAGGAAGGATGTAGTAAAACAAGAAATGCATCTGAGAGAAGGCACGATGGTGAATAAACACATAGTGCTCATAGATGGGCAGAACCTAGAAGAGGAATATTTCGCCACAGAAGTAGCAGGCTCTATGGGAGCTTTGGCGACGACCAATTTATTCTCAATTGACTCTTTGAAAACAAGGCTGAAACAAAAAAATCAAATGATAGCTCAGTTGCAGGACCAAATAAGGCACACAAAAAATAATATTCGAGAGGAGGTAAATCAGAGAGTTGAACATGCCAGAACTGTTGACAAACAGGAAATGCAATTGTTGAAGTCTAGTTTAGATGAAGAAAACAAGCAGATGCAAATGAGTAAAGTACATGTTATTCGACAAGAGGAATTAATGAGACAACTACAGGATGAGTTGAAGTCCATTGAAGGACAAGTGGTGAATACAAAAACATTTCAAGCCCAAGAACTAGAGGTGCATGAGAAACTACAAGCAAAACAACAAAACATGCTTTCTAAAATAGAAATCGTTCAAAACTACTTCCTGGAAGTAAGCCACTGACTGGATAGCATTGTTTTAAAAGAAAAAGAGGCCACAACAGCTTGCGTTTCTTTTCAAAAGGCAGTAGCATTTTTGGCTAGAGAGGAAGTACCAACAATCCCAAAGCTGAAGAACAGATCAGGGGAGACATCATGCTAAAAACATGAGAGACCAATATTGCCGAAAGTGCGAAAATGGAAAGAGAAGTTAGGAAAGAATGTGAAGAAGTGTTTGATCAGCTAGATACAAAAACACTGGGCATAGACAAAGGTGATTGTCCTGGGCTATTAGGACAGATAAATGTTGTAAGGCATCAACTACATATCAAGGAGATCCGGAATGAAGCCCAACTCGAGATTTCACAATTGAAGCAGCTTGACACCACCCAAATGGATAAGTGGCTAATAAAGCCAAATCTATAGTTGCAGTCGACAACGTTTGACAAGGGCAATATCGAAGACAGCCTGCCCAAAATTCAGAAGAAGTTATATGTTTTTGAATCAAAGGACATGTCAGAACCTTCTCAAATTTTAGTGCAGTTTCTAGATAGGTGCGTCGAGTGTTTGGGACCGAGCGAAGGAAGCGTTTCAAAGAAATGATGAAGTAACACATGTGTGCTCATTTTTGTCCAATTGGTAGAAAAGTAAAAAGTAACCGAGCAAAATGGTTCGAATTTTTTATTCTGTAACTGTTAGAACCTAGGATATTAGGAGAATACCAACCATCTAGGGTTGATGATTTTCTTTGTATAAATACAATTTTGAAAGATATACCAGAGGATTGTAGCAGAGAAACTTTCCATTTTCCAAAATTAATACAAATGCAAATCGAAGACTCCAGATCCCATCAAGTTTGAGTTATGTGTTCCTCTGTTATTTCATATCTAATACCACCACTTATACATCTTTGATGAATGCTTAGCTGCAATTTAGTACAACATCTACTATGGTGATTGATTATTTTAGTCATCTAATCGTTTACAACTTTTCCTCTGTATTGGCTATCAACAGGTACAAGCCTGTGAATTATTTAGATTTCTATATCTTATGCTTCATTAAAGTTTTTCTTGTGTATTTTCTTCTTCTGTCACAAAGTGAGATTCTTCCATGGTTGATGCCTCACATTTGTTCCACAGCTTTATGTTTTCTTTCATTTCATGCATGATTTTTAGTTTAACTTAGATATGGGAAACAACCTTTGATTTTGTTATACTATTAATTCAAAATTTGGAAAATTTTCTTACATAATTTAAAATAAAAACAACAACCTAAAAAACAACAAATCTTTAAAGCTCTTTTTCCTCTATGACAATACCTGTTACGAGACAACCCAATATCGAACCTAGTCTCACAGACCAGACCAATATCACTTTAACTCTTTTTAACACCATCTTAAGAACTACTCCCAACCGGGTTGAACTTGAACGTTCATGGGCAGTCATTGAGCAGGACATTAGCATCGATGAACAATTGGAAGCTAGACAAAGACAACTCATAAATCAACCATAGCTCCTTTTCCCCTAAGAGTTGTTTTTTTCCCTTTCTTTATATCATACACCCTCTTTTTGGATGCCTAGAATTTAAACTTTCAAGCCTTAAGTATAAACTCAGGAACAACATCTTTTTGGCGCCGCTACCGGGGACATAGAGACACAATTATTTTCCCTGGGAGAACGACATTCTCAAGTTTCCTTCTTTGATAGTGAACAAATACTTAACACATTATAAAGGCTAAGTTTTATTATTCCCTTGACGACTCCACAATTTTAAATAAGCTGGCATCCGGTCGAAGGAACACCAGACAAAACCCAGATGATAAGCATACCTCGCTTGTTTTCGACCTTGAAAAATACTGAAACCAAGAGGATTCTGTAAGCAAGCTACTGCGACTTACCAACCTAAATCCACATAGTCTAGGGATAATATTCCACTTGAAACCATAAACCCTATATTATTTCTACCCGAAACTAAGACTGAACCTCATTCGACTACCTTCAGTGAAAGAGAAGGTGATACTTCTACGGTAAAGTCTGTTTCAATTGATATCCCATCAGTTCCCGAACTAAATTTACCAACCTCACAAAGTCTAGAAGAGTATACCATACACTCAGATTCAACCCCTGGAGGTTCTCCCATCTACATTCTTGCAAATCAGAAGAACCGAGTCCCTGTATCCCGTTTCCCCCTTTTCTAGTTTTTTCCTCTTCTGATAAGCGGTTCTCAAATTTTTTTTTGCTTCATCCCGAAGAAGCTAAAGGATCATTGAACACCTTTGAAAACCCTCTTTATAACGTACCGGTTTCCTCTCCTAGAATATCTATGGCAAATTCCAGAGGAGGAGGGGGCGGTCAAGGCCCACCCCCACCCCCACCCCCTAGGAGTTTTGCTAAAGTAGCTACCAGATACGCTCCTCTGGTCCTCCCAATACCTATTCATGATTTACCTGAAAACTACATGAAAAAACTACCTAAGTTTACAGGGGAGGGAGACTTAACCACAACCGAACATATACATTTCTTTGATCAATTCGTCGATATTCTCGGTCTCGAGCATGAAGACGTATATTCACGGTTGTTTGTTCAAAATTTCGAAGGATAGGTGAGAAACTAGTTTCAAAGTTTGCTTGCATGTTCGATATTGTCCTATGACGCGTTAGAAAACTCTTTTCTTAGAAAATGGGGTGAAAGGAAAGATCACTTATATTATTTAACTGAGTTTGGGGCTTTAAGGAAGAAAAATTTAGAAATTGTTATTGAATTCATCCAAAGATTTAATAAGTTATATAACAAGATACCAGTCGAATTTAAACCTTCCCAACCCGCATCAAAAGTAACGTTCGTTGGGGATTTCGAACCCGAGTTCTCATTATTATTAAGAGAAAGGAGAGCAGTCGAACTTACCAGAATGCAAGACGATGCCAAAGAGATTGAGTCAAATATGATGGCTTCTGGTAAATTGAAGGCAAAAGTGGAAATGAGAAATAGAGAGACCAAACGTTTTAAGGAACAAGCAGGACCCTCAAGATCTGGGAGATCCTCAGATGATAAAATGGATGATATGGCAAAGATAATTAAAGAACTGTAAAATAAAATTTCAAAGATGGAACTAGATCAATCTAAAGCAGATCAGTTCGTTAGGGAGAATTCAGGAGGAACCCCAATCCTCAAATACAACAAATTAAAAATGAAGACCAAAAGGTTCAGACTCCTTTAAAAAATGGAAATTTTATAGGAGGTAATGACATGCAAGAATTTGAGGATTTAGAAGAAGATATTAATAATCTTGGTGAATATTGTTATCAACCTCATTTAACTAGACAAGATTATGAGACTTCTTTAAAAATAGAACATCGGTCTAATGAGGATAGCAACACAAATAATACATAGGACCCTGCTTGCCAAGGAATCACTGATACTATAATGGCCAAGCTCCAAAACAAGTATAATCTAAGGTCTAAAACTAAAAACACGACAACTACCCAACCAAAGAAAATCTTACCGAGAGGCGAAGTATATGAACCAACCCCAAAGGGAACTGAAACTCAGAACACCAGGATAAAAGGAGTTGACCCACAAGGTGCCAAAACTAAGACAGTCGAAACACAGATGACAGGAATAAAAACCACTAAGAACAAAGAAATACAAACAGATAAAGCTGAAAAGAAGGAGACCGAAGTACCAATCAAAGAAACTGAAAAAATTATAGGAGGTTTCAACCTAGAAAATGAGATTAACAAAATCAAAATACCAATCCCTCTAGTTGAACTGGAAAAGAATCCCATTTACCAAAAAAAAATCACCAAAATGATAAATTTTTCAGATATGGGAAGTCAAGATGATGTTATAAATTTGGAAGATGATAGGCCTAATATATATTTTGGTCCGCATTTTGAAGGGTCCAGAGATACCGTTGCTCCTTTCTACATTACGCTAAACATTCATGATTGTCTGCTACATAATTGCATGCTGGATTCTGGAGCCTCACATAACTTGATGCCCAAGGCTATTATGGATAGACTCGGCCTCAAAATTACCAGGCCATACAGAGACCTGTATTCATTTGATTCAAGTAAGGTCAAATGTATGGGCATGATTAAGAATTTAGTGGTAAATCTTGCACAGATCCTAGTAAAAAGTGTTCTCATGGATGTGGTTATTGTTGATATACCTCCAAAGTATGGTATGCTATTATCCAGGTCTTGGGGCACTAATATTGGAGGATCCATTCAACTGGACATGACATACGCCACGATTCCCATCTTCAGAGGGTAGTTCAACCGATTATACCGGGAAACACGACTGACATATACAGTACGTGATCCTCATAATCCTAGCAATTACCCTGTTTATGTAGCTGATCAGAACCTTGGAAATTGTATTTTATCGATCGATGATGATATAGATGAATGTGCTGAAGATTTCATAGAAGGAAATAAAACAAACAAGATAAAATAAAGTATATATAGTATGGAATCTGTAAAATGTATTTCGATGGTGCTTCGTCATGTGAAGGAGCAGGCGCAGGTGTACTCTTTATAGCACTTGGAGATGAGTTTATCACTCCTTTCTCTTACAGACTACACTAGTGGGACATATAATACACAAATAATGTATGCGAGTATGAAGCCCTGGTTTTGGGATTAGAGGCCGCCAAAAAATTAAACATAAAAAACTTGGAAGTCTATGGAGATGCGGAATTAATTGTGAAACAAGTAAATCTGCAGTATTAGGCCAAACATCCAAGATTGAGATCTTATAGAAACTGCACCTGGGATTTAATGGAATTTTTTTTCTTGTCAGTTAATGTCCATTACATTCCTCGTACAGAAAATCTGCAAGCTGATTCGTTAGCCAAAGCAACCTCAAATTTTGCACCTCCTACAACTTTAAAACTTAAGTATCACATAGAGATGAGGCACAAACCCTCCATACCGAACAATATACAACACTAGAAGGTGTTCGAAGATGATGAATAGATCAAAAAATTCCTCAAAATGCTGGAAGACTTTGTTGAAACACACATCGACCAATAAAACCAGAATGATCATACTTGGATTATGCAAGAAGGGGAAGATCCTCAAGAGTTCCAAGGTAAAATCACAAATCATCGCATGTTAGTACTAAAAAATAATCAAATCCCTAAAGGTATAATTCCCTTAGAAAGATTATTTGACCATAATGATATGCCATTGAAATCTACATTGCAGCCTCAGCCAAAGGAAGTCGAAGATTGCAATATAGGCACTAAAGAAAAACCTAGAATAGTAAAAATATCAAAATATCTTCCTCCTGAGATGAAAGGAAAATCTGCAGATTTACTCGAACAATATAAAGACATGTTTTCCTGGTCTTACGACGAGCTGAGAACTTATGACACCATTGTGATTGAACACAAGATTCCTTTAAAGCCAGGTGTTAAACCTTTCAGACAAAATCTCAGGAAAATCAATCCCATATTATTGCCTCTGGTCGAAAAAGAAGTAAAAAAACTCTTGGATGCCAAAATAATTGTACCACTCAGGTACTCTGAGTGAGTAGCCAACCTCGCCCCAGTCAATAAGAAGAGCGGATAATTCAGACTGTGTGTAGATTTTAGAAATTTAAATAAGTCATCTCTCAAAGAAAATTATCCGCTACCCAAAATGGACCATGTTTTAGAAAAAATAGTCGGAGAAAATAGGATGTCCATGATCGACGGTTTTTTCGGTTACAATCAGATTGCTGTCAGCGAAGACGATAAAGAAAAAACAACCTTCACCACCCCTTGGGGTACATTTATGTATGATAAAATTCCATTCGGTTTAATGAATGCAGGTGCTACCTTCCAGTGGGCTATGGATATCGCCTTCGTTTGCGAAAGAGATAGATTCGTGGTTATTTATCTTGATGATCTGACCACTTTTTCTAAATCTGATGAAGATCATCTGATACATCTCAAGCAAACGTTTGAGAAATGTCACAAATTTGGGTTGTCTTTAAATCCCAAGAAGTCTCAATTTGAAATGCAAGAAGGTAAACTCTTGGGCCATATTGTATCTCAGGACAGAATTAAAATTGATCCTAAAAGGGTCGAAGCTATTGACACTATAAATATTCCTAGAAATGTAAAAGAAATCCAGTCATTTTTAGGGAAAATAATTTTTTTAAGGAGATTTATCCCGAACTTTGCTGAAATTGTGAAATGGATTACAGATATGCTCAAGAAGAACAACGAAGTTAAATGGACATCCGAATCTAAATCATCATTTGCGCACATCAAGAAAATTATAGGCAAAGCACCTGTACTGGCAAGCCCTGATTATCTCAAGGAATTTTCGATCTTCTCGTTTGCATCCGAACACACAATCACAACAATACTTCTACAAAAGAATGAAGAAGGTTTCGAGCAACATATAGCATTCTTCAGTAAAAGCCTCAGAGACGCAGAATTGAAATATGACATAATGGAAAAGCAAGCATATGCTATGGTGAAGGCACTAAAGGCTTTCAGAACCTACGTGTTACACTCCAAGATAATTGCATATGTACCTACCAGTTCCGTTAAATACATATTGGTTCAACCTGATAGCGATGGGAAGAGGGGTTGATGGCTTGCTAAGATTCAAGAATTCGATTTAGAAGTGAAATCGACAATGCTCGTAAAAGGACAAGGTTTGGCTAAGCTACTAGTCGAATCAAATTTCAGAGCACTCGATATAAATAATCTACAAGAGTATGAAGGATGTATGGATACGACCGAACTTGAAGACCAAATAGTTACAACCGGTATAAAAGAAAAGTTTACAACTTCAATGTGGTACAAATATATAATATCTTATCTTCTGACTTTGAAATGCCCAAGTGATATGACTCCATCTAAAGATAGAACGTTGAAATTGCATGCAGTGAAGTACTGTATTTCAGAGAGCCAATTGTATTGGAAAGACCCTCTGGGTTTTCTACTGGTGTGTCTAGTAGAATCAGAGACTGAAAGGGTCATAAATGAATTCCAAAAGGGAGTGTGCGGAGGACATCATGCATGGAGAGAAACGACTTATAAAATCCTGAGAGCGGGATATTATTGGCCTAAATTATTCACAGATGTAAATGCCAAAGTCGGAGCCTGTAATTCATGCCAATTATTTGTCGACAAGCAGAAACTCCCAACACTACCTCTGGTCCTGGTTAAAACATAAGCTCTGTTCCAACAATGGGGGTTGGATTTTATAGGAGAAATTAATCCACATTCCAGCGCACAACACAAATGGATCTTGACCGCTATAGATTATTTCACCAAATGGGTATAAGATATTCCGACTAGAAAATCCACAGATTCAGTGGTGATAGACTTCCTGGAAGAAAACGTATTATCTAGATTTGGATGTCCCCGAAAGATAGTTACAGATAATTCCCAGGCATTCAAATCTATGGAAATGGTCAAATTTTGCCAAAAGTACAATATTATATTGGGTCACTCCACGACATACTACCCCCAAGGAAATGGGATAGCTGAATCATCAAATAAAATTTTAGTTACCATAATTAAGAAGGTGTTGAACGAAAATAAAAAAATCCTGGCATGTGCATTTGAAATACGCCTTGTGGGAAAATCAGATAGGCACCAAGAAATCGATTGGAACTTCTCCATTTCAAATGGTATACAGGATTGACATGGTATTACCCATAAACCTGGCTCTACCTATGATGAAACTTTGGCAAGATGAAAAAGAAGAACCAAACCATGTCACAAGAAGAATAAATCAATTGATTGAAGTTCAATAGAATAGGGCTGAGGTGGAAAAAAGGTTGCAGAAATATCAAGACAACATGAAAGCACTGTTTGATCATAAGGCTAAAGACAGAGAATTCCTCCCTAGTGATTTGGTTTTGAAATGGGATGCTAGGAGGGATGACTCAACAAAACATGGCAAATTTGATCATATTTGGTAGTGATATCCTAGAAATAGAGATATAAAATATTTAACACATTGATTTTTTTTATTTTTATTTTTAAACAGAAACGGTTATAGATTATATTAATGGGGTGGACTAACCACAGATCCGATTACAAAATGGCCTCGAATTTCTTCGGGTCTGACTTCCTGAACCATTCTACTTCTATAGCTATAGACTAGTGAACTGAACGTCTTCTAAAAGAACTGGATTAAATTTAAGTGCCGAAACTCCAGTCACTGTTTCAACATAAGACTCAACACTATTTCAGCATTGAATTCTATCAATATTAAAACCCTGACGCTTTTCATGTTGTCTTCTTGCAAGATTCTGGTCTACAACCCAAATGTCAAACAAAATAAAATGGATGGTCATGTATCAGGAAATTGATTCGCTCGAAACAGGTGATAAAAAATAATTTACTAAGATGAGAATGAAGTGGTAAGGCAAAGGTATGAATTTCCGAAATGTCTAGATTTCAAATGAATATCACCTAGGTGCAACAAAAATATCATGAGTATGCACATATTCACCCGAGGTATCATTAAAAGAACACAATTTCTTGTGGATCATAAAGGATTCCCCTGGATAAGATAAAAATAAGTAAAATAAACATGAGAAGTAAAGTGACCTCAAAAAGGGTTCCAAGAGTTAGGATTGCATTGCCACAACTATGTTTATGAAATCCAAAGACTTCTCTATCATCCTGTCCCAATTTTTGGTATCTTCCCCTCGACCCCAAACGCCTTCCCATGATTTCCACAGAGGAAGGAGAGGTTACACTTTAGCTCTGAAAGCTGACAAACAAATCTTTAGAATAAATGCAAGTCCTCACGACTCCGCAAACTCTTACTGAGCAAAGATATGTATAGGCTAATCCTGACTCCCTTAGTTCTTTTAACAGGTTCTAAAAAATTTTAGTCTTGCTCAAAAGAAGGTCCCTGGAAATAAAATTCCCCCATAAGTTTTCCTGCAGACTAAGGTGTTTTGAAGGCCGAAAAAAAACTGATCCAAAGTAATCAAAGTGAGTTGACAGACCTCTATTGAAAAATTATACACAGATATCACCCATGGTATGTTATATACTAATTGATTTCCCCCACTTCATGTCAAAGAAAGTATAAGACATATGGTGAAAGGAAATTCAAAAAAATTGATTGCCCCCATCTAGTCCAAAAAGAGATGATGAAAGGAAATTCATAAAATGATTGCCCTCATCTCAGCATTTAAATGAAAAGTTACAATTTGAAGTGGTGAAAGGAAATTCAATAAAGGGAATCAGATAACTTCACTGGGGTACTGAACAGGCTCGTTGGCAGTGAAGCGATGTCTAAGATATCTATAAGGCTGTTATACATGAATGATACTGTACTCTGGTAAATTAGTTTTCTTTGAAGCTCGATCTACATCCCAAGTTCGTGCAAGACTCCCTGATTAAAAACATTAAAATTACTTCACCATGAGGCAAGCAAGGTCAACAGAATCTGTTAAAACTTTTAAGGTTGTTTGGATTATCTTAATCAGACTAGAAATCAATATTAGGAAAGAGGAAGTCAAATGACCTAAAATTGAGATTAAAGAACGATTGGGTTTCGAAAGCTTTCAAAGATAAAGATGAAACCCCTTTTTTTCTCTGCACCCTCTTCCTAAACAAGTTTTTGGAGAAATAAACTAATGACTCCATTTTCCCAATAGAGGCATGTGGTCTATTGTTCTTCTCGTCCCACAGGGAGACGATATCCCTAGATGGAGCCTCTGTTGAAACACAATTTATTTTTCTTCTCTAAATCCAAATCTCCATTCTTCTCTGGTTACAGAGCCGCCCTTAGTTCTAAAAAGGAGTCAAAAGGTCTTTCGGGGTTTTTGGGTTTCGGGGTTCGGCTATTCACAATGTATTTTTTTTAATGACAACTCTGAAGTCCCGGTACCGAAGTCTCAAAAAAGTGATTGTTTAAAAGGAATTGAACATATTTTAAAGTAATAATAAAAAATGTTAACAACTTTCTAAGCCTTTCACATGTTCTTTTTCGGCCATCTCAACTTAAGCAGTATTTCAAATGTCTCGATGCGATTTTCACGAAATACCTTTTAATAATGATTAATTAACGTTTAAAACATACTTAACAGATCGTAAATCAGTCACAATTCAAGAAATCAAAGAGTTAACCTTGAGTCTCCTTAAACCCTGATTCCCGAAGTCGCGAAATTCTTAAAAGCTAATGCTATGTTTATTAATAAGTTAGAAGGTTTAATGATAATAAATCCCATTGCGATTTCACAATTCAGGATTTCTTGCATTAAAGAGTCGTCGGAGTCCCGATACTCCAATCCATGAAAGTAAAGACTAATCCCTGATCACGATTAATTAAAGGGTTAAAACAAGTGGTTAGCGCCTAAATAAATCCCATCGTGGTTTCATGATTCCGGATTTACTTGTGTCATACCTCTTGGGGACATGATGCTTGAAACTCTAAAACACGAAGTCCCAAAAGAATTAAGTGCTTAAACGTAATTACCTTAATTTTAAAACAAGCATTAAGGGTATTAAATAACTTTTCGCGTTTCGCTATCTGGGAGTTTTCAATGACATTCCTTTCGAAATATCAGTTTTGAATCGCTGATATGTGGTAGTATCTATAACAGATTAATGAAGATATTTTTGACATAAAGTGTGTATCTCCAGGTGTACCATCCCCATTAAAGCATTTAATTTTTATCGCCTGTATCGGTACGCTAAAGTTAAGACAGGTTAAAGGTAAATAAAGGTTTGTTATTTTGAATTTCATTCTTACTTTCATACTAGGAACGAGTTACACTCAGAAGAACTCACGCATTTCTTCTCTGCAACAGGTTTTCATTTTAGCAGAAACATCATGGCACCCAGAAAATAGCACTACGGAAATGTTATATCTAACACTACGCCACATGTTGTGGATTCAGTCAAATTCTGGAGGCAAATTTTTGAAAGCTTAGACTATGAGATTAGGAATTGCCCTGACGATTTCAGAAATGAAAGGACTGAAAATAAACTCAGAGACATAGCAGAGTCTGAGATTCACAAAATAGCCACACAACCGAGACTCATGCCATACAATGACATGATAAGTTGGGCTTTAGAGAAAACCGACATTCAGACAAGGAGCATTCTAAACAGCCAACAGGTCATCGTCGGCTCGTTCAGACCCGAGCACATCCAAGTAATGTATAAAATTCCCTCTACTTCTAAATACATTTATAATGCCAAATTCGTAGTGGAATTTCAAAGAAATAAGTGTACATAATTCAATCAAACATATCCAGGTATAATCAAAGAATGGTGGGGAATTCCAACGAGATTTAGAGCTGATACCCATGGCAGTTATGCCACAGCTCCGTTAAAAGAGTACATGGTTTATACTGATTTGATGCTATGTAGATTTTTAGGGAAGAAAAACCCTACCCATTTCCCTATAGAATGAGTGCCACTTATACATGAAGTAGCCGAGGGTTACAGTTTCAACTGGGGTAACATTTATCAGATAATCTAACTAAGGATATTGCAAAGTACCAAACGACAAAATCAAAAGGCCGACTTGCATCTTTTTACATGTCTTCATATATTATGGATGCTATCTGTTACATGGATCCTTTCCCCTTGATGAATTGGAGCTGGAACCCAGCCTGCGCGGAGCCCATTCATGTTTATCACTCTAAACTATGAGAGGAGAATGTTAAATATTTCTTTTACGAAATCTGTCACTACGTAGTGATACCTTTGCACCAAATTTTGTATGGTTATGCACCCCCTCTTATTTCAGAGCAAATCATGGGAAAACTCAAGGCGATTGAAGATTGGTTTATTGAAGAGGGTTTCTCCTATGTCAGGGTTTTCGGGTGCTCGATTCCTCCTCACGCACTTCCGAAATTCCTTTCCGACAGACTGGTGTGTAGGGAGTTGGCCTACCAAATAATAACAGGTCGCATCGACATAGAGTTGAAAGCATCTCAAAAGAAGTTCTGGCCACTTTTTCCTGTACAGATTGGGAAGCGTTCACTTCTTAACTTTGGTCATTCCAAGGTTGAAGCTGCAACACTAGAAGACATCAAATTGGTAGATCTTGGACTCAGAAAACACGACCCTTATCAAATTGTAGGAAATCATCTTGCTCATTGCAATATGAAAATGTATGAACATGAAGTTTCTCCCTACGACGATATGTTCAAGGGAGCCATAACCTATGAGGAAATATTAGACAGAGTTCAGGCATTATCACCCGACCTACAGACCAACTTTCTTACTTTCGAGAAGCACATGCGAAGTGGTTTGTCGAAGATACTACAGGGAGAATCAACAACCCCTCCTCCAGCTCAAGGAAGTATTCCCCCAGGTTTCAGATCAGAGGCTCATGATAAATGGACTGTAAAAGAAAATCTAGAGAAGACTGAAGCGTCTTCACAAAAAGCAGAAGCTTCACAATCAAATAATCTAGGGTCTGAAACAAGTTCCAAATCTGAGACTCCTTCAAAGTCGAGTCAAATGATTCCACCTTCATCATCAACTATCCCTGTTGACATCCCCAAAACAGTAGGAGAAACTCAATCTTTAGAATTGGGCAGCACTATTACATCATTAACTCCTTTACAATCAACTTTTGGGACCCCCATATGGAAGTCATATATGTAAGTGACCTTACTCCTATCTCTAGAGAAGAGATACCTTCCTCTGACTACTTTTTCAGTAGGAAGAGGAAGGTTGTAGTAAAATAGGAAATGCATATGAGAGAAGGCACGATGGTGAAGAAACACAGAGTGCTTGTAGATGGGCATAACCTAGAAGAGGAAGATTTCGCCACAGAAGTAGCAGGCTCTATGGGAGCTTTGGCGACGACCAATTTATTCTCAGTTGACTCTCTAAAAACAAGGTTGAAAAAAAAATCAAATGATAGCTCAATTGTAGGACCAAATAAGGCACACAAAAAATAATATTCGAGAGGAGGTAAATCAGAGAGTTGAACATGCCAAAACTGCTGACAAACAAGAAATGCAATTGTTGAAGTCTAGTTTAGATGAAGCAAACAAGCAGATGCAAATGAGTCAAGTACAGGTTATTCAGCAGGAGGAATTAGTGAGATAGCTACAGGCTGAGTTGAAGTCCATTGAAGGACAAGTGGTGAATATAACAACATTTCAAGCCCAAGCACTAGAGGTGCATGAGAAACTACAAACATAACAACAAAACATGCTTTCTAAAATAGAAATCGTTCAAAACTACTTCCTGGAAGTAAGCCACTGACTGGATAGCATTGTTTTAAAAGAAAAAGAGGCCACAACAGCTCGCGTTGCTTTTTAAAAGGCAACAATGTTTTCAGCTAGAGAGGAAGTACCAACAATCCCAAAGATGACTGTAGAAGAACAGATCATGGGAGACATCATGCTAAAAACATGGGAGACCAATATTGCCGAAATCAAGAAAATGGCAAGAGAAGTTAGGAAAGAATGTGAAGAAGTGTTTGATCAGCTAGATACAAAAACACTGGGCATTGGCAAAGGTGATTGTCCTGGGCTATTAGGACATATCAATGTTGTAAGGCATCAACTGCATATCAAGGAGAGCTAGAATGAAGCCCAACTCGAGATTTCACAATTGAAGCAACTTGACACCACCCAAATGGATAAGTGGCTAATAAAGCCAAATATACAGTTTCAGTCGACAAAGTTTGACAAGGGAAAGATCGAAGACAGGCTGCCCAAAATTCAGAGGAAGTTATATGTGTTTGAATCAAAGGACATGTCAGAACCTTCCCGAATTTTAGTGCAGTTTCTAGACAGGTGCGTCGAGTGTTTGGGACCGAGCAAAGGAAGCGTTTCAAAGAAATGATGAAATAACACATGTGTGCTCATTTTTGTCGAATTGGTAGAAAAGTAAAAAGTAACTGAGAAAAACAGTTCGAATTTTGTATTCTGTAACCGTTAACACCTAGGAGATTAGGAGAATACCAACCGTCTAGGGTTGATGATTTTCTTTGTATAAATACAATTTTGAAAGATACACCAAAGGCTTTTTCTTGGCCGATTGTTGTAGAGAAAATTTTCATTTGCTAGAATTAATACAAATGCAAATCGAAGACTCCAGATCCCATCAAGTTTGAGTTATGTGTTCCTCTGTTATTTCATATCTAATACCATCGCTTATACATCTTTGATGAATGCTTAGTTGCAATTTAGTACAACATCTACTATGGTGATTGATTATTTTAGTCATCTAATCGTTTACAGTTTTTCCTCTGTATCGGTTATCAACAGATACAAGACCCATGAATTATTTAGATTTCTATATCTTATGCTTCATTAAAGTTTTTCTTGTCTATTTTCTTCTTTTGACACAAAATGAGATTCTTCCTTGGTTGATGCCTCACATTTGTTCCACAACTTTATGTTTTCTTTCATTTCATGCATGATTTTCAGTTTAACTTAGATACGGGAAACAACCTTTGATTTTGTTACACTATTAATTCAAAATTTAGGAATTTTTCTTACATAATCTAAAATAGAAACATCAACCTAAAAAACAAAACATCTTTAAAGCTCTTTTTCCTCTATGAAAGTACTTGTTACGAGACAACCCAATATCGAACCCGGTCTCACAGACCAGACCAATATCGCTTTAAGTCTTTTTAACACCATCTTAAAAACTGCTACCACCCGGGTTGAACTTGAACGTTCATGGACAGTCATTGAGCAGGACATTAGCATCCAGGAACAATTGGAAGCTAGACAAAGACAACTCAGAAATAAACTATAGCTCCTTTTCCCCTAAGAGTTGTTTTTTTTTTCTTTCTTTTTATCATACACCCTCTTTTTGGATGCCTAGAATTTATACTTTCAAGCCTTAAGTATAAAATTTGGAACAATATGGACAATTAAAGAATTTCCCTGGTGTTTGAGAGAGCCCTATGTAGGTTGAGGAACCTTAAGTCCTGAAAGAGTCACTTGTCTTAGGTAGAAATATTGCAATATATGTAAATCTTCCTTCCAGGTGAAGTGAGAATGCTTTAGTCTATTTAAGAGTGAACTTTTGGATTCTTAAGAGTTGGTAGAACCTGATAAAAGACTTGGAAGGAACCCTGAATTGGTTAAGTCCTAATTTGGATTGAAACCATGAAGGAACCAAGTGTTTTAATATGGGGAGTTTCGCAGTCATTGATTCGATGAAGCAAATATATCTTGATTTTTTTCGAAGGATCAGATCATCAGAATGGCCTAGTACAATGCTGTGTTGGGAACTTTTACAGGAAGAGCTCCAAGTCAATGACAACCATTGATCTATTGGAGAGCGTATTGGCGAGTCCTGGAACGTCGATCTAAGTCAAGAGTTTGTTGAAGGGAAGGTTGTTGGAGGCCTAGATAGAAGGTTGTGAAGGAGTTTGATGACTCAAGAGTCAGAAGGTCGTTGATCTAGTAAGGGATGCCCAATGGGATATTAGTCATTGGATTTTGTGTGAATCACTCCAAGGAGGAGGGTTCAGGAACCTTAACTGGCAAACAATTGTAAGCCCAAAGGTACACAACATCCATCGTATTAGATGAACATGGAATGTTCGATCAGTCAGAGCAAGTGAGTTTAGAGTAAGTCCATCGGAGTGGTTCACGACGCCCAAATGGAGATGCTTCAATAGGGAGGAACTATGAGAACGGAGGTGAACCGTTGATCAATGTATGGCGAGATTAAATCTCAGCTTTGGATTTCTATGGATCTCATTCATTGTAGGTAGAGTGAACGTTAATGGAAGTATAACCTTCATGTAGGTGGAGACTCCAATGTAATCATAATCATTGTAAACCCTAGTCCGAGGACTGTTTGATCCTTAGGGATGAACGATCAAAATAATTCCATCATAGAGGAGGTTGAATATGACAATTGAGAACTCTTATGGGAATGATACCAAATAACCACGGGTCATTTTTTTGAGGCCAAGAAGGATGTTGACCATCTGATTGGGAGTGTCTAAGTCCCTGATCCCCCTAGTGAACCCTTTGGAGGATTTTTACAATGAATTGAAAGAGTTAATATAATATGTGTTGTGATAAGGGAAGTTTTCACATAGGCACTAATGAACCCGAATACTCATTTTGAGTGTTCAAGAAGAGGAAGATGGAACATCCCACCAACCTAATTGGTGTTTAGGGGGTCAGGTGTGTTATGCTATCAGTGTATCAAATCACTTATTTAGGTGAATGTAAAACCATAGAGTTTTAACCTCACCAATTTGTAATTAAGGGTTTAAAATATCCTAACCATTTCCTAGCAACTGGAATTGTTGATGATTTTACCAGGTTGTACAAGTTTGAAAACTTTGGGTCATCATATTTTCCAGTAGTTATTGTTGCTCATGGCGATGACTTGAGAAACGTTTGGCTTGAGCAGTTTGGTCATCTAAACTATCGCTCATTGTTGCAACCATGTAATAAACATATGGTTATTAGTATTCCTCTCGTTTTGTGTAGATATGGTGTTTGCATCAGTCGTGTTCTTGAAAAACAACATCGGGGCAATTTTGACAAATGTTCCTCTTAGCATTCCTCGACCCCTTTGCAGCTTGTTCATATTGATTTGTGTGGTCCACTTTCTTTTCCTTCTTTCTCTGGGTGCAAATAATTCTTAAATTTCATTGAGACTTATCCATACACACTTAGGTTTACTTATTGAAACTTAAGAGTGATTTTTTTGGCCTACAAGGCCCTTGTAAAAAAACAATCTGGACATCAACTTCAACGATTAAGAACAGATAATGGAGGTGGATATTTTTTTTACAAGTTATTACATTGCATAAATCATTCATATGAAACATATTGTTCCATATACAACACAACAACATGGTGTTTCTAAGAGAAATAATTTCACATTAAAAGAAATGGATAATTGTGTGATCCGATCTAAAAGATTAAGTATTCATTATTGAGCGAAAGTCATCAACTATGCAAATTACATAGTAAATCACAATCCCACAAAGGATATAAAAAATATAACATAGGAAGAAGCATGGACTAAAATTAATCCAAATGTAAGCCACTTCCATGTATTTGGTATTATAGCATGGGATCACATTCTTAATGAGAAAATGAAAGCATTGCAACCTAAAAGTGAGAAGTGAATTTTTGTTGGATATTTTGAAGATGTTGAAGGCTACTGACTTCTTCAACCTCATTCCAAAAAAATAATTATTATAAGATATGTTAGTTGTGATGAAAATCTCTTGGCCTGTGAGCCTCATTCGACATTTGTGCCATCTTTGGCCTGTAAGCCATTTTCAATGTGTGTGCCATCTTTTCTTCCTATTATGGTTTCTTCTTCAGATGATCACAGTGAGGAAGAAAATCCACCTCTACCTTCTCACCTTCCTACATATGAGTCTATTGAACATGAATCTGCACCAGTGCCACCGCTTCACATATGGTTTTTTTCAACTCGAGAAGAAGCTAGTGATCTTTCCAATGATCCTAGAGATTCATGTCAGACACATTCATAGTTCCAACAAGCCTCCTCACTTTTGTCTCAAGTTTCTGAGACTCATGATCTAGACACATTTGCATAATATTATGGTCATCCATATTGGGACACAACATTGAATGAAGAATATAATTCCTTAAGAGCTAATGATACTTGGGATCTTGTACCTCTTTCGAAAGGAAGAAAAATTGTCATATGTAAATGGGTCTACATAACTAAGTATGTATCAGATGGAAGTTTTTAAAGACAAAAGTAAGAATTAGTTTTCAAAGGTTTCTCTTAATTTGAATTCATTTATTAGAATGAAACCTTTTCCACTGTAGCAAAATGAATTATATCTGCCTTGTTCTAGCCCTTGTAGCCTCACATAAATGAGAGATTCATCAGATGGATGTCAAATATGCCTTATTACATGGGGATTTGCAAGAAGAAATATACATGGAACAACCTCCTGGCTATCTCCAGAATGATTCTAGCCTTGTTTGTTGCCTTAAGAAATATCTTTATGGTCTTAAGTTATCCCCTCGAGCTTGGTATTCGAAAATGGACAACATTCTTCTTGACACCAATTTTTCTATATGTCTTTCTAATCCTAATGTCCATACCAAGAAAGTAGGAATCCATCTCATAATACTTGTTCTTTATGTTGATGATCTTATCATGATTGGAAATGACCCTAAACTTTTAACCCATGTGAAATCCATCCTTAAACAAAAATTTTCATTGACATACTTAGGATATTTGCATTATTTCCTTGGCCTCCATGTTTTGAAAACTAAGGAAGATATTTTCCTTTCCTAGTTTAAGTATGTTTGTGACCTTCTTCGTCACTTTCACATGGAAGATTCTAAACCAACCCCTTATGTAACACACCCAACCCCCTAACCCTTACTTACACTGGTGGGGTGTAAAACTTTCCTCTTCTTCACTTTGATTCCATTCTCGAAATAAATCTCATGGATAGATTTTGCTCGTCGATATCTTTCCAATGACTGTAACCATGCTCAAAATTGAGCTCTGGATCAAAATTTATGGCCTTCTAATGTTTTCTAGGCCTTCATTTACCAAAACCACCACACCGCCATGTCTCCCCCAAATGGCTCCACGTCACCTGAACATTCCACATGGAACATTTAGTGTGAACATGGCTACTGGAATGGCTCCAACCACCTAGCCCACTGGGACCTTCGACATATATGCCCTTGACTCTTCCTCTCTCAACCACTTCTCCACATTCTTCTGATATTCGATATCTAGGGGAATCAACCCACTGGGGTATTGGTCCAATGGACTCATCGACCCACTGGGGTATCAATCCTTGGGTTAATTCAAGCTCATATAGACTTTGAATTCCTGATCTAGTGGCCTAGCCAACACCATGGACACGTGGCACTGTCACAACCTGCCACCTGGCATGACATGTGGCATAGGTGACTCGATACAG
Source organism: Picea engelmannii (assembly GCA_009831015.1). NCBI lineage: Eukaryota > Viridiplantae > Streptophyta > Pinopsida > Pinales > Pinaceae > Picea > Picea engelmannii. The sequence goes on along the minus strand of ML781873.1, from coordinate 6,046 downwards.
ATCGTCGCTTCAAAATCCAAATTACCTCGACATATGGACTAATCACTGTGTGAAACGTGGAATGACATGGTGCTACACGTTTTCATAGAATGTGTGGGTTTATCCATCTAGGTGTTGACACATGTCCACTTCTCATTGGTTTTACTACGTCATTCGACATCATTGGCATGTGTCAAACCTATTCTCACAAATTAAAAATGGGTGAGGGTCAAAACCCTCCCAGAAACCAAGCCCCACCGGGGCATCTGGCCACCGGGATCACCGACCAACTGAGCTCACCGAGACTTTGAATTCATGCTTACAAACAATCTGGTGATCTGATCTTCGCTATGTTGGGCCCCATGCGAGAACCCTTCCCAGGACCATGCCTCGATGGGCATTGGGATACCATGATTTCACAAAGGGAACATGGATTTGGAAATTCTCAGGGGTCTGGTAATGTAGTACCCTTAGGCATGACTCCCTCCTAAGATTAGTTATGAGATCAACAACTAAGGATTCCTCATTGCTCAGATATAACAATTGACACTTAAAGGCGTTAAACCAAGGTACTCACTCATCCTGGCTCACACCTAGATCGTCAATCAAATACAAGTAGACACATATCGTCCTCTGGCATGATGGCATGATACATCACAATGGAGTCATCCTCTATCTCGTTTACAAGGGAAAGGGTTGGGACAATGTGCTGGAACCTTGTCCCACTGGGTATCGGTATCGAAAAATCACAAGGTCTTGGCTTAAGGTCCTTTGATGCTCTGGTATCTGATAACCCGGTTGACTGAGGCTTGACCTCTGACTCTAGACTTGTGGTAGAGATCCTAGGGCTGAGGTCTATCTCCCCCTGATCTGACGACTATACATGATCCCCGAATTACAAATGGGTTTCAACAGATAGCAATTAAGGTATGGGCCACAAAACCTAACGATGGAACCATGCCCAACCAAGATATCGGGTGTTTAAACTGAGTCAATCAAAATGAGTCTTCCTAGCATTACGAGGCTCCAGTATCCCGATTAATCAATATCTCTCACCATCGGTTCCTCGATCCTCCAATAATAATCGAATGACTGTCGTCCAACCTCCCCTTCAATCCAATGGCTATTGTTTATCCTCGAAGTTAGACATGTATTTTAACTAGTTCATTAGGGTTAAATCTACCCGATCTCATTCCATCAAATGAAGACAAATACATTGCTTCATATTTTTTTAGTCTCCTTACACAATATTATCGAATAATTCATTAACCCCATTGAAAGGGAATTATATAATTATAAAATTCCATTCATCATGTTCGTTATTTTATAAAACTAGTTCCTCCTCACAGGAAGGTCCAGTACAACAAGTATGTTATTGTGCACATAGGGATAACTTAGACATACAAAATTTCATTTTACTTACAAGATCTTTCCCAAACCATATATTTATTTTCATTACATCATTATGGAGTGTTTTTATTGTTCAAGGCAAATTACAGAGTTCTCCTATTCATATGTGAAAACATATGAAATTCATTACAATCTCTATTGTCCTAGGAATAACAACAATAATACCACTGTATCCTTGGATTCTTACTTTACTTTGTCAACCTAGGATTCGTACAAACTTAAGAGGTGATGTGCAATGTATATGCAGTGTGCATTGACAATAGTATAGGTCTAACACTTATTAAAGGTTGGAATGCACGAAGTGGTGCAGGGAATAGAAATATCAAAGAAACATGTAAATTATTGCTTTGAAAGAAAACACACCAACTTGAAAGGACAATTAATTTAAATTGCATAGAAGGAACTTAGTCTAGTGGCAGTAAAACATACTGAATTATAAAGAGAAAAATTAAAGAAAAATATGAATTCATTCTAGTTTATGAAACAAAATTGTAATTAAAGAAAACTAAACTAATGCATGAATAGACCAAGCTAATTTGTCTAACCCCTTGATCAATAGTAAGCCATATGTCTTTTTATTTTTTATTGATGTTTTATGAAAATAAGATTAAACTAAGTTGAAATATAAAGCTAAAATAATTCTACATGATATTTCTATAGGAACTATATAGTTTCTACAGGAACTGCACAGTTTCTACAAGAAGCTCCTAAAGGAAGCAAAAAGAATCCTAGAAAGCTAGTGTAAGTCTTTAGAAGCATCAACAAATCTAGACTATAATAAAATGAAGTAGATATGAGGTTCTTAGCCTTGGGGAGCCTCCTAAAAGTGCTCCAAGAGGCTATTGAACATTTTTGTAGGATGCTTGTTGTAACTAACCAGTCAATGATAATATGACATAAAACACAATTAATCATGCAAAACTTTATTAAGCTTCAAAAGAGAATGAAATGATTATCTAATCACTAATTAGCATGCATGAAAACTACATAAATTGCAACAGGGTCCTTGAGCTCTCTTGAGTGGGCCCTACCCAAGAAGCATAAGGAGCCTTGAGAAAAGATCTAATAAATTGAAGGAAAAACCATCTTTATTTCATTAACAATAGTAATACATCAAGAGCAAAAAGGCTCTAAATATTCAACAAAAGTATTCAGAACAAAATCTCAACACAATACTCTCCAAAATTGTGTCTCCCTTCTCTCCTAGGCTATAGGTCTATATATAGGCTTGAGATTTCAACCTCCCTTACTTAGATGGAGGAGAGAAGTGGGTAAATGAGGAATCTCGACCAATTACATCTGTATCTCGAACTATTGTTGATTAGGAGTGGGTATTAATGAACAAGGAGCGCTCTAGAGGTAGATGGGGACAATGTCCCTTGATTATTGGTTGGCATCACTTTGAGGGAGAAAAAATCCCCTGGTTTTAGGATGTTGGCACCCTTGACTCATGAAGTTCGACCTGCTTGGTGCAACACACATCTTTTGGCATTGATATTAGATAAAACACGCATATTATACACAAAAATCAACCTCAAAATACATTTACTAAGTAACATGCAAAAATATCAATGACTTGCTATTAAATATGGTAAAAAACAAGTATTAAGTCATATTATGGTGGGAAAATGTGCCTAAGATGAGCCTTTGGGATAGACAGTAATTGAGCTCATCATCACCCCCCAAATTAAACTTTGCACACCCTTTGTGCAACAAAATCATGTTCCTCTACTCTCATTACTATTTTTGTTTTTCACTAAATATTTGACCACTGTTAGGTTGTTTCCTTGTACCTTGTTGTTGTTCATTATTTTTTTGTTTTTCATTAACATGTTGTTGATCACTAAATTCGTGCCTCATATCCCAAGCCACATACCTTGTGGTGGCTTGTTGCTCATGATATCCTCTATTTTTCACAATGTTATCCCACTCTTATTCTTCCTTTCTTGTGTTGAGGTCAGCCATAAGTGCTTCAGGGAGAAGGAGTGGGGGGTTCATCTTCGACCCAATACATCTAGTTTTAATTTTCCTTAATGTCTCTTTGTACCAAGGTTTCCTTAGGAGGGAAATTTGTAAGGTATTGGGGGAGTGAGGCTCCCTAATTAGCAAGACACGAGGCAAGGAGTGCCACCTCCTATGGAAAGCCTCTGTTGCCTATTCTCCCAATAATATTAATGATTCATTGCTTCCCTTTGCTTGAATGTCCAACCTGGGGTTACATATTTATCCAAAGAGAGGTTGTGATGGTTGGTTATAACATCCCCAAACCTAGCTGCCTCATCTCTAATCCACAAAGGTGTTTGGAGTTCTTCTTCTTTGTACTTATTGAATTCTTTTTCCCTCATTTCTTCATGCCTTATCCATGATGCAAACACCATCAACTGGACATCCCCTACATATGGATTGGGATTCCAATTGTAGGGGTGTGGTAAGATGAGTTTATGTAGGTATAATTCACACAGTTTGGCTCTTTCCTCCATGTTATAGCCTTGATATGCATCCAATAATTTATTGGGGGTATCAAGGTTGAATTTTACCAATTTAGCCAAGTGTTCAACTGATTTTTATGCCATTGTTATTTTAGGAACAATGTGTATGTCCCAGTTGGTGGTCTTCATTCCAACATATCTATGGATACTTTAGCTATTGTATTAACTGCAACTTCCATAATTTCCACTTGTTCATTATTGTCATACAATTCTCTTTTTTCCTTGTTCAGTTGTTGTTGCAGGTTCTGGTTTTCCACCTTCAATTTCTAGCTATATTCCACTTTTTGCATTGTCATAATCTGAAAATTTTCCTGCATAAGTTGGAGTTGCTTCTCCAACTCTTGAGAGTCCTCTTCTTTTTGTTTCTCTTTGTTGTCTCATGCCATTCTTTTCCATTTGATGACATCAACATTTGCCTTCTCTAATTCTAATAAGGTTGCAAAGAGGAGCTTCTCTATAGGGCTCTTTGTCTTGGAGGTCCCTTCAGTAGGGAGTGTTTTTTCTTCTTTTAATGTTGTCTCCTCTTGAGGTTCCTTCCCTTTTTCTTCTTGTGATACTTCTGGACTAAGAGAATACTTGACCTCTTCCACTCGAGATGTAATTGTGGGTGGAGTAGCTAGTATTGGGCTCTTTTTCTTTTGACTCCTCCTAATTTTGTTGGATCTTCTTCTCTTGGGATGAACCCATTATGCACTAGTGATTTTTAAGGGGTTGACAGAGGGGGTCCCTAGTGAGGTTAGGGCATCAACCACTTCCTTATCCTTTTCATCCACTTTTTTCTTTTTCTCTTTCTTTTGTTGTTTTGATATTTTGGGCCTAGTAATTCTTTTAGGTTCTTCTCCCTTTTTCCTATCCTCCTCACTCATTGTTGCTTGTGCATATTAAAATGCTTGCATATCCATATTTATGAAATCTACCCACAAAATTTTGTGCCTCAAACTCCTTAGGGAATCTGAAACTATCAGTTTTATGATCCCATGATGTGCTAAAAACTCATGTTTTCCTTTCTGTACCTCTAGGTTCATTTTCTTTAATGATTGAAGGAGGAAGTAAGGGATGTTGAAGTTCTTGTGTGGATCCTGATTTAAAAGGTGTCTACATTGGTGTAATAGTCTAAAGTGGTAAGCATATACCACACTCATTCTTCTCTCACATGTAGTGTACTTGATGATGTGATAGGCCACTTTTGGCGAAGGATGAGGAAGGATTTCCCTTTGAATGTCATTTTTGTCCTCATCTAGTTTTTCATTTGGTAGGAAGAATGCCTTTTTGGCATTAATGGCTTCTCGTCTCTCCTCTTTATCCCAAGGGAGGCCCATGGAAAAACTAGTTATCCTATTGATGGATAATTCATAGATTCTAATTAAAAATCCCCTTACTATGGCCACATATTCATGCTCCTGTATATTTTTAAATTTGAGGGAAAATTCCATGGCCACCTCATCATCATACCCTATGTGTCTTTCAGAATATCCTAGCCAACTACACTTCTGAAAATTTTCCATTATTTCTAGATTATCATAAACCCTAGAAGGTTTTGTTGGCTCCCCCTTATTAAACCCATCTCCCATGGTTGATGCCGATGAGTTAAGTATTTGAGGGGGGGGGGGATGAGAGAAGAACTGATTATTGGTTTCCTGTAGAGGCCTTGTTCAAAACATATGATAGCTTAGATTGATTTAGGCACTCATGGTGGTTAGAAAATTTCAACAAGATTTTACTTGGGAAAAAATGAGGGTTCTTCAACAAATTTAGGAAACGATGATCTTTCTATAGTTGTTCCTGTAGGAACTGTGTAGGAAAATTCTACAAGAACTATGTTCTACATGACTGTGTAAGTCAATTTTCTACAGGATACAATTTTTTTCTCACAAACTCATACAAATCCTAGCAATAGTGAATTCAACCATGGGTTTGCAAAACATAGGAATTTTGACAATATCTGAGAAGATTTTAAGACATGGAGAGTGATTTCTTTGGATATGAGGGTTTTAATGGCTACTTGTAGGAACTTGGTTCCTAGAATGACTTCCCTGGATGATTTTTGTGCTTTGCTCATCTTCCTCACCTTTTATCTTGTTTCCTTGCTTAGCATAACTCGAACTCACCCTTCTTTCTTCTTAATTTCAAAATGATGATTCAAATCCCTTTCACTCCAAGTTATGCCC
>ML781872.1:724760-738073 GCA_009831015.1 Picea engelmannii | reverse complement strand
AATCAGTTCTTACCAGTCTTTCTTTGTTCTTTAATTCTGGTCTTCTGTTCACTGTTCTGTTACTCTTCTCTTATTCAGCATGTCTGCTCTGTGTCATGTCTTCTTTCATTCTGCTCTGCTTCTGTTCTGTTCATCATGTTTCTCTTCTTCTGTTCTCGTTCTGCACAGTTCCTTCACTGTTTACTATTCCTCTGCTCATCTTCTTTTTCTTACTGTTTACCCCTTTTCCATTCAGAATGATCAACCCAATTTGGTCATCTTCATCTTCTTTTATTCACTCTGTTATGACGGTTCCACTTCCCCTTTTGATGGAGAATCCAACGACATCATTCTTGGCAACTGAAACGCTAACCAATTCATCATACCCAGTCAGTTTTCCTTAACGGATTTACAATTGAAGCATTAATGAGTGAGTATACACAGCAACCCTCCGATCAACGTTTGATCCAACGGTTCAGATCAAATCGGGATTTCATATATCGCGATTTCGGCACTTTTGATGACATAAAGTTTATGTCCACGGGAGTCGCGATTTCTCTATTCGCGATGTGCTTCAGCCCTCCTGGCTGAGCCCTGGTCCACGTGACCATTAGCACATGACCTCGGTCAAACCTCGTATCAGGGTTTCGGCATTTAACATGTCATGATACACATGCCTGTAGAATCCCCGATCCCCGATTCTCCGATGAGCTCTATTCCTGAACCTTAGCCCCTTCTGGCTACACACTGGTCCATGTGACCAGCTATCATGTGACCGCTACCATACCTCTCGTCGGGGTTTTGGAGTTTACAAGAATAATGTGCACACGTCCCCTGGAGCTGCGATATTTCGATTCCCGACCTCCTCTCTTCTCCTTACACCTGTCCTCCCCTGACTCCTGGGTGGCCCACAGGCTATATGCCATATCGGAAAATCGCATATCGCGATTTCGCGATGTTTGTTGTTCAGAGTATTTGTCAATACCAAAACCCGAACTCTGAAACTCTGAACAGAGCTATGATCAACGGATCAGATTCATTCTTATCCAACGATTGTGATCACTTCGCGAAATCGCATTTCGCGATTTCAGAGTTCTTGATGCATTGTGTTCTTGACATATCAAATTTTGATCCCCGAAACTCCGATGCGACCTGTCCTCTGCACTGGTTGTGACACGTGTCGCTTAGCTGACGTCACACGTGGTTTGACACGTGTTAGGTCCTTCCACGTGTCACTCTGATTCATGAATTGCATGAGCCGAAAGTGTTAGATCTTCCTGACACCTGTCATCCTCTGATTGTGCCACGTGTCCCTGGGTGACGTGGTCTACCAACGTGAGTTGGATCACCGGTCTAGGTCATATGCTGATCTGACGGTTCAGATTCAGTCGGGATTTTGCATATCGCGAAATCGGGGATTTCATTGTAGAGTGATCTTTGCAATATGAAATCCCGATCCCCGAATTGCCGATGAGGCCTCCTGCAGCGCTCGATCTTATGCCACCTGTCCTTGCGAATGGACGGTTCCTAATCCTTCGAGATTTCACCTCTGCACAGTAGGACTTAACCACTGCGTTTAACCTCTGCGCAGCTTCTGAAGATCTGACGGCTCTCATTCTTTCGAGAAATTTGTATGGGATCCAATGGTCACCATCTTCCTTCTTCTCAGCAAAATTCTGTATCTCGAGATTTTGTGGGCATCTTCTTCCATGCTGTTCCTCCTGAGCTTTACATTCAACTTTCTTATTCTGCTATCCTCACTGTTGTCATCAATGACAAGCATTCACTGCATTCTGTCCACTGAATTTGCCAACAATCCTAAGAAAACTATGTTTGGTTTAGAAGAGGTAAAACTACTAGGACACATTATATCTAAGGATGGGATCAAGATATACCCTAACAGAATTGAAGCCATCCAGAAATTAGACCATCCTAGAAACATTAAGGAATTACATTCCTTCATAGGAAAAATAATTTTTTTGAGAAGATTCATATCTAATTTAGCAGAGCTCCTCAGAAACATAACAAATATGCTTTAAAAAGATACAAAAATAAAGTGGAACACAGAAGCTAAGTAGTCCTTTGAATAAGTAAAATAGGCATTGACACAAGCTCATGTATTGATCAATCTCGATTATACTAAAGATTTATACTTATTCTCTTTTTCTTTTGAACACACCATTGCAGCGGTCCTTTTGCAGAAAAACAGTGAAGGCCATGAACAACTTATAGCACTTTTCAGCAAATCATTGAGAGATGTCACATTGAACTAAAGCATCATGGAGAAACATGCTTTTTCCTTGGTAAAAGCAATTAAATATTTCAGATTTTACATTCTCCACTCACATGTCATTGCTTATGTTCCTAATGCAGTGGTGAAATATATTCTGACTCGGGATATCCTCGATGGTAGAAGAGGGAATTAGATTGTTGTGATCCTTGAGTATGATATAGAAATCAAACCAACCAAACTGATCAAGGGTCAAGGTTTAGCCAAACTTATGGCTGAATCAAATTTTCATGCTTTAGATATAAACTTTTTAGTTGCAGTTGACGAACAGGGAGAGCAGACGACTCCACATGTCAAAGAGGTATTCTCAAATTCTCCATGGTATGCATACCTTATCTTTGTCTTGCATCATTTACAATCTCCCCCTGGTTTGACAAAGACTAAAGCTAGATTCTTAAAACTTAAATCTTTGAAATATTGCATTCTAAATGGAAATTTTTACTGGAAAGATGTTGGAGGCATTTTACTTAATTGTTTATTGAAAGATGAAGCTTACAAGGCATTGCAAGAGTTCCATGAAGGAGATTGTGGAGGGAATTTAAATTGGAAGGCTACTGCTAACAAAATCCTTAGAGATGGTTTTTACTGGCCCACCTTGTTTGAAGGTGTCCATAAAAAGGTAACCTCTTGTCACAAGTGCTAGGTCTTTGAAGGAAAAAGGAAACTTTTTCCTTTACCCTTGAAACTTATTTCTGCTGAAGCTCCATTCCAGCAATGGGGTTTGGACTTTATTGACGAGATTCATCCACCCTCATTAGGCTAGCATAAGTGGATCCTTACAGCTACAGACTACTTCACAAAGTGGATTGAAGTTGTTCCCTCCAGGCAAGCCACAGACGTTGTGATTATAAAATTCTTGGAAAATAACATTCTCTCTCATTTTGGATGCCCCGGGAAGATTATCACTGATAATGCTGCATCTTTCAGATCAAAAAAGATGATAGAATTTTACAGTAAGTATCATATCACTTTAGGGTACTCTATAGCCTATTACCCTTAGGGTAATGGACTGGCAAAGTCCTCTAATAAAATTTTGGTAAATATCATCAAGAAGATGTTGCAGGAAAATAAGAAATCTTGGCACAACAAATTGGTTCATGCACTTTGGGCTGACAGGCTGAAAACAAAAAGATCAATTGGTATGTCCCCATATCAATTGGTATATGGAATTGATGTTGTTTTCCCCACCTCTTTGGGTGTTCCTGTTATGAAGTTGTTACAAGATGTACAAGTAGATCCTAATGACATCCAAAGGAGGATCAATCAGATAATCCAACTCCAATAGTCTAGAGAAGAGGTTTATAACTAGACCTAGGTAATTCAAGAGAGCATCAAGAAAATTTATGACAAAAGAACCAAGGAGGATGATTTCAAATTGTGTGATATGGTACTGAAATGGGATTCAAGAAATGAGGACAAGGGAAAGCATGGGAAGTTCGACAATTTGTGGAAAGGCCCTTTCATAGCCCAGGCTTACAAAGGAAACAATGCATTCTTACTCAAGGATAGAGATGGAGCGGATCTACCAGGAGGACCTATCAATGGAAGGATGCTCAAACATTATGTTCCACTAGAATGAAGATATTTACCCACTCATCTCATTGTACAAACCACTTTTACTTTTATGTCATGTGTGAAGTGATTTTTATCAGATGGTTGAAGCCCGAAGGGAATGCCCTAAGCCACTAATCAAGATCACCAGATTTATAGCTAGAATAAAGCAAATCAATTTGTAGAAGAAGCACTGGAGAATAAGTTTCAAGGCATCAGGTAGTTGGTTCTTGGCACCTCACAAGGAGAGCACCATCCCTAAGTGGAGCCACTGTTATAACTCTATGTTTCATAGGATCACCTGGTTATTAGAATATCTTCCTCTAGTTGTGTTATATTGTAAATAATGTTTTATTCTGCAAATGATTTAAAGAAAAGAAAAAAGAAAAAGAAAAGAAAGAAAGAAAAGAAAAAGAAAAAGAAAAGAAAGAAAGAAAACAATAAAAAATATAAAAATAAAAGAGGGAATAAAAAGATAAAAGAGAAAACCCCATGAAATAAATTTGGTTTGTTTCATACCATCTAGTCATGACCAAGCCCTTAAAATTTTTTTTGATAGGCTAGTGAATAAATTTGGCCAAACAGTTTAATCTTGGCCAGATTAGATAGGTTAGTGAATAAGTTGGGCCAAACAGTTTAATCTTGGCCAAACATCTTAGGTTAGAGTAATTATTGACCCAATAGTTTAAACTGGGTTGATGTATTAGGAAATTAGATTAGGAACTAGGTTAGAATGTTTTTTTTCAATAAAAGTTGGTGAAAGGTTGATTAAATGCCTTTGATTTGAGATAAATTAATGTATTTTTGACCCCTTGGTGACAAAATAAATAAAGGGGAACTAGCAAAGACCCAAAATATGTTTTTATCCTAAGTCTATCGGGATTTGATAGCTTTGGCGCATTTTGGATAAAGAGTGCATCGATCTCAACGATCGATCTAAGCATGCCCAAATCAATGGCTAGCAGTGAATATCGGACCCCCCCCCCAACCTTTATTCCTTTAATGACAGGGGGTGGGGGTCCGAGTTAGTGGTTTTTCTGGCATGGGCCCCGCATAACGTTTCAACTCCTTAGCAACTTGGACCCCCCTCACTCATTTCCGCTTACTACCTACCCCCCTCCCCCCCGCCCCCGATAAACCGCCAAACCACTCATCAAGACCATCGTCACACTCTGCCACCGCACTCCACTAACCTGTCAACATGTCACACTCCATTCACCTGTCACACATCACATCCTATCCACTCGTTGGCCATTTAATTCTTACCACGTCACACCTATATGCCCAATGGTCAATCAATTTCCTCAACCATTATCATTACCCTTACAACTCACCACCTGCATCGTAACAGACACCCCTTTCCACCATTTAACTTTGTTCTTTCACCATTCTTGAATTGTTCACAGATCCAGACATAGTCGACGCCACCGTTCCCTGTTTGCAAGCTACCACCATCAGATTTACCAATGAAAAGTACCATTAAACCTGGTAATCACGAACAATGTCATTTTCCATTTTCAGATCTTCATTTGATTATGGTGCCCAAATCAAAATCCACTCAAACGAAGAAAATCCTTTCCTCCCTCCTCCCTTTGACCTGGATCGCATACCCCTTGTCAATAAATATTATCTAATTGAAGAGCTGAAGTGTGAATTCAACTTCTTTGAATTACACTTCTGGCTCAAAGATATATTCCTAGACTAGAGTGATGAGATCAGACTCTGGGATTCCAATCTCCCACTGTACTTGTTTCCCCAGACCTACCATTTCCCCAAGTTCACCCTAAAATGTCAAGCCCACTACCTTCCCGTCCAAAGGGCCATTGTGTCTTCGTATGGTGAAACTATGTTCACCATCACCCATGAAATGATAAACCAAACACTACAGATACCCCGAATTGATTCTGCCTCCCCATTCTCCATTGAATTCTAACTGATATCTATCAGAAATTGTCTTTCCCTTAGAGAGATTGAATTTTTGAAATCTTCCTATTTGAAGACACATAATTGCCTAAAAAGAATCCCCCATATCCTTCTTCCATCTTCTCAGTCAAAGCCAACCAAATAATTTCCTCTCTATGTTGTCTAGTAGGATATTACTCTGATGAATGGGTAGATGAACCCATTTTGGGTTTTCTGTCCATTTTTTCAACTAAAGAACATACTACAACTCAATTTGATTACAGTCAGTTTCTGGCTGACAACATCCATGAAACAATTTTCAAGTTCTCCACAGAAGGGATGTTTCGGTACTCTTCAGTGATGGTATATCTTTTCCTCTTCTTCCAGACCAACAGATTCCCCTTTTCCCTCCAGAAGCTAGATCAAGATGGAAATTCTCAACCAGTGACCTCTTGGACATCACTAGTGAGGAAGAACTCATCTAATTTCAGCTTCAAACAATTTATTGATCATTTTTACCATCCAGTGGCATGAATGCTCAACAACAGAGTGGAGCCAAGGATAAATGAGGAGGTCCAAAGCATTCTCCACCTATCAGACTTAGCCAAAACAGGAGATTGATACCTCTACTAGGATCATACATAAATCAGGGTCTACGGGTGTGAATTACCTCCATACAAGCTTCCAAAGTACCTGCCTGTCAGAATATTCACCTTGGAATACATTAGACAAATGATCAATTCTAATGATATTCACTTTGTGGCATTCAATAAGAAGTAGTAGCTCAGGATCAAAGGCCAGATAGGTTATTTCATTTGCAACAATAGAGTTGCAGAGGAAGAAGCCAATAATATTTTAAAGGAAATGAATGTCATCCTAAGTTTCCCATGGCATTATGACCCCTATTGCATTATATAAGAAACTAGTCTTAAAAACAATATCTCTCCTTATGCTCATGTGCCAAATCCTGAAACTGAAAGGTTCATGAATCAGACAGAGTGGCAGGAAAATACTTTGCTAGATACAAAACAATACTCTTCACCTACCAACATTGCACATACCAACACTCCACAGGTACAAGCAGAGAAGAGAGCTAGCAAAGAAATATCTCCTTCAGTCACAGAGGTGTCAACAGAATATTTCCAAGTATACAGGAAGAGGACCAAGACTAGTCATACACCTGATAGGTCTAGAGAAGGAGAAACTCAGTCCACAATAGTGATGGAGGGAAAACATTCATCTACCCTATCAGGAAACCAACATATAATGTCCACATCCTCATCTAAGAAAAAAACAGATACTACATTGTCACCTAAGTCCTCACAGGAGCCTTCATGACTTAATATCTTTGAGAAGTACAACTTGATCAAATAGAAGAATGAGTTGCTGACTAACAACACCTATGCACATTTTTGGAAGAAGGCATATACAACACATCATAGGTTACTATCTGCATTCGACATGGAGAAAGGAAGGATGCACATGGCGTTCTTGCAGGCACAGGTTCCTCATCCCAAGAAAATTTTTTATTACAAGAGGGAAACATTTGAATTTGATGTAAAAGAGGTGCATCCAGCTGATCAAATGGACATGCATAGGCAAATTTGGGAGATGATTTTCTCCACCTTGGCAAATACATCCTTAACTGCTGCAAAATTGCAAGTGTCTTTGAACAATGTCCAGACTCAGTTGAAGATGGAAAAGATATCTTCCCTAGCCAAGGATAACAATATCAAATCCCTAGAGGAGATGGTACTGAAAATTGGCTGTGATCCATCCAATGTTAAATAAGTTGAGGAACTACTGAAGAAGAAAAATGTTGAAATAACATCTCTGAGGAAACAACTAAAACTCCCAATCACTAAAGATTCACAAGCAAAGGAAATGGATGAGAGTGAAGGCCACAAGGAGGATATGTTGAAACTGATAATGGAGTTGAATGCACAAATAAAGGAGATGGAGGCCGAGATAGACAAGTTGGTCAAAGATAAGGAATAGAGTGTGCCAATGGTTGTCATGCCGCTGGAAGTAGTTCCTCTCACAAGAGTTAGTATAGCAGTAGCCACAACAACAAAAATTCCATCAACCATTCTAGTAAAAGTATGAGATGCCTCTGAGAAATTGGTAAAGTCAATGGAAGACATGAACTTGCAAGGAGAAGAGATTAAAAGATTGCAAGAAGAGATTGAAAACCTCTAGAAGTTGAAATCCATGTTCCATCCCAGTTACAACACAGAGATGCACAAATCACAAAGACTCACTCAAGAAATACAGAAGCTGCAAAAAGAGACTGTCATGGCTAAGACACTCTCTGAATCCAAAGAAAACATTTGGATGGACATTATCAAGTCAATGGCAGAGATATGGCCACTAATAAAAATTGTGTTTGAACAACATGAATTGGTGCAGAGATCCAAACAATCCATTGACAAGATAAGAGAAGAATTGGGAGAGAGGCCCACAGAGGGCACTGAAATTATCAAGTTATTAAACTCCAAGACCAACGAGGAGTTAGAAGTGTTGGAAATTGAATATAGGACAAAGACCATCCTTGAGTTAAAGAAGGTTTTGAACAAGAAGGGATTGATGCTGCAACTTGAGGAGAAGGCTCAGACCATGGACATTGGGGTGCAAAGATTTTTTAGCAAGTTTGATTCACTGCACAAGAAAGGGATTCCAAGACTACTGGTGATAAATGATAAGCTCATCACTCTGTCAGACTACAAGTAGAAGATCCTCGTAGTAGAAAAAGATGGTTCTAAATTTGCATGCATACAAGGGAGAATTGATGGCAAGGATTTCTTAGAAACTTTATAGTTGGACCTGAGTATCCAACATGAGATAAAGTACATCTTCATCACAAAGCCCACCTTTGCCAAGTACACTGAGATGGACAAAACATACATGAGGTTACTCAAGGTTTCCATCCATAGTCAAAAGAGATGGGAAGACCTATGTGATTTGATCGAGTAGAGGTGATGTGGATATCTGAGTCAGCATGAAGAACATTCAAGTCAAAGTGATGAATCACCAACTACTTTCCCCAGAATCAACACCAAGGATTCAAACAGATCATCAGCATTCCTATTATTTTGTAATTTGTAAACTAGTTAGTTAGATTTTTCCTCCACCATATCCTAGTCATTAATGACAGGATCATATGTAACTATTGTATAAATACTTCATACTTCGAAGTATTGAGCATTGATTTTTGCGCCCAAAAATATATCTTTTGTAATCTTTTCGAAAAGATCAATCAGTAATAAAAAGGATATTCACAGGATTCTTTCGTCTGAATGTTGGTGATGTTTATCTTTCTCTATTAAGGTTTATCTTACTCTGTAATCATTTTGTTTTTTTTGTTTCTAATCGTTAAAAGGAAGTTAATGAACATAATTTGTCTCGTGCACTCTATTTCTGGTCTTTTAGCTATCTATATGTTATTCATATGATATTAAGTAAAGAAATTCTTAATTGTTTCTTTTCTTGGTTGAATCTCTCACCTGTTCTATATTTTCATCACATTTAATTCTAATAAATCTAGCATTCTCACTATCTCTCCTTGTGAAGAAATCTTATAAAAGTTGTATCCGATATTAATCTTTAACATGAACCCCATAGCCCAATGGATGTTTAAATGCAATACTTCAGCCAATCTTTATAAACAAAACAACAAACTCACATTATTTTAACTAGCCTAATATCTAAAACTCAAACAGATCTAAATCCTACAGAGAGATCCCTCTCTGAAACTGGCAGGGCTAGATCCAAGTTTCGAAAGTGGTTTTGGTAAGTTACCTCTGTCAATTTCTTCTACCCTTGACAACCTCTGGTAATTACAGAGTGCTAATGTATATCAAGGTTATGCATTGTGATTCTGCAAAGAAAATATGGGACAAACTTCAAAATGTTTATGAAGGGGATCATAAAGTCAAGGTGGCCAAGATTCAAACTTATAGAGGTCAATTTCAACAGTTGAAGATGAAGGAAGATGAAAACATTGCATATTACTTTTTACGAGTTGATGAAACAATGAATGAAATTAAAGGATTGGGAGAAGAAGTTGAAAAATCTATAATTGTTCAAAAAGTACTGAGATCTCTTCCAATGAGATTTGATCCTAATATTTCAGGACTATAACAAAGAGAATATCTGAGTATGATAAGCATGGATGAGCTACATGGAATTTTTACAACTTATGAAATGAGAACCGTACAAGAAAATCCATCCACAGAATAAGTAGATTTTAAAAAATCCAAAAGGAAAAAGAAGAAAAAAAAGCCCGAGTCAATGCCAAATTGCAGTTGTAGCGATGATTCAGATGAGGATGAAGAAATGGCCAACTTTGCAAGGAATTTGAAGAAAGGAATCGACAAGTACAAAGGTATGCTTCCCTTAAAATGTTTTAATTATGGTAAAATTAGTCATTTTGCAAATAAGTGTCATGATTTTAAGAAGTCAGATAGTGATGAAGAGGAAGATCCCAAGAAAAAAAATATATCAAAAGGGAAACAAGAAATATAAAAGGAAAGTCTTCAAGAAAAATATCTACTCAAGAAAAGATAGTTCTTCATATGATGAAGATGATTAAAGTGATAGTGACTTAGAGAGAGTACTCTTTATGGTTACGGAAAATAAGAAAAACAACGGAGAAGGTGAAGTGGATCTTGAGGAAGAATTATTCAGTGCTTTAACTGAGTTGAAGTGATCCAGGAGGATCTAGAAGTCCCAAAAATAAAAGTGTTCGTAATCCAGTGAAAACTACACCAATTCTAAGAGCTCGTTGCAAGCTTTCTAGCAGCACAAACGAAGCCTCAAACGGAGCTAGGATGAAGAAGTTACAGTTGGTCAAAGTTGGTAGTCAACTCGGTCAAAGTCAAAGGATGACATCATCATCCGTACTATTGATGTCAGCAATTGACTGTGCAGATATGAAGTTATCATGTTGACATGGAAGTATGAGAGGCTACCACGTGTCATGTAGATTTGGAATTTTGGGTGGCCACTTGAGCCAATTGGAAAGTGCCACATGGCACCCCCAGGTGATGCCAGGTGGCACCACTAGGAGATGCCACGTGGCAGGTCTACAGCACTATGCATGGCCTACTGATAAGGATGATACACGGGTAGTGAATGGACATGACTCAGGGTTTAAGAGGGTGCCACGTGGCCCAATCAGTGGGCACCATGTGGCACCCCTTGGATTCCTAATGAGGGCTTGGTAACAACTAATTCAAATTATTGGTAACAAATAGTTGTTATAACTATACCCAATGTATAGTTTAAATACACCAAAAGGGGGGGTCTATGGAGTTTGACCCCTGAACCTTCCCCAAAAATACCTCCAACTTTAGAACCGGTTACCAACAAACCACATGGGGTCGGACTTGGTAAGTCTGCCCCTGACTTACTACTTAAACTCATACTTTTCACCGAGTTCGGAGGAGGAGGCATGTAGACATAGGCCATACAATGGCACAGAAACCAATGCAGATAGAGTAATTAATGCAGGTTGTAGGCATGCTTTACGAGGCAGAGAGCCCAGCAGGAGCCTGAAGGTGGCTTTGTCCATTTGATATGATTTGACAGTCATTCTTAAGCAATTTCATGCCACGATCACAATGGCGATGTGTTAAGCCCTAATATTGGCTCATTACCCCTTAATTGGGGCATATTAAATTAGTAATGTTATTTTATTTATGTCGGATTTATTCCATTAGTTGTAATTATACCTCCTAGTCTCCTATATATACCAAGGAGACATTTTCATTTGGAATCATCTTGTACTTGAACATTTATGTGGGGTAAAAGGAGGTTGCCCCCTCAAAGAGGCTTATAATATGAAATTATCTCTTTTTCAAGGCGTTGAGTACTTATTCTGAGGTTTTTCTATGCTATATTGATATTTGGTTCTTAACATATGGTATCATAGCTCAAAGTCTTGGGGTTTCACTGCTACATCTGAGACACCTTGGAATTTTCACTATAACTTTGTTTCTACAACGTTTCAAAAGAAACATCTTGGAGGATATTTAGTATACGGATCAATGTACGTTGGGTTAAAATTTCAGATCCTGAGGCCTTATACTTTAGGAGATACAGCCTGTGTAAGATAGGGTTATGAAATCATCCTGAATTGAGTCATTGCGGAATTTTCGCCATAAACATTTTTTTGTAAATTTTCAGACCCTGAACTTTGGAGAATATTCACAAACATTAGTAAGGTATATGTGGTAAAACTTTTAGCTTCTGTGTCATCTAACATTTGTAGATACACCCTGTGTAAGATAGGGTATCTGACTAGTCCTATTGACTAGTCTCAAGAAGGTGTTCCAGGTAAAACAATCATAACTTCTTCCTAGAGTATCCAAATTGAGTGAGACTAGTTTCATTGGATAGTGGACAGTCCATAGTATTTTTTTTACAAGTTTCATAATTTTATATCAATTATTTTGTGCGGGGCACGCTATACAAGTGAGATCCCCTGGAAAGGCCAAAAATCAGCAAGTTGTGGGGAAGTTACCATAAATTCCACTTGGCACATCCAATTTTGATCAGGCCTATGGCATTGCAAAGAAGAAATACCAGAGAACTACATAAAAGAAAGTTTCATACCCAAAAGGGCCGAAACTTGGGATATACGATAGAATAAATATTGTCTAGCAGAACCACCTCAAAATCAAGGTTCAAAAGTGATACCTGGCCAACATGCCACCCAAAAAGGAAACTTCTACACCAAATAAGCCTCCAGACAATCCTACTTGGACTATTGATGAAGGTGAAGAAATGCGTAGGGACATAAATGATTTACAAAAGAAGATAGTAACAAAATATGAACTACAAGAGATGGAAGCTAAGTTGGAAGCAAGGGAAGCTAAGTTGGAGGCAAAGATGGATGGTTTAAAAGAGATCATTGAAGTATTGAAATATTTCGTAATAGAGAAGACACCTAAAAGTGAAAATTCATCCCATGAAATTCATGATGAGGACACAAGGAAGGTGAATCAAGAATGGAGAAACTCCAACTTTGGGTTGAAGACCAACCACATTCCTAAGATCGATATGAGGAAGTTTGATGGCAAGGACCCAATCACATGGATACTTCAGATGGAAAAATTCTTTGATCAACATAATGTGCCACATACACAAAAGGTACGAATTGCTTCTTTATATTTAGAACCCAACCAATTTGTATGGTATCGATGGCTTTGTTCTCGCAAATCACTCATCACTTGGACAATTTTCATGGAAGAAATGATAGCACACTATGAGGATACAAGGAGCCATACCTTCTTTGGCCAATTGATAAATCTCAAGCAAAAGGGTTCAGTTACCAAACACATTGAGAAATTCCAAAGATTGAATATAAATGTAACATATATTCTAGATGAGCACTTGTTTGATGTATTCATAGGAACTTTAAAGGATAACATTCAACATGAGGTTCACCTTTGGGAACCCAAATCATTGGAGAAAGCATTTAAGGTGGCAAGAAATGTTGAAAGTAAAAATATGGCTATGGCTACTAGAAGGACCAATCCTAACATCTATAGAGAGAACAATGCTCCTTCTTCTAAAACACCTCAACCTA
>ML781872.1:687766-710903 GCA_009831015.1 Picea engelmannii | reverse complement strand
GTGAGGAGGTTAGGATGATCCCACTAAATCATGAAAGCGAGTAAGATCCAAACCATTCGGATGCCACCTCACCATAGAAGCTTCTCCTTCTAGAAGATTCGAGAAAACGCTCATTTTTCCCATGTGCTGGAATTCTCGCACCCCAGATATAGAGCAACCTGCGAACACCTCGCACCCTGGCTATAGTGAAACCTGTGAGAATGGGTCATTCTCGCACCCTGCCTATATAGAAACCTCCGAACTTCCTTTTTTATAAGGTTTTTACATAGGAAAAAGCAATTTCTTTTCTCAGGAGAAGTTCTTCTCCCTTCTCTCTTTAGGAACTTAGGCCACTGACCCCTCTGAAGGCAACAGATAGGTTTACATCATTAACGATCATAGGGATGACGAAAATTAGAGGGTATGAGTTA
Source organism: Picea engelmannii (assembly GCA_009831015.1). Lineage (NCBI taxonomy): Eukaryota > Viridiplantae > Streptophyta > Pinopsida > Pinales > Pinaceae > Picea > Picea engelmannii. Next base: position 710,493 of record ML781872.1, on the reverse strand, counting down.
TGTTGTAAATTAGAGAGACATGTATGATTTCGTGATGTACACTTTTCGGGACCAAAATCCCTTTAGTAGGGAGGTATGATCCAGGAGGATCCAAAAAGAAAAAAAAATCAAAGTGTTTGAAATCCAGTGAAAACTACACCAAATCAAATAGCTCATCACAAGCTTTCCAATGGTGCAAACGATGCCTCAAATGGAGCTCGAACGAATAAGTTACATCTAGTCAAAGTTGGCAGTCAACCTGGTCAAAGTCAAAGGATGACATAATCGTCCATACTGGTGACGTTAGAAGTTGAATATGTACAGATGAAGACAACATGCTGATGTGGCAGCATAATAGGATGCCACATCTCATGTATATTTGGCATTTTGGGTGGACACTTGGTCCAATTGGAAAGTTCCATGTGGCACCCCTAGGTGATGCCATGTGGCACCACCTGGAGTCGCCATGTGGTAGGTCTACAGCATGACGTGTGGCCTACTTGAAGGGAAGACATGCAAGAATTGACTGGGAAGGACTCAGTGTATAAGAGGATACCATGTGGCCCAATCAATAGTTTCCACATGTCACCCCATGGATGCCCAATGAGGGATTGGTAACAACCAATTCAAATTAAAAAAAAAGGGGTTGGGTCGGTCGACGTCGGAACCGGCGACCGGGTCGGCCGATAACCAAACTTCCTGGCTACGTTTTCGTCGAATTCCACATATTACATCCACCTTAACTAATGCATCTTCGCAAATCTAGGCACAAGTATGGCTTGGCAGGTCCATGCATGGGTCTTGGCACCAAAAGGTTTATGCATGGCCAAATATGGTGGGCATTACAACACCCCACCATATATATATATATATATTGGTAATGAATAGTTTTTATAACTATACCCAATATATAGTTTCAATACACCAAAAGGGGGGGTTCTGTGGGGTTTAACCTCCCAACCTCCAACTTTAGAGCCGGTTACCAACAAAACACAGGATCGGACTTGGTAAGTTCACCCCTGACTTACTACTTAAACTCATACTTTTCACTGAGTTCGGAGGAGGAGGTGCACGCCTAGAGGTCGTACAACAACATAGAAACCAATGCAGACATAGCAATTAATGCAGGTTGCAGGCATGCTTTATGAGGCAGAGAGCCCATTAGGGGCCTGAAGGTGACTTCATCCATTTGAGATGATTTTATAGTCATTCTTAACCGATTTTGTTCCACAATCACAATGGAGATGTCTTTTTCTACATTAGAGTCGTAGATAAGAAGGCTTATGGCAGAAAACCCAATGTAAGCATGGTGTTTTTTGTAAATTTGGTTTCTTCTTGATATTCTGCAAAATATGTATGCATGCTATAGATTTCGATGAGCATGGAGTGTTGCAACAAGGAAACAAGACCTACTCTATTGTAGAAAAACTCATCATATTAGCCTTTGCATGCAAAACTAAGGCGGTGTTGATTATGCTTGAATCTGATCAACAGACTCAAAGAGGACAATTGCTTCCATTGTAAAAGAGTCCTTATTATGCCACAGCTTGTGACAGATCAGCCTTCATCAGAAGAGATCATCTCTTGAGGAAGAGACATTTCCACTTGTTGTGAGAGCCTAGTCTGTGTATTTGAGGAGAACATATCACTACCACATGTTGTGAGAATCATCTTTGTGAGAACTTTTCCCTTGGATTGTTTATGGAGATTTGCCTCATTTCATGAGATACTCTGCCACATATTTGCGAGAAACAACTCTTTACACATAAGAGCACCTCTTTGATGTTGTCACTAGGAGTGGTACTGCAGCCCTTTTATTTTTAAAGGAGAAGCATATTTTAAAGAGGAGAATAAAGCGGCTAAGAGATTGAGCGAAGCTCGGAGATGTAGCCCACTTGGGGTGAACTCCGTTAACAATTGGTAACTTCTTTGTCCTTATGTGTGATTGATTATCTCATGTTTATTATGCTTCCTTATTTTTGCAGTTAAGTTGTTGGATGCATTAAGTAAATTGCACATGAGATTTAATAATCTTCTTTACCAAGTTAAATTCAATTTGGATTCAAGCCTCTTAAACACTTCAACTTTACCTTTTAACGCAATCAAGTTCAATAAAAATGATCTTAAATATGACCTTTAATGGAGTGGCATAGAACCGAGTAAATATTAGTAAAAGGGTCACCCCGGTCTCAGATCATGAAGAAAGAAAGGAAGAAAAAAAATCATTTAAAGAAGAAAACATCTATTCGAAAATCCAACTTGAAGAAGGAGAGAAAAATGAAGAAGTAATGCAGATATAGATGATAAAGAAAGAAAAAGAGTGTGAGAACCTTGAAAAGGAAATCGTGACATTGAGAGTTGAAGTCAACAAGATCAGCAAGAACTTGAAAAGTTCTCAATCGTTAGAAAACATTCTCAATGGTTAAAGGCCATATAGTGACAAATCTGGACTAGGATACAAGAATGTTCATTTTGAGGAAGGTTCAACCTCCATGACAAAAGCAACAGAACAAAGGAGTTATACAGAAGTTCTCAAAGGAAGGAATCATGGTCAACAAGAATAAAAAATGAATGAATACAAAAGACCTTCTACATTAAGATAGCAGAGAAGCTTCAATCATTGTGAAAGAAACAACCAAAGAGAATACTTTGATCAGCCAAGGCAAGATTTCAAAAGGACTACACCACAAATAAGATCATTCAGTCCCAGGTATGTAAATTTATTTTATGGTCATTGTTTTAATTGTGCTAACTTTGGACATAAAGTTGTAGATTGCAGGGCTTATGAAAGAAATGATCAGGAAATAAATTCTTATGTGGCTCCACATAACATTGAATGTTACAAATGCCATAACTATGGATACGTAGCTAGAAATTGTAGAAGTGTGATAAAGAGTCCCATGAAAGAAAATACTAATGACAGATACAAGAAGGATTGGAGAAGTAACGAAAAACAAGAAGAGTAGGTAAATGAAGAATAGGTCCAAGGAATCGTACTTATAGGATTTACAAAAGCACAAGATCATAATGAATCTACAGAAAATGAAGAAAGTGTCAGAATTCATGCAGAGGATGATGAAGAAGACGTCAAAAATAAGGATGATGAGAGAATTCAGAAAGAGGATGAAAAGGAAGATTTCTCCACAAACGAAGAGGAATATTACTCCACATCATAGAGGGTATTTTTTAGAGCCATCCGGCTTGGAGACTCCCAGGTAATATGTATGTTTAATAGGGGGGTCCATGCAGTAGACACTAGATATGAGAGAACCATCTTTCAAGCATTATGAAGTGGTTGCAGAGAAAGATTCATAGCAGTTAGATAGCATAAGTACAGAGTAACAAATTGATTGGTTGAGAAATAGTGTTCACACACAGGTATCAGTTGGAAGACAAAATTTTATGATTATATTCCAGTACATATGCATTCAAGTAGGGATACCTTCAATATAGGTTGTTCCATACATGGAGAGTTTGATGAGAAGATAGATCAGATCAATGGACATATTTTTATTTAGCATGATAAACAAGAACATGTGATGATCAGTTGTAGTATATTCAAGAGAATTATTCAGAATGGTATAGTGACAAAAGGGCCAGCATTGTGGACATTTGAGTAGAAGGGTTACAAAAATTTTGTGATATATGGATAGACATGGATTCATGAGATTCTTAGAAGGTACATAAATCATGGGTAAGAGAAGAATCATATAAGTTCATTTATAATTGGAATCAGTGGAATCAGTTGGAATCAATTGGTCACAAAAAGGAAAGCAGTGAAAGGCCCAATAGAATAGGGAAAGAAAAATCATCGGCATGAGATATATCATCATAAGGAAATTTTTGAGCAGTATGGTCAAGTATACATGACAAGTAAATGAAGAAATAAATTTTTGAATGTTTTTTTATATATTTCACTGAAATTAAAGACGAAACACTAGTGGACAATAAACAACACTAGAGGAGAGGAAAGGAAGCATATACAGGTAGCCCTACATCGATATACATCTTACAGAAAATTCAAGGGAAGAAAAATAAGAGAGAGAGAGATCCAGAAAGGAATATTAGTAGCATACATACAAGGATACATGCCCACATAGGGAGCTATTCTTTTTCCCATGATTGGTTAGAGTAGGTATAGTATCGGGAGGAGACATATCGACAAGGGGAGTTAATCTTTGGTCAAAGAGGGAGAGAAAGAACAAAGGAATGAAGACAAGGGGAGAAACCCCAAGGAGAGATACCCTTTGGCATTGATTTCAAAGGGGGAGAGATAGAAACATTGATGAGGAGTGATGATCACAAGGGGAGCATGAGCATGAGTGTTTCCATGTCTAAGTGTTTCCATCAATGTTGGTGTTTCCATCAATGCCAAAGGGGGACATTGTTGTACATTTGGTTTGGAAAGTTGGTTGTCATTGATGTCAACCCGAGAAGAGTGATATTGGAGATTAATGTCAACCATTATAGATTGATGTCCACCCTTGGAGAGGTCCAGATATGTTGGACAGTTGATTGAAATTTGTATGATTTATATTGATGATGAGTTAGTTGGGTACATTTGATGTAGTCTACATGTATCCCTAGAGGTGTGGTTATGGGACCCGAAGTTGAATGAGTTTTATGGACATGAAGGATAGTGAAATTGCAGGTATGACTATCATATATGGATAGTACACATCGTTCCATTTCTGGTGATATTTGGAACACCACGTACTTCCTCACATTTAGGGACATATGGCCTTGTGAAGTTGGAGGCCCCGAAGAATGGTCAAGAAGCCCCTAGTTGGTTACAAGTCAATAAATGAAAAGGTAAAGTGGTTGTAAAAAGAAATATCTAGAAGCCCTAAAGTAAAGGAAAGATGTTACCTAGCAAAAGTATAAATACACCTCAAGGAGTCTCTCATAAACACATATACACATACATTGAATATCTATCTAATGAAATTGTTATGGTCTAGTCAGAATGTTATGGTCTAATATTTTGATCTATTGGTGAATATGAAGAAGTGAAGTTTGAGGTAGAAAAGGGAAGACAAAAGAAAAAACTAAATTTCTGAGGTCATTCGCAAGTTGTAGCAAGAAGGGCACAAATATTCAGAGTTGCAGCAATAAGGGCACAAACACCCTGAGTTGCAGCAAGAAGGGTGCAAACACTCAGATTTGCAACAATAAGGGTGTGGACACTCAAAGTTGCAACAATAAGGGTACAGACACTTGATGTTACAACAAGAATGGAGTGTACACTCATAGTTGTGGCAATAAGGGTGCAGACACTTAGATTTGTAGCACTAAGGGTGCATACACTCAAAGTTGCAGCAAAAAGGGCGCGGACACCTAGAGTTGCAGCAAGAAGGGCACAAACACTCAGAGTTGCAGAAATAAGGGCCCAGCCACTCATAGTTGCAGCAATAAGGGCACGGAATTCCAAAATTACAGCAAGGACAAATTGTATCTTGAATGTTATGGAATATGCGTCTGGCATGTCTTGGAGGTCCTTGTGATACATAGTGCATGGTTGCATATGGTTGAGGTAATATTGTTACATGCCTGAGACATACTCTTGGTACTTGATATATGGTTTTTATAGTTCATTATTAGAGGCACATCTTTGTGATATTAACATATACTTGAGGGATATCTTATGCTACATGGCATGATTGAGAGTGATATGGTATATGGTTGAGACACATTTCATGGTATATGGTATATGGTATATGATACATGTGTTGATGTACATTGTCGATGTACATGGTTGATACATGGTATGGTACATGATTGGTAGTTGGTATACATGGTTTATGGTTTAGGCATATACGGTTTGGTACAGGTTGAGGTGCATGGTTGATGCACGATCTGGTACAGGTGTTGGTGCATGCTTGATGCATGGTTTGGTACAGGTGTTGGTGCATGGTTTATGCATTTATTATGATGCAAGTTATGGTACATGGTTGATTCTTGGTATGGTACAGGTTCATGGTTTGGTATATGCTTTGGTACATGGTTGAGACACATACCTTGTGATGGTATGTTGGTGCTATTGGTACATGCTTGGTAGAGGCATGTGTTTGTGATGTTTTACATATAGTTGAGAGGTTTCCTTGGTATATGATCCATGTGAGAGGATATGGTTGAGTATCAGTGATAGTGACAGGTTGGACAGGTTGACAGTGACAGGTTGGATATAGTGACAGGTTGACATGTTACGAGTTGATGAGACAATGGCAATGATAGTGGCAATGATTGTGGTAGTGAAAATTGGTCTACACTTATATTTCAGGGTGGAAGGATGGGGCAAGGAAAGTGGGTTGTATCCTCCTTCTGGTTGGAGCTGAAGAATTAGGGAGTAGGAGCTTCCTTGAAGTTGGAGCCTGAGAACTAGGTGGTTGTAGCCACCTTCTGGTTGGAGCCGATGAACCCAAGGGATTGTAGTCTCTTTCTGGTTGGAGCCAGAGAATTCAGGGAGTTATAGATTCCTTCACGTTGGATCCTGTAAATAGGGGGTTTTAGCCTCCTTCCAATTGCAGCTGAAGAATTGGGAAGTTGGTGCTTCCTATGAATGAATTATTGATATATATAAGAAAGCATTATGTGGTTTTGTCCCATTTGGGTTTCCATGTAAATACCGGTGTATTATTTTCTTGATTATATGTGGATGTGATGTTGCTTATTATTACTTGCTTATGATATATATGTTGAATGCATTCATAGATGATACATTGACAATAAATTGTTGAATATTGTTGATAAAGTGAAATAATATACATTGTGGTTAAAAGTGGTATAAATTGCTCATATTGATTCACCCCCCCTCTCAGTATTCCAACAATATTGGCCCAAGGCCATGAAATAGTCATTATCATGATGTCCAAAAATTAGGGCTCTGAAGTTGAACCAGAGAAGTCATATCTATCGTAAATATGTTAACAAAAACCAAACTAGGAGTCCCATTTCTTGTTTTGTTCCTTTTTCGGTTCTTATTTCCATACCCATCTTGATTATTGCATAAGTGCATTAATAGTCAATTTTGTATGCATAATATATGTTGAGAAGGGGATTTTCATGTTTCTTATCCTAAACACCCTCTACCTCCATTTCTTGTTTTGTTTCCATTTCCCATTCTTTTTCTTATTTCTCGTAGCACAATGCATTAACCATTGTGATAAACACAAAGAGCCAACCAACTCAAGCATCAGGTGCTACCATTGTTACAGAGGGTCACATATTGTCGTGGCTACTTTCCTTTTGATATGGCCAATGTCATACATGGGATATTGTAATTTCTATGTGGGTGCTACAGTTCATTGCAGTAGCCGCAAGGAAGAAAATGGTCGATGTAAATTAAATCTAGATTCTAGTCAAGTAAGATTTTTAGTGGGAAAATGCTGGCCAGTAGAAAGAGAATCTTTGGGGTAAAGGAACTATGTCTCACTAGTTGCATCTTTGAGTGCATTAGTTTTAAGCTTCTATGAAGATATAGATGTTTGGACTTCGAGGCAACAAACCTCTCATTCTGCTCAATTATTTTAAAGGAATTGTTGCATAATTGATCTCTGCATGAAACTTTCTCGTTTTCTCAGGAAATTTACATACTTGTGAATGATATTCAATTTTGTTGTGGAAACTATAGTACTATGCTCTAGAACGAAGTATATCCCCCTTAAGGGAACAAAAACCCTTAAGAAATTCTTATAGGATTGGATATTTCTTAAGTTCATGTGTATTCATGGTTTAGGGTTTATAGTATGGTTCATGAACAACCAATGTTTAATGATTTGGGCCTTCGAAGGTTTGAGATTCATGGAAGGTTTGGGATTCATATGATGGTTAAGGTTCAACATCAGACTTGCTTCTCTAAGACTTGTTGCATCTAAGGATTTGCATACTCATGATTGGGGGTTTTAAACTTAACTTCTTGAATCTTTGCCATTGTAAAGTTTTTTCAATTGCAAATTGAAGATAGTATTTTTTCAGTTTCCCTTAGATCAGGGAGGAAATGAAGGAAAAGCACTCTATATTGATGTCGAGGGAACCTTCAGACCACAACGAATTTTACATATTTCAGAAAGGTATGAAGATATTTTTGATGCACGACTTTTACTATGGTTTTGAGAGACTGATTAGTCAAAATTTTAATAATTTGCAATCTTGCAGGTTCGGGCTCAATGGAGTAGATGTGTTGGAGAATGTTTCTTATGCCAGAGCATGTAATACAGATCATCAATCTAGGTTGTTTCTGGAAGTAAATTCTATGATGGCAGAGACTGGGTATGGAGCTTTATCTACTGTACATTTTGCATGCATTGCTATAGAATATTGTTTATGCCTTAGCTAGTTTAAGATGTAACAACTTTCCTTTTCTTTTGCAAAAGCAGATGTGTTTCAGAAACAATAAATGGTTCTTATATATTAAACCTACCAAAGTATTTAGGTGCTTCCTTTTGGCAACCTCTCTACCACATGATTTTCTTCGAAACTCCAACTTATGTTTTTTCATATATTTTGAACCACAACATTTCATAAATGTTTCCTGTTTCATGCAATTTCAACTTCATTTTTTCTGATGGTTTCAAACTCTATATACAATTCACTATTTAAATCTCTCCATTTTGTTTACTTTATTTTGAATTTTTTAAGCCTGCTAAGTTGTTTACTTTATTTTGACTATTTTAAACCATCCATGTTTTTTACTTTTATTTTGACTATTTTAAACCCTCCATGTTGTTGACTTTTATTCTGACTATTTTAAGCTCTCCATGCGGTTGCAGAGGTTTTTTACGTGTAAGTGCTTTGAAATTATTGCAGAATTGAAACAAGTACCTAACTTTAAACCATTTAATCTATTATATATTTTAAATTTTGCATAGATGTTTGCATAGAGAAACAAAAACTCCTATCCAGGGATTGAGATTGAACATTAGATCCCTCTTTGAGAGTGAAAGGCTCTTTGGGATGTAACTTGTTAAACACATATTTAAATTGATGCATCTTGCTTAAGAAAATTAGACGATACAAAATTCAATATCTCAAAGAGAATGCCAATGTTTCATGTAAAAGTTCACAAAGGCTTGTTATTTGAGGGGCAAATATTGCAAAATTTCCATGACTAGTAGAAGGGAATTATCAAGTATTAAAATTAATTGCTATTCTATGACTTTGCATCTCTACAACCAAATATTTTAAATGTTTCCTCTATATGCTAGGATTTTCATAATTGTCCTTATAGATGTTCCTTCACGCATTGGATTTAACTATTGACAAGTTTTCTCTAATGATTGTGGATAGTGATACATCCCTTTATAGAACAGACTTTATAGGCATAGGATAATTTCAGAAAGGCAGATGCATCTTGCCAAGTTCCTTAAAAGTCTTCAGAAAATGGAAGATGAGGTAGGCCTTTTTATCATTCAATATGGGATCTGTTGACTGGATTTCTTTTGAAATATATGCATATTATATTTCACTAATTCCCAAGAGAAAACACATCATACATTCATACATGATTCATACTGGAATTTGAATTCCAAGAGTCATGCAGATGATAGAAAATGTACAATTATGGATTGTTTTATCCTCCAGTTTGGTGTGGCAGTTGTGGTGACCAATCAAGTTGTTTCCTAAGTAGATGGTTCTACTATGTTTACAGGTCCCCAAGTTAAGCCTATTTGAGGAAACATCATATCTCATGACCATTTGACGAAAAAATAATGATTAAAACGACTAAATATACTACCAATGGACATAAATCAGTTAATACAAATGAGTAAATATACTACCAATGGACATACATTAGTGAATAAAAATGACTAAATATACTACCAATTGACGACAATTAATTATTACAATGACTAAATAAATGACTAACATGACTAAATAAATGATCAGTTAAAAACAATCAATGACTAAATAAACAACTAAATATACGTCCAAATTGATTAAACAAAACAAACAATAAATGAGTAAAATTGGTTAAGTCATAAATTTGGTCATGTTATAAATGACCGGCAATAAACTACTAATGGTCATGTGACCAAACTTAGTCATTTCTATGCAATTTGTAGTAGTTTATTTAGTCATTTATTGTTGTTTTTCTACCAGTGCAACTAACTAAATGATATAAAGGAAATAAACAAATAACAACATGGAAATAGAAGAGCAATATTAAAAAAAGATAGAGTGTTTTATACCAATGGAAAGACTATGAATACAACACCGCAAGGAATTGGGTGAGCAAGTGAGCTCCCTCCCTCCCCTTGGGATGGGTTCTTTTTCCCTTCAAGAACCTTCTCTCTCAATGATGGAATAATGATGAGAAGTGTAAAAAAATCTTAATGGATGAGAGATTCAATACCTCAAGAAATAATGGTTATGAAGTTATGAATGAGTTAGTGAGAAAAAAGGATCTCAATGCTCATGCAAACATCATAACTTTACTTAGACCTCTCCTTTTTTGTGTGGTCATGGCTCTTATTTATAGGTCTCAAGCAAGCTTGGTAAGAACTATTTCCAATGTGAATGGGGAATCCACTTGGGTGTGGTCTCCCATGCTTGAGAAGACATGCATTCAACCATGGTACATGCTCTTAATGTCTATGAGCTCGAGAATGCTTTGTCCTTCATCTAGGAGTAACATTTGATGGGAGTTTCAATAATCAATGCAATGAAAAGTTGGTGAAATGGAACTTATATCGGAAATGGAACTTATTTCGGTCCATGGGACTTTCAAAAGAACAATCATGTAGATGTGCACAAATTGTGCAAAATACCATGTTGTTTCTCCGTGTGGATGACCCAAAAACCATTTTGTATAGTTTTTTTATTTGTTGAAGGTGGTGTGTTAATTGCCATGAACATATACCTTGATGTATTGAATTGATGACTCTTCTAGTGATCACTTGCATAGCTCCATGAGATATTTTTTTAGTGATAACAATATGCACAGAGCTATGGAGGTGGTTGAATGAGACCATGTTGAACAGGAAATTGCCTACGTTCGACCAGCCTAAGATTTTTGGTTGTTCGATCAAGTAGTAAAAGACTTTGAGAAAGTGGCCGAAAAATAAGAAGATGAATTTAAAGGAACTACGTCAATCGAGGGCATATGGATACAAAAGTTCCTAGTAAAGGAGATAGGTACATGTGCCAAATTGGAGTTCATGACCATAGATTGAGAAATATCCCCAATGTTTCAGGTAGGAGACATAAAGTCTTTGTGTACCCACGGATAACAACGTGTTCCCTCAACAACAGTTCTGCGAGGAGATATTTCAGTAGTGGTTTTATTATGATGTCGAGCATGCAACGGTAAAGGAAGCGGACGACATGCATGAACATTCAACGACCGAAACTGGCACATCACCCGATAATTAGAAACATGCTAATTTGATTTACCTTTTTACTTTTTTGCTTTTACTATTTTTAAATATGTCATTAAGACTATAAATTAAGGACTGAAAAGGTGGAAGGGAGTTTTGACTGTGAAGCCAGTTTTTGGAAAAGTTAAAGCTGAGAATTAATTGGAAGCAAATTTTTGGATAAATTTGATTGGAGCAAAGGCATTGGGGTTGACTAAGAAATATTTATGCATTTACCGTGATTGTGGATTAATCTTCAATTGTGTGAATGCCTCAGTTATCTAAAAGAAATTAGATTTCGAATAAGTTATCTTACAACACTGATTGGATTACTATTGTTCTTAGTAAATTCGCTTTTCAATGATTTATGTTGAACATACTCATAGAATTAATTTTAAGTATTTTAATTTTCATCTATTTCAACTTTATGATATGGATTGTATGTTAACATTCCCTAGAGGAATTATTTTCAAAAGGATCATGAATTATCTTTATGTTTATTGATTGCTTTAGAGGTTATCCTATATAGCAAAATTCATTAATTTGTTTGATTAATTTTTTCTAAAAAATTAGAAATATACAAAGAGAAAGAAAAAATTGTTAAATCTCATCGAATGTTTATCAGATTATTGACTTAACAAGGAGGAGTATAATTGGGCCTTTTCCTTGGGTTTAATCCCTATTTTTTAACTTTGGGAATCCAAGCCTCTCAACATTCCCTTCTTGTACTTAATTTTCAAGCGGAATTGTTGCAAGTAGATGGACCACTTCTAATGGTGGTCCTTTTCTAAATTTCCTTTTGTTTGCATGAACTGAAGGGCTTGTGATTAATATGGATGCTTGTTTCCTTTCCTAGAATATAATGCATCCAATATTGGCATGCTTTCACAATGGATTAGATTTCCTTGTCATATGTGGGATACCTATGAACAAAATTAGAGAGTGTCTTGCTATGATAGGATACTAGATGTCCCTGCTGAGTGAGGACCGCACCAATAGCATAATTGGAGGCACTTGTCTCGATATTGAATGGTTGTTGTAGCTATAGTAGAGTGAGGACTAGTCCCGAGCATAGTTGACTTTTCAAATACTCGAATGCTTTATGTTGTGAATCGGACTAGGAAAACTTGGCTTTTGCTCCACCCTTGGTCTCTTGGCTTAAGGTCCAAGCGATATGAGAGAACCCCAACATGAACCTGTGGTAGAATTTAGCAAGGCCCAAGAATCTGTGGAGATCATTAGAGTCACTGGGGATAGCCAATCGCAAATGACTTGGATCTTGATTGGATCCACATGCACTCCATGTTCATCGATGATGTATCCTAGATGATCAATTATCTACATGCCAAATGCATTTCTCCAGATTGACATAAAACTTATGTTTCCACATAGTGCTTGGGACCTGTTGATGCACTGCAAATGTTATGCCTAATTTTTGTTGAATATGAGAATTTCATCCAAATATATGGCCACAAAAGATTTTGTGAATGACCATGAGATATCATCCATCATCCTCATGAATGTTTCTGGAGAATTATTCAAGCCAAAAAACATGACCAACCACTCAAAAAGGCCTTCTTTAGACTTGAAGGTGGTCTTCCATACATACATTTGTTCAATCGGGACCTGGTGGTAGCCTGACTTTAGATTAATATTACTAAAGAATTTGGCACCCTTACATTGATCAAGAAGATCATCAATATAGGTGATTGGGTATTGGTTCTTCACAGTGATTTTATTCAAGGCTATATAATCAATGTAGAGTCTCCATGTCTCATCCTTCTTTTGCACCAATGTAATTAGGCTCCCACGGGGTGAGGATCTTGGTCAAATGTGGCCATTTTGGATGACCTTATGAATTTGAAATTTTATTTTCTCATTCTCTGGAAGGGGTCATATGTATATTGGGCCATTAGGTAAAGGAGCAGCAAGTATCGAATCAATTGAATGTTGACCTGGTAGTGTAGAGGCACCCCTGTAGGTGAAGTGAATATATCTATATATCCCTCTACAATCTTGTCCACTTGATTTTGTTGTGTAGAGAGGCCCCATGTTGAGGTTGTGGTGGTCACAATGACCTTCCATTCACCTTCCATCTGAACCATGAAGAGGACAATTTTTCCATTATGAGAGATAACCTTTTGGTATTGATTTATTGAGATCAAGGAAACTACATTAGTCAGAACTACCTATGGTACCCTATAGATTTGGCCTCCAAAAGTAACGAAACTACGATTCCTAGACTCATAAATAGCATGACATGTCCACCTATAGGGTTGTCCTAAAAGAAAATCACGAACTTCCTCATCTTTGATGGGATTGATTTCATAGGATAGGTGACACTATTGGTTGACGCGGAGGTCTCATCCTTGGCTCAACCAACCAAGGGTGTATGGCTAGGGGTATGGCATTGTCAACAGCTTCAATCTCTTGATAACCTCGGTTCAAATCAAGTTCTTCTAGCTACCATTGGCAACAATGAAATGTAGTGAATTCCCCTTCACCCACTTCTATAAATGGAAGAGGTGCTCCCCATTATTAGGATCCTCTAACTCTTTTAGAAGATCTTTCCAGTTGAGATGGAAGCACTAGGTTCTGCATCAATTATCTTCTTTCCCTTATCCTACTTTCAATTAGAGTCTAAGCTTGATTCTATTTCTTTTTCTTTCAACTCGACAAACAATGATTGTTTCTAGTTACATTCATCATTGTTGTGCCAGAGGTTTCTATGGAACTCACACCACTTTCCAGTGTCCTTCTTCAACTTCCCATTACCCTTCTTTTTATAAAACTTGGACTGGTTGTCTTGAGGTTGGTGTCCTTGTTATGTCCTTTGTTCTATGAGTTAGGGCCACCTTTACCATGATTTTGTTGCAATGGATTCACAAACCCAAACTCTTTGTTATTCCTCTGCTTAAAGTTTTTCTCAGTTTTGACAAAATATTGATAAGTGACTCCTAGTGAGGAGATGTCCAAGAAGTCCATATTTGTTTAGATGTACCTATGTAGGCCACTACGTTACTTCAAAACTAGGTGCTTCTCAGAGTATTTTATACCCATATTTGAGCATAAGGTATGGAATATATTAGTGTACTCTAACACTATCTGGTCTCTCTCATGACGTAGAGTTGTCCATCTCGTGTACTCCTCATCACAATTTCCAACAGGGTAGAACTCCTCCTTGAGGGCATCAACAAAATCCACACAAGTGGGTTAAGTCCTAAATTTTGTAGACTCACCTCCATCATGTGTCTCCTAGTAACCGTCCCACAAATGTTTGACATGGGGAAGGACCTTAAGAAGTGCAAAGGTGATCTTTTTTATGTTCAGAATTTTTTTAACAGAGTAATAACCCTCTAAAATATTTGACCATTTATCCAAAACATATGCATATATATTTCCTTCAAACAACATAATGTCAAAGTTAACTTGTACCTTGAAGGGTGTTGCACCTCCAAAATGGTTTCTTGCTCAATGTTTCTTGACCACAGTTGGCATTCGTCGAAGGATGGGTGAAATTATCCATCATCTCATTCATCTATATTGTATGTGCTTCCTCAAGAAACAACTTGATAGGATATCCTAATCCATCATATTATTTTCATCATCCATTGGAGGCCTCTTTATCTAGCAAGAGTTCTCTTCCCCTAGTGAAATTAGTTCGAGACCCAACTCTCTATACCCTGTCCTTGTCAAGGACAAGCACCAAGAAATGACAAAGGGAAGATTGCTATGATACTGTTGATATGGATTATAAAGAGAATGAAATTAAAGGTAGGAATATTAATGGAAACACATGTTAGCACATAGGATGTGTAGGGGGTCAAAACACCTTGGTTTTTTCTTGTTTTGAGTCATATGGTTTTTTACGTCTTAGGATTTGGGTTATATTTCATGTCATAAATCAATTTTTTAGTTTTTATAATCATGGTATTATTTTAGTCTTGGTTTAGAGCCTTAATGTCATGGGATTATTCATCATGATAAGAATAAGGGTCCACATGGGTCACACTCTTGATCTAAAACATCATCATCATGGCATGTCTTGTCTCAAAGGTGTACACAAGTTTTCATTATGTCACTTTCCAACTGTTTAGAGGTCAAGTCAAAGGTCAGGTCTATTTTCTACCAACTCACAGGAAATTTCGTAGCATACTAAGAAGTACCTAATGCACTTATATTTCATTATTGAAATTTGGAAACATGTCAAAAGGAATTTCATGGTTTTTAGTGCTTTCATTCAGTTTGATTTTCAAGTATTATGTCACAGAAAAACTCTAGCAGATTCCTTGAAGCGTGCTACTGGAATTTGAAATTGGCGTTGCAAACTGGCGCTAAAAATTGGCGCTACAGACTGGCCCTGCAAACTGGTTGAAGAATACTGTTCAAGGTTGGATGCCTTTCTCTAAGACTAGCTCATGTTCACAAAGCACCAGCATTAAATCCAAATTTATCAGGTATTTCTTGACGATTTGCATGCTAGGTAAAGGTTGACAGAGGAATTAAAGCTATTATGAAATTGGCGCTGCGAACTGTTAAATGTCCATGTGCTGCCAACTCTCAAACCCACTACTATGGCACTCCAAACTTTTCCCATTAGTCAAAGTTGTTATCTTAAGGTCATCCTGCAATTCCTTCTGCAAACAAGTCATTGTTTTCCCACTGTTATATATGCATTGTGAATTGTCTGATTTTAACTCTGCACCACAATTGCATGATGCAAATTGGCATTGTGAATCCTCTGTCTATGAATTATCAAAACCCTTGTCATTTTGAAATTAGTTTAAGACCCAATATTAACCAGTTGTATGAGCTCCCTCTCATACTTGGAAAATATGGTCAATCATTTATAGAATTGAGCTCAATTGCATACCAAGATGGCGTTTCAAACTGATATTGGTGTTGCTAAACCCCTCTTTTTATAGAGTTGCATCTTTGCATGTCTTCATTTTTTACTGAAAGGCTCAGTGGTTGTCCCTTTTATCTTTCCTTTTGAAATTGGATTTACTTCATACCACTGCTGTGTATAAGTGTTTGGACAGAGTGAACTCCAGGAAAACCAGCTCTGTTCTCAAATCCTAAAATTCTTGTTTACCTTTTTTTTCACATACCAACTGTCATAAGAGCTTATAGAAAGTGTTCTTCAAGCAGTGATTATGGAAAGTCAACAAAACAAGAAGAATCAGAAGGGGGGAGAGATTGTGAGGACTGAACCATATGATATGCAACTCGTTAACTCTGAATCATTGTTCAAGGAAGCTTTCCGGAGGGTGGGTTGTCTCAATTTTTGTTAAAAGATGCAGAGAGGACATCCTAAAGTGGCTAAGGAGTTTTCACTTAATTTTAATGGAACAAAGACTAAGGTGGGAATTTTGGAGTTTGAAGTTTCAGAGCATTCTATCTCTGTATAAAACAGAGATACCTGACTGTGGTGAGAAATGGTTTAAATACATGTCATTAAAATATTCTTTCTCAAAAGAATTCCTTAAGCCTGAATATCAAGAAGACAACCTGTCTAAAGGAGTGCTCAGAATTCACATGCTCGAATGTTTTGAAAAGATGATCATGGTCATACAAAGGTACTTCACATGTGAAGGGAGGTTCAATATGGTATACCAATACCACGTCATATTACTGTTACACTTCACTGGAAAAGAAGCCATGAACCTTCCATTCTAAGTTTTCAAGAGTATTCGTAAGATGTCAGACAAAGTCCAGGTTAAGTCAAAGCAGGTAGATACCAGTGTTTTTCACTATCGTCTAATCAAGATGTTAGTAATGTAAGAGCTAAATAAAAATAACAGTGACTGGAAAACTTTCCTAACTACATCACATTTTCAATTAGATATTGCTCCTACACCATAGTCCAAAATATAAACTCCTACCCCTGTTGAGAGGATTGTGCATTCAGATTCAAGCAAGAAGAAGAAGGTGACTAGGAGTGATAAATATGTCAGGGCTACTGATGAAGAAGAAACAGGTGGTCCTTCACAACCTCCTAATAGATAAATTTCACCTCTGGCTGATCCAATCCCCATGGAGATTCCTTCAAGAAAACCAAGAAGCTTGAAAGGAAAAAATCTTTTCTTTTCCCCACCAGTTGTTGTAGACAAAGTCAAACCTAGAAGACCTTTTACTAGATCATCATCCAAGTAGCATGTCCCCATGAAGGATGATACAACAGAGACTTCATCCTAGAAAAAAGACAAATCTCAGTCTTCTAAGAAGCCCATAGAAGTTATTGACATCAACACTCCTCAACATGAAAGAAACCCTACCTTCAACAGGCTCAAGAGGCAGCTCAAGGAATCAAGAGATGAATTTGACAAGTTGAAGAAGAAAGATTTGGGTTCCAAGATAACGCTAAAGGAGATGTTGGATGTGTATGAGGAAAAAATTGATAAATAAAGGTTCATGGCTAAGAATATTTTCCCCTTCACAGGCAACTCAAGAATGTCTATAGGAAGAATAAATCCCACCAAGATAAAATCAGAAAATTGAAGGCAGAGTTACAACCTTTCAGAGAAGAAGTGGCAAACAGAAAGTTAAACATGTTGGCCAAGGTGTCTACCAGAAGAAGTTCCAGAAAAAAAAGATAAATAAAAATGATCTTCTAAAACCAGAATCATTTTTGTTAAGGTTTCTAATGCATGCATTTACAACATTAAATGATGGTTATGAATTTTGAGATAGACATAACAATTCTTTGTGTTTTTCTCCAAGGATATATTAGGGTAATAAGTTTGTAACATATATTGACCCCTGGTACAATTTTTAAGGTTTTGAAACTTTTGCAAAAGAAAACAGGCTGCTACAGGAAAGTTTGTAGCACCTAAACTCATTGGCATTGTGAATTGGTTGTTTCAGGACAGTTTGTAGGGTTGCATTGCGAACTCAGGTTTTTGAAGATTTTAGAGGGAAGGGAAGTTTCCAAATGTCAAGGGGAGTTCGTACCATCACTCAGAGGATAATTTTCACTTTGGAAGGCCACCTGCCTCAAGGAGCTGCAAACATAAAGGCACATCATCAATTTGTTGAGGACAGTTGTATACGTTGCCAAATTTCCTTCAAAATAGAAGTTTGTTGTTTTTTGGTTGTACACCTGTTATCATGCTTCCCTTAGGCATGGAATCCTATAAGGGAGATGAGGAATGGATTGTAAATCTTCATTTTGATAAGTTTAGTTATTTAAGGGGAATTGTAATAGTGAAAAGGGTTCGAATGGTTAAACAGATAAACTATTATCTTTAGTCTTGTCATTTTTTGTAGCATATTTTTTCTTGATGTATGGACCAGATCCAAGAAACTTTTAATGGTGGAAATCATTCTTATTCTCATTATCATCTCTTTTCTATCTCACTTTGATATCAGTCTCAGTTGAAGGATTCATCATGCTATTGTTTCTTTATTACAGTAAAATATTTATTGTGATATTGCATGCAAATTTATCATAGTAGTTTTCTCTTTGGATATAAGTTCTTATTAAAATGAGTTTTCTTCCATATGTGTGTCAGAAATACATGATGTAAATTGATACACTATTACACTTTCCTTGCTAAGTCTTCCATCTATCATTTCTATCTCTTAAACCCTGATTTGAATCCATTCAAGGCCTTGCTTGTTGGTGTGTATTTCATGGAAGGATTTGTGATTGACATATTAAATTGATTTTTACATCCATTTTCCACATTTTAAGAACATTATCCTTTACATTATGATGGGTATTAGGCTTACATCTACAACAGTCTAGGTGTGACTTCTAGTGCTAAAAACACACACATAAAGAAATGTTGTAGATAGAACAATAATACAATGAGAACCAAATTCTATTAATAAATCAAATAGTAAAACATTATGAAATGTAAAGAAATACAAACTAGCTAGAATGGTGGTAGCTTATCTCTAAAGAGAGAGGTGTCAGCTATGCTCATTCACAAGATAATCATTACAAGAGGACCAAATGGAATTTTAACATAAAGTAATAAACCCTAAGAGGAAAAAACCTTGAATATCCAAAACCCTAACCCTAGGTGTTACACATTATTTTCGTCATCCCTATGACGGTTAATGATGTAAACCTATCTATTTCCTTCAGAGGGGTCAGTAGCCTGAGTTCCTGAAGAAGGAAGGGAGAAGAACTTTTCCTGAGAAAAGAAGTTGCATTTTCCTTTGTAAAAACCCTATAAAAAAGGAAGTTCGCATGCTGCATTATAGCTAGAGTGCGAGAATGCTTGATTCTCACAGGCTGCATCATAGCTAGGTCATGAGGAGTTCATAGTCTGCTCTATAGGCAGGGTGCGAGAATGCTTACATGTGGGAAAAACGAGCGTTTTCTCGAATCTTCTAGAAGGAGAAACTTCCATGGTGAGGTGGCATCCGAATGGTTTGGATCTTACTTGCTTTCATGATTTAGTGGGATCATCCTAACCTCCTCACCTTATCCTCTTCAGCTTATAAAAGGAGAGGAGCTCTCATGGAGAAGGGAAAAGTTGGACTTGGCTTGGAATTATTAGCTTGGTTGGAGTGTATTTGAGTTTTGCCTTTGTCAAGATAGATTGTGAATATTATCATATCTTTGCTCTCATAATTCTTGGAATGGAAGTCTATGGGGAACGAAGGATAGTTGGAAGGGATCTTACAACATCAAGGCCACGGTTGTAATCTCTCTTTCACATTCAATATGATATAGTAATATGATTCTTTCCTATAAAGCTTGTTGTTCTTTATTGTATGATTCCTTGATCACATACATAGGTTTATATTGAGTTTATGTTATTGCTATCATTTTGGATGGTTGTGTTCTCTTGTAGGTTCATCATTGTATGAGCATTGGAACTGAGCTAGGATGGCGATGGTGAGAGGAAGCGACATTTAAACGGTATGTCACCTATTTCTCTTTAGTTAGTAAATTCAATATTTAAAACTTAAGGAAAGCATCATGTTCTGGTGTTTTTTTTTCTAGATCTAGGTGGATCTAGGGAGATCAGTTAGTGTCCGCACCTACCTATTTGTCCTATAACAAAATTGGTGACTCCACTGGGGAACATATTGTTTCCTAGTTAGTCTAGTTTCCCTTCCTTTGATTGCTTTTTTTCTGGTTTCTAAGTCTGTGGGACATCCATCTAGAATCTCTGGATGTAGAAGTTCACTTAGATTCGCTGTTCTTAAAAAAAAAAAAAATTGTTTACAGACATTCCCACACTGTACCTGTGTATGGCCTGCGAAAACCCTTGATTTTCGCACCCTGTTGTTAGATCCAGTGTGAACTTCTCGCACCCTGCCAATGTCTAGCCTATGAGAATGCCTAATTTTCACACTGTACTCTACTGCTAGGCTGTGAACTTGTTTGAAAACTTTTTTGGATTGGGTCTTATCATCTTTTGATGACTCAGTTTTTCTTTGATCAGCTGGATTGAGCTTTTGGAGCCTATATTGATCTGCTTACAGTTTTCTTGGAATCCTTTGAGTTTCCTTTAGCCACCTTTGCTTTGTTTGGTTTTGAAAGATTAGTCTCTTGCTTTGAGTGTCTTTCAATTACAAAGCATGTGTTTTCTTTAGGATTGTTTAGGGAAAGATCAAATTTCTTCTGAATAGTTCGCTTTAAAAGAAAACTTTTAGTTTGGGTTTCTTTGTTTTAAGAAAGTTTATTATTGCTTTTAGTGAAATTTTTGAAACAAAAATATTTAATTTCTTGCTTTATATTAGATTGGGGGCATCCCTGCATTTGAAGTAGCGAAATTGCATGATTCTTGGCATTTTTTGGTCTTAAATTCTGAAAACTTTTCCCCCTCATGGCCAAGGGGGGCCATGAATCGTGTATTGGTATACAGTCTCTTTGAATCATTTCTTGAAGATATTGATATTGATGTGTTTTAAAATTTTGGGACATCGTGCATATGGGAATGATAAATGTTTTCTCCTTCTCGTAGCATAGCTTTCATCGAAATGAAAAGATTGCATCTTCATCTCTTTGCATAACTTTCTAGTCGGTCAAAACACCATATTGTCCATGCCATTTTCCTCTTGAGTAACAACAGCCATAAAATAAAACACTTATCAAAATTGATTAGACATTTTTATATTTTCTGGTAGCAAACCTACATTAGATTAGTTGCAGGGATTTGGAATAGGTGTGAAAGGTAACTTTCCAAAGCTGCAAACAAACATAGAATCTTGAGTTAGGGAGTGGTGAAATCCACTTATTAAATTTTGTCCTGGAAAGCCCTTCTCACACAAGGGTCAATCACGAGGTCGCATTGATATTGGAAGAGTTACTCACCCTGCTTTGTTGGTCTTGGTGTAGAGATTGCATGTATTATGGGTTCGCTTGAAGGTATACCAACATTTATGAGTGGAAGCCTTTCGAGTTGATTTCAGGCTAGATGCCCTGCCTATGCGCATGGATCGGACTATCAATTGTTTCCCCATGTGTTATAACCCTATAATTCATAGGATCATCTGTTGATTGGAAATTTTTCACTCTGGGTGTATAGGTTTGCAAATAATTTTTCATCTCTACATATTATTTTCAAGGGAAACAGTGCACAAAATGCACTTATCCTAAGTTTTGGAACAAATATGACTTTGCGTTCACAAAGTAAAGACAGCACATAAATGAACGGTGGAGAGGCTGGCGCATAGATCTATAGTTGAGATTGAATTCTGGATCCCCCCAACATTCTACCTTTAACGGTGGGGGGGGGGTCCCGAGGTGGTTTTTTTGGCGGGCCCTGTCCCCATGTGTCATCCATCCATTGCATCAAACCTCCTCCACTCCAAACCACTTACTGCTTACCACCCTCTCAACTTACTACCATATTTCTCCTGCCTTGTGACGTCAGCCTCCATTTTCCCACCACCCATTCACGAATAAATGAACTTAAGATAAAGGCAAAAATAACAAATTAGATTAAATAATAGTAATGTTAGTATAGTTAGAATAGGTTAAACTAGTTAATAAAGAACTAGTTAATAATTAATTAATTATTAATTAAGTTAAAAATCTAAGTTAGTAATTAGGATTAATTAAATATTAAATAAAACAAATTTAAAAACTTAAAACAATTACAAAAAACCAAACATTAAATAAATATATTAAAAAATTAAAACAAAACATAAAACAAGATAAAAACATTTAAATAAAAATATAAAACAAAACACATATAACAAAAAAAAACAAAATTAAAAAACACAAAATAAACGTAACACATAACAAATATTAAAAAATAAAAATAGAAAAAATAAAAACTAACCTAAGTCTACCCCACCCAAGACTCCACGCACCTTCACACATCATGCCCCCCATCCAAACTCACATCAAATTAATCAAACAGTCCTTAAAAATTCCGGACCCCCCCTCACTATACGGAGTTTAACGAGAGGGGGGGGGGGGGC
>ML781872.1:662720-678355 GCA_009831015.1 Picea engelmannii | reverse complement strand
ACAAATTAGATTAAATAATAGTAATGTTAGTATAGTTAGAATAGGTTAAACTAGTTAATAAAGAACTAGTTAATAATTAATTAATTATTAATTAAGTTAAAAATCTAAGTTAGTAATTAGGATTAATTAAATATTAAATAAAAAAAATTTAAAAACTTAAAACAATTATAAAAAAACCAAACATTAAATAAATATATTAAAAAATTAAAACAAAACATAAAACAATATAAAAACATTTAAATAAAAATATAAAACAAAACACATATAACAAAAAAAAACAAAATTAAAAAACACAAAATAAACGTAACACATAACAAAAAATATAAAACAAATATTAAAAAATAAAAACATAAAAAATGAAAACTAACCTAAGTCTACCCCACACAAGACTCCACGCACCTTCACACATCACGCCCCCCATCCAAACTCACATCAAATTAATCAAACCGTCCTTAAAAATTCCGGACCCCCCCTCACTATACGGAGTTTAACAAGAGGGGGGGGTTTGGAATGGTGGTTTCCCAATACCACCTCCCATCCACGTGTCGCCTCCCTATTCCAGGGGACCCCCTCCCCCTCAAAACTGCTTACCACCTCAGGGGGGGTCCGGAATACCACCAATCACGAAAAAAATTGCTTTTTCAATTTTTTGCCTATTTTCGCCTGTTCAGCATGTCTTCGTCCAAGGCCGTTTTTGGGCAAATTAAAACGAATTTTAAGAAACCGAGAAAGGTTTTTCTCTGTAACGGGATGGAGAACAAAAATGTCTCTCATTTTTTTCACAGGTGCCACGAGCAGGGAGAATCGAAGCCATCTTTGAGGCCCTTTTTTCCATATTTTTACTTTTTCGTTACAGTCCTGATTTTGCGGGAGCCGTTACGGCCAGATGGAGGCGAATTTGGAAAAACCGAAGGAGGTTTTTGTCCAGAACATGCCCATATACAATAAAATCCTTCATTTTTTCCCAGGTGTCAGCGTTGAAGATAAAACCACGTCTGTTTGGACCCCTTTTTCGCAGAAAACCGGTCCGTCTTTCATGGCAGACAATTCCAAATTTTGTGGGATTTGTGGCTATTTTTGGCCGAGGCGGTTGAAACCGACTCTCGAAACTTGTTGGGGGATCTCCCATATTTATTCAGAGATGATTTTTTATGTAAAGGTTGTTGATTTCATGCCCAAGCAGGCTAGGAGCACTATAACTTCTATCAAAGATTTTCCAGAAATATAAAGAAACATTTCACAGAATTCCTGTATGTTAGCTATTAGTGAAGTTTTTCTCTCGTCATTGAATGTGTATCTGCCTTTGTTATCATTGTGTTGTCTATATAATCTTTTAAAAGGAGCTAAATTTACAGGATTTATCTGTGCATACCCTGTTTTCTGACTTTTAAAAAATCTAAATGTTTGTCTTTTGATGTTGTGGTGAAGAAATTCTTAAATGCTTCTTTACTGTGATTGATAATCTCACATTTTTTGCTAATCCATCACTTATTCCCAAAGAATCCAATAGTTGCATTATCTTGCCCTGTGAAAAGACTTCTTATAAACTGCTATTTGATCTCTATCTTTATGAATAGACCCCATAGCCCAATGGTTTTCTTTTGTTGTCTCAACCAAAAAACTCCAAGAACGTATCATATTCTGCATAGCTAGCCTAATATTCTTTTCAAACAAAGCCATATCACACAGAGAGATCCCTCTCTGATTCTTGGAGGGCTAGATCCAAGACTTGAAGTGGTTTTGATGTTGCCTCTGTGACTGCCTCCACAGCCTTGGGCAAATTACAGAGCGCTAACAGAATGGTGACCATACTAGGGAACTCTCCCCAGTATTACACTTCAAAGATTTAGATCTGATCACTGATGGTGGACAGTGGCCAGACACAAGAAGGCTGAGATCATTCGCATGGTGAATCCAATCAGCTCCAAACAGTGCCAAACTCAAAGACTCCATTGGAGGAAGAACCTAAAGCATGGCCAAGCAGCCCAGAAAGACCAGGTACTCAAGCTCAAATTGCATTCAAGACATCTTTGGTTTTATCTGCAATTATGTCTTGTCTTTTTCTAAGCCTAATCCAAAGTATATTGCTGAAGATTACTTTGACCATCTGTTAATTGATGAGTCTCAAGAGATCATATCCCCAATTGTAGATTATGAACATACTCATACACCTGTGCACATCCTAGATGCACCTGTAGAAACCCTAGTGAGACATAAGCCTCCCGCTTTATCTCCTACTCTTGCAAAACCTCTGGATGGTTGTAGGCCTCTTGATTCATCTCCTGTGCTTGCAAAAGTCCCAGACCGATACCAGCCTCTAGATTTGCCTCCTATTCTCCATGACCTCCCTGACAATTACATCAATAATCTGCCTAGGTTTGATGGAGAAAATGGGAAGATCACTACTGAAAAGCATATTTAAAACCTTGAGGATTTCCTTGACCTTTATGAGGTTGAAGATGATGATGTCTTTATCAGGATGCTTGCCCTGTCTTTGCAAGGTAAAGTTAAAAATTGGTTTAGAAATCTGCCAGCTGCAAGCATCAGAAATTTTCATCAGTTCATGCAAGTGTTCTTAGAGAGGTGGGTGATCATGGGAAATGTTTTCCTCATCCTAGAAGAATACGACCACTTGAAAAGAAATCCTGGGGAAAAAGTACAACAGTTTTCAGCAAGGTTCAATGAGGTGTATCATTCAATACCTGTGGATGTAAGGCCACCTCCTAGTTTAGCCAAATTGCATTTCCCAGATGCCTTCGATCCTGAGATGGCATTCCAATTAAGAGAAAGGAACACTGCAAGCGTTGAAGAAATGCAGAGCATTGCAGTTGATGTGGAGATCAACTTGTTGATCAAAAGGTCAAAGTTAAAGGACAAAGAAAAGGAGCAGCTGAAGTCATCAGAAGCTAAACTGCAGATTTTGGCTAGTGCCATGGAAGAGATGATGTAGAGGATCAATAGGAAGGATGAGCTTGTTGTCCAAAGACATCATGGTCCATTGATTTCAGAGAAAGAAAATTTCATAGTTCCAAAACATTTTTCTGTTCATCCTTGGTACCATGGTTTGGATAATGATTCTTTCATGTATTCAATTCACAACACAGTCAAAGATGAAGCTCCATCTCAATTTGCAGAGAAAAAACCAGCTGATATGATGTGCATGTTTGATGACATTCCTTACTTTGATTATCCACCCAAGTGTGATTAGTATGATGATCAGCATGAGGTTTAAATAGAAGTGGACTGTTCAAAGAAATCAACAGCATGTCATTGGCAGGAAGAAGATTATTTATAGTTCAGATACAACAATCAACCCTTGCACAATAGTCATGACAACGATGAGGAAGAGATAGAAAATTTCAGAGTAATGGAAAAATCTTTGCCCTTATGTTTCTCTTCTTTTCAATTTTTGAGAAGAAATCGTAAACAAGTTGGCATTGGTAAAGAGGGAGGATGTTCTGACCAACTAGGTGAAGATGCTAGTGTTGATGTGGAAGCTATTCTAAGTCCAGAGTTGCATCCCTTTACTTACTTTGATTTTCAAATTCCAGATGAAAGTTTAAAGCCTGAGGATAATTATGAGTTAATCCAAAATAACTCTGTACCATTATGCTTTAATTCATTTCAGTTTTTGAAAAAGAATCTTGAGTATTTGCTAAAGGATAAATGCACAGAAAATCAAGAAGTTGCAGTGGAACCAATGCAGTAGTCAATTCAATTTCTACAGGATCCAATATCTGATGTGTTGGATGACTGGTGTTGTCAAAGTCTTTTTCCATCATACATCTATGGGATAAAATGTTGTTATAATATTGACATGAATCGACAATCAACTTCATTGTCTTTTTCAGCAGAAGTCACATTACAAATCCCATCAGGAAAGTTGCAGCCATGTCAGGAAATGCATGAGGATGAATATAACATAGATACAGTGCCAGAGATGCCATCCAAAAGTCAAGGAACATGTCATTTCTACCTTGATCCTGTAGCTACCTATATGGAGAATTTTTTCACTATAGAGCCTCAATCTTTCTCTAGCAGTACTTTTATTTTTCAAGATTGTCGAGGTCTCTATGGTAAATATCAATCACGTTTTCAGCAGTGGCCTTTTCACTTTGCAGTTTTGAGTTGATGGGTAAAAGGTCAAGCTGTGCTTTTCACTGTGCTAACGAGTAGTCAAACAGTCCTCTGGTCTTAGCAACTACTTGATTGGCTTCATTGGCATTTTTATATTATTTGATTTAACAAAATTATTAGTAGCATAGGGTAGGTAGGAGAATGTGAATAAGCTCAACATTCTGAGCATCTCTTTTTTAGCAGTGTTCATTTGATTTGGTTTCAGTTGCAAGATCACAATAGGTACAGGTTGCAGAATAAGATTTTGGGATTAGCCCAATGGATAAAGCACCGGTCTGCATGGTCAGGGGTCCACGGTTCTTGACACCTCCCAAGAGAGCTACCATCCCCAGGTGGAGCCACTGTTATAACCCTATAATTCATAGGATCATCTATTGACTGGAAATTTTTCACTCTGGGTGTATAGGTTTGCAAATAATTTTTCATCTCTGCAAATTATTTTCAAGGGAAACAGTGCACAAAATGCACTTATCCTAAGTTTTGGAGAAAATATGACTTTGCGCTCACAGAGTAAAGACAACACATAAATGAACGGTGGAGAGGCTGGCGCATAGATCTATGGTTGAGATTGAATTCTGGATCCCCCCAACCATTCTACCTTTAATGGTGGGGGGGGGGGTCCGGAATGGTGATTAAAAAGTGTGCACTGATCTACGATCGTCATGGAAATGCACAGATGGACGGTCTACAGGCGATTTTGGACCCCCTCGACCTTTCTGCCTTTAACGGTGGGGGGGGTTCTGGAATGAGGTGGTTTTTTCGGCTGGCCCTGTCCCCATGTGTCATCCATCCATTGCATCAAACCTCCTCCGCTCCAAACCACTTACTGCTTACCACCCTCCCAACTTACTACCATATTGCTCCTGGCTTGTGACGTCAGCCTCCATTTTCCCACCACCCATTCACGAATAAATGAACTTAGGATAAAGGCAAAAATAACAAATTAGATTAAATAATAATAATGTTAGTATAGTTAGAATAGGTTAAACTAGTTAATAAAGAACTAGTTAATAATTAATTAATTAATAATTAATTATTAATTAAGTTAAAAATCTAAGTTAGTAATTAGGATTAATTAAATATTAAATAAAACAAATTTAAAAACTTAAAACAATTATAAAAAACCAAACATTAAATAAATATATTAAAAAAATTAAAACAAAACATAAAACAATATAAAAACATTTAAATAAAAATATAAAACAAAACACATATAACAAAAAAAAACAAAATTAAAAAACACAAAATAAACGTAACACATAACAAAAAATATAAAACAAATATTAAAAAATAAAAACATAAAAATTGAAAACTAACCTAAGTCTACCCCACCCAAGACTCCACGCACCTTCACACATCACGCCCCCCATCCAAACTCACATCAAATTAATCAAACAGTCCTTAAAAATTTCGTACCCCCCCTCACTATACGGAGTTTAACGAGAGGGTGGGGTCCGTAATGATGGTTTCCCAATACCACCTCCCATCCACGTGTCGCCTCCCTATTCCAGTGGACCCCCCCCCTCAAAACCGCTTACCACCTCAAGGGGGGTCCGGAATACTACCAATCACGAAAAAAACCGCTTTTTCAATTTTTTGCCTATTTTCGCCTGTTCAACATGTCTTCGTCCGAGGTCGTTTTTGGGAAAATTAAAACGAATTTTAAGAAACCGAGAGAGGTTTTTCTCCGTAACTGGATGAAGAACAAAAAAGTCTCTCATTGTTTTCACAGATGTCACGAGAAAGAAGAATCGAAGCCATCTTCAAGGCCCTTTTTTCCATATTTTTACTTTTCCGTTATAGTCCTGATTTTGCAAGAGCTGTTACGGCCAGATGGAGGCAAATTTGGAAAACCCGAAGGAGGTTTTTGTCCAAAACATGCCCATATATAATAAAATCCTTCAGTTGTTTCCCAGGTGTCAGCGTTGAAGAGAAAACCACGTCTTTTCAGACCCCTTTTTCGTAGAAAACCGATCCGTCTTTCATGGCAGACAGTTCCAAATTTTGTGGGATTTGTGGCTATTTTTGGCCGAGGCGGTTGAAACCGACTCTCGAAAATTGTTGGGGGATCTCCCCTATTTATTCAAAGATTATTTTTGATGTAAAGGTTGTTGATTTCATGCCCAATCAAGCTGGGAGCACTGTAACTTCTATCAGAGATTTTCCAGAAATATAAAGAAATGTTTCACAGGATTCCTGTATGTTAGCTATTGGTGAAGTTTTTCCCTCATCGTTGAATGTGTATCTGCCTTTGTTATCATTATGTTGTATGTTTGATCTTTTAAAAGGTGTTAAAGTTACAAGATTTATCTGTGCATACCCTGTTTTCTGACTTTTAAAAAATCTAAATGTTTGTCTTCTGATGTTGTGGTGAAGAAATTCTTAAATGCTTCTTTACTGTGATTGATAATCTCACATTTTCTGCTAATCCATCACTTATTGCCAAAGAATCCAATAGTTGCATTATCTTTCCCTGTGAAAAGACTTCTTATAAACTGTTATTTGATCTCTATCTTTATGAACAGACCCCATAGCCCAATGGTCTTCTTTTGTTGTCTCAACCAGAAAACTCCAAGACCGTATCCTATTTTGCATAGCTAGCCTAATATTCTTTTCAAACAAAGCTATATCAGATAGAGAGATCCCTCTCTGAGTCTTGGAGGGATAGATCCAAGACTCTAAGTGGTTTTTATGCTGCCTCTGTGACTGTCTCTAAAGGCTTGGGAAAATTACAGAGTGTTGGTCACTATGAATGCTCAATTAATTCAAACAACCAAGTGATACATAAATTGTCAACCCAGGGAAGTCTATTATTTCAAAGATAACCACGCACTATATATGCTCAATTCCAAAATCAACTTAAAGTTGTAGTAAAGGAAACTATATTAATCACACTTGCCCTGAATGAACTGAAGTTCTGACTTAAATTACAGGAAAGAAACCTACCTATTGCAGATCTTAAAGATTAATCTAAGGAATCCTGGATTACATTAAAAGATGAATTGCAACAGGAAAGAATAACTATTCTGCAACCAGAGAACAAGACCCTTACTCTCAAGCAGAGACTTCAACACCTTATTTCTGATTAACACTCTTTCATGAAAGCAGTAATGCAGAGAAAATTAACTCTATCTAGCAGAGAACAAGGCCATCTAATTCCTTCCTTTCTAAGCAGGAACCCTTAGCCTTATTTATGATTAGCACACTTGCAAAAATAATTGAAATCTACAGAGAACAAGATATTCTAAACCCTTCCTTTCTAAGCAGGAACCCTTAACCCAGCCTCTGGCTAGCACACTTGCAGAAATAATTGAATTCTACAGAGAACAAGATATTCTGATCCCTTCCTTTCTAAGCAGGAACCCTTAACCCAGCCTCTGGCTAGCACACTTGTAGAAATAATTGAAATCTATAGAGAACAAGATATTCTGATCCCTTCCTTTCTAAGTAGGAACCCTTAACCCAGTCTCTGGCTAACACACTTGCAGAAATAATTGTAATCTACAGAAAACAAGATATTCTGATCCCTTCCTTTCTAAGCAGGAACCCTTAACCCAGTCTCTGGCTAGCACACTTGCAGAAATAATTGAAATCTACAGAGAACAAGATATTCTGATCCCTTCCTTTCTAAGAAGGAACCCTTAACCTAGTCTCTAGCTATCACACTTGCAGAAATAATTGAAATCTATAGAGAACAAGATATTTTGATCCCTTCCTTTCTAAGAAGGAACCCTTAACCCAGTCTTTGGCTAGCCTCATAAAGTCATCACACAAGATTGCTAATAAAAAGAATGAAACATTCAATAAACTAAAGCTCTTAACAAGGCAGAGTTCAGTAGTGTTCAGCAAAGCAGAATTCATTAAAAGTAGTGTTTCAGCATATGAAAGTTAATCAAGTCATAAACAGAAATTATTCTAACACACTCTAAAACTAATGGGTGAATCTTGTGAGGAAGGTGGGCCCTCCCTTCTCACAAGATTCCCCTGAAACGAGAAAGCTAGAGAAGGATACTCAAAGCAGTCTTTTATTCATCTATCAAAATATCATATTACAGTCTGAAAATGAAGTACGTCCCTCTCTCTGAAGCCTTTCAATACATAAAACTTGGATCCCTCGAATGATGATTTCCTCTTATTTAAAGAGGAAACCCCTTCGATACAATTGATCAAAAATTACAATGTGTATCTGAGTTCTATCTTTAGTCAGATCAACTTTCTAAACCAGAACATGATGTCCTAGTCTCGCGCAACAGAATGCTATTACAGGAGTTGAATGAGGTATTATTGTTACGACTGGAGTAACAGCTTCTTCTCGTTGTTGCTGATGTTGTTTCAGCATCACATTCATGGGCTATTTTAGCCACCTGAATTGCGCTCTTGACTGTGTCGGCATTCTTATGTAGGAGCGTCGATTGGTGCTTTTTGACCGCTGACTGTAACGACTTCCTTTGTGTTTCAGCATCGTCGGTCCTGGCGGTTTCCTCTATGTTTCAGCATCTACAGCTCTAGACTGTGTAACAGCTCTGTGTTTCAGCATCTGCGACTCCGGACTGTGTAACAGCTCTGTGTTTCAGCATCTGCGACTCCAGACTATGTAACAACTCTGTGTTTCAACATCTGTGACCTCAGACTGTATAACAGCTCTGTGTTTCAGCAACAGCGGTCTTGGACTGTGTGATAGTTCTGTGTTTCAGCAATAGCGGTCTTGGACTGTGTGACAGTTCTGTGTTTCAGCAACAGGCCTCAAATGCTAATCTGCAGTTTTGAACACTTATGCATTTCTAATCAATGGTCAAGTACGAAAGTGATGTAAAATATTATGCAAAACAGATTAAACGTATAGTAATGAGAAGGGACGTTGTATACCTTTGGAATGATCAGATAAAGTGATATTATGAGTTTAAATATGGGTAATCAAGAGTGTAATAGTGGCAAAAAGTATAGGCAAAAAGGTACATTGTGTGGTCCTAACATCCCCCCCAACTCAAGGTGTTGCGTGTCCTCAGGCAACTCACTCTGAATCAAAGTCTGGATACCGACTCTGAGCATGTAAGTTACTCAAGCAGTAACTTTGGGAGGTACTGTCCGTTGGCGTTCTGAACCCTTGGACCTGTTGTAATCTTTTCCATGCTGTTGTTTCTTCCTTCTTAGGCAGCTTATGACTGACTTGATACCTTTCTATTGGCAACCAGAGGATGGGAAAATAAAACCGGTACCCTATCCAGTTTTCAACACAATTCCTAACACACTGGATGTAGTTGGGTATCCTGGACATTGTCACTTATATGTTGGCAGGACCAAAAGGATTGTGCTCTTATCTCTTCTCCGTGGATTACTGCCAAAACAGGTTATTGGTCTGGAGGGCGGGAATCTCTATGGATCTAATGATGTGCTGACAATCCTGGAGCACTTCTAATTGTAGCTGCTGAACATGTCCAGTCACCCCTGGTTGTTTTAAAAACTTGTAATATTCTGTGATAAAGGTAGCTGCCTTTTGTGGTTCTGGTCTAATCCAGAGGAGGTGATTATCTTCATTGTTCTTAGCAACCAAAAAGTCATCTTGCCACAAAATCTGATTATAGAGAAAGGAAGTAAATGCTCGAATTTGAATGTCCCCAACAAGGGGATTTATGTTTAGCAGCCTATTCTCAAGAATGGCCTCATTATGAAAGTATGCCTCACAAAGGAGGTGTCGATCCCTAGTAGAGGCTGCTACAAAAGTCTTGACAAAATCTGTTGGGTGAAGTACTGCATGGGGTTTACCTTCTATAATGGATTTGATCTGAAACCATGTGAGTCACTCCATAAGGAATAAGGAGTAGTTGCAAGATGGATTTCTTGTGGCCAGTAGCTTCTGTACCAAATCAAATACCCGGGCCAATCTACCTTTCAATTCTTTGTTCTTCTTCCTAAGATCATGAGCTTCCTGGCATGTCTGTTCTAATGCTTCCCAATTTGAGTAAGTATGATTTATCCAGATTTGTCTGTGCACTTGCAGGTTTTTGGCCTGTGTTTCAGCATACTCTTTCTTCCATTTTTGTATTGTTGCTTGCTCATCCCATAGCTGAGTCTGTGTTTCAGCGTTGGAAGTAGTGGGATGAGGTAAGGTTTGAGTAGATTGTTCCCTAAAAGTAGGGAGATTGATCTGGTTGGGAGGTGTAAATTCCTCCATAGGCATTGTTTGCACAACCTTGTTGACAACAGTAGGGGCTTCTTTTGTTGCAATGCAGGGCTCAGTCTTGAGCCTGGGAGGGCCTGTTGGTTCTTGTGTTGCAGCAGGTTCAGTCTTGAGCTTGCTAGGGCCTGTTGGTTCTTGTGTTGCAGTAGGTTCAGTTTTGATCTTGGTAGGGCCTGCTGGTTCTTGTGTTGCAACAGGTTCTTTCTTGACTTTAAAAGGTGAAGGAGTAGGGGTTTCTCCTGGCACTGGGACTTGAATCACCTTATAGCCTGCTTGATAGTAAATATCTCCACATTGGCAACACATATATTCTTTACACAGGCTTTCTGTAGTCTTTTCTGACAATGTTGCTATACGGCCTAAGGTGTACAAATTTAGTTCCTTTTCATATGCTTCCTTTGCCCTGGCTAGTTCCTACTTATATGCTTCCAGTTCTGACTTTAAAAACTCATTTTCCTGCAAGACAGATGCCATTGTTGCTTCTGGTTGTTGGGAAGGAGCAGCAGGAATGGTAGTTGCTGCTTGTGTTTCAACTTCTTGGTGTAGGAAAAGTAAAGTTGCAGCACCCTAAACCTCTAATTCCTGTATATCAATTTCAATATCAGTGGCTAGTTCTTGTGTTTCAGCCACTGAATGGGTAGCTGGTTTTTCAGCCACTTTTCTTGAGGAGGGTGGTGTTGCAGCATTCTGGGCCTATGATTCCTGTAATTCAATTTCAATATCAGTGGCTGGTTCTTGTGTTTCAGCCACTGGATGGGTAGCTAGTTCTTGTGTTTCAGCTACTTTATTTGAAACAAATGATGTCTCGGCATCTGGTTCCTGTAATTCAATTTCAATGTCAGCGACTGGTTCTTGTGTTTTAGCTACTTTATGTGAGACAGATGATGTTACAATATCCTGGGCATCTGGTTCTTGTGTTTCAGTGCCCGTGGTTGGAATAGGTGAAGATCTCAGGATTGGAGAGGTAGGAGGTGTACAGGGTATTAGTCGAATCGGTGGGGAATCTAGGGTAGTGGTCATAAAGGGTGGCCTTGTTGAGGCTCTTGTTCTCTTTTTCCATAAGAAGGGTGGAAAGAGGGGAGTTTGCTTTCATTTTCGTGAAGGTCTTTCTTTAATGATGGGGCAGGAGGGATTATCTGGTTCAGAGTCATCACTTAGAATATGAAGGGCGGGAGTGGATGATTCTGGTACGGTATGCGGTGGATTTGGTATGGTAGGGGGACTGGTTGGTTCTATGGGCGGGCTATTGGGTATTTTAGGGGAGTCTGGGGGGTTTTGCGGTTGCTGCTCCTGACGATTTTCAGGAATTTCGGCAGCTGGTTGGGGGTTTATGGGTGGGTTATTTAGTGGACGGTTTTGTTGAGCAAAACCCCTGTGGATGAGAAATTGGACAAGACGGTGGTGGGTGAGTGAAAGGGTTGGATCTTTAGCCTTTCTGTAATAATGTGCCATATTTTTCAAACAGCCCAGCAAATAATAAGGAATATTGACCTGTCTGTTATGCATTAAATGAGAAAGCAAAAGAAAGTCATGCTGATAAACTACCTGATATCGGCCTTCGCAGGTCAAGTAATGTTTGATGAACCTTGCAACTTCCGGCCATGGGGGTGGCAATGAGCTGAGCTGAACACCCCTGCCTTTCAATTCAATTCGTTCTTCGGGCAGGAAGAAGTTCTGCTGAACATTCACAATGATATGTTTTCAACTGAACATGCGAGTGTCGTCGATAGGGAGGCCTGAGACCTTTGCTATATCTTCTTCTGTTACTGATATTCGGACCCCTTCGACGACATAATGGTCCTCCTGATGATTTTGGGCAAATTGCAGGACCTGTTGTTCATTATACCCCTGAAGTCTCTGGAAGTAATTGAGCCATCCTGCCTACTGGAATATTTGATACGCTGTTGGATAGTGTTCTAACAGCGCTGTGGTGGCGGGATCGTTCCGTATGATAGATCCTCCCATGGCTACCATCTCGGTAACATACAGCGTCGAGAGTTTGTGTATCAGGTTCTGCGCAGAGTGAGTTTTTCGAGCGATGTTATGCAAGAATAGTGGTTAAATGCGCGAAAGGGTGGTGAAATAGGGATGGCAGCTGTGAAATCGGGTGAAATGATGGTATCGCGGATTTGATGTGTACTTCCCCTCCTGTCAAGAGAGGCTAGTAATGATTGCACTTGAATGGTCATAATGACTTATAATCTTTATCATTAACTATAGCCTAACTGAATTACATAAAATTTACATACCTCGCCTTACCGTTTGATTCGTTCTGCAAACAAGATATCATGCCTGTCTGTGGTAGTCCCGTCGTGGCGGAGACTTTTGATCTAATAGATGAATTGTGTCGAGGGTTTGTTGACTAGAAGGATGAACGATAATCTGAGGGTGTAAAATCTTGCTGATAGACAATGGTGAAAGACTGGTGTTTCAGCAACAGAGAAGAATGAAACAATTGTTGTAGATGAAGAACTGCTGAGCAATGGTGTTTCAGCATCGGAAGAAAGTCAAAAGTGTTGAACGGTGGTGTTTCAACATCGGAAGAAAGTCGAAAATGCTGAATAGTGGTGTTTCAACATCGGGAAAAATGATGAAGGGTTGCTGAGAATGGTGTTTCAGCAACAGAAAAGAAATGGTGAAACAATTGCTGGACGGTGTTGTTTCGTCGATGAAGGATGGTGAGGAAATGGGGGACTATAGTGTTTTGGGAGTGGGGAGAGTAAAAAGTGCTGAGCAGTGGTGTTTCAGCATCGGAAGAAAGTCAAAAGTGCTGAACAATGGTGTTTCAACATCGGGAAAAATGATGAAGGGTTGCTGACAATGGTGTTTCAGCAATAGAAAAAAAAAGGTGAAACAATTGTTGGACGGTGTTGTTTCGTCGATGAAGGATGGTGAGGAGATGAGAAAAGGTGGTAAAAAGGTTGTTGAACGTGATGGGAAAAAGTGTGAGTTTGGTGGTAGTGGTGTTTCAATAATGAAGGAAAGGGAATGGATTGTTGACAGTGGTGTTTCGGCAACAGAGAAAAGTCAAAAGTCTTGAAGGGTGGTGTTTCAGCATCAGAGGAAAGGGAAGAGTGTTGAATGGTGGTGTTTCAGCATCGGAAGAAAGTCAACAGTGCTGAAGAGTGGTGTTTCAGCATTGGAAAAAAAGTCAACAGTGCTGAATAGTGGTGTTTCAGCATCGGAAAACTTATCTCCTTGAAGTAGGATCGTCCTTTCCTGGTGGCCTGTACTTCGATCGAGGATTCTGCAAAAATCGACTGTAGCATGGTATTTCCTGACGAATTATTAGTAAATAAAATCTAATCTAATCTAATACTAAAGAAAATTAACTTAAAAGAATTAATTGCTATTAGGGGTAGAAACTTCCTCAACAAAGAGGAACTAGGCGTCTGCCATGCATGTGGCCTTAAAATCTTCTTTAGAAATTAGACGCTAATATAGACGGAGCCGATGACCATTTACAAGTAACGGGGTTTTGGAGTCATCGATTGTGAGGAGACTTACTATTCCATTGGGGAAAACTGTGTCTACTTCGTAAGGTCCAAGCCATCTTGTACGCAGTTTCCCTTGAAATTCTTTGAACTGGGAATCATACAATAGGGCCCAATTACCTTTTTGGAACTGCTTGTTCTTGATATTTTTGTCATGCCATTTTGATCTTTGCTGTTGAATTATGGTTGTTTGCTAAATGTCATCTAATCTTTTCTCCTCCAATTCATTAAGCTGCTGCAACCTGGCTGTCTGTGCATCGGTTAAATCAAGGTTGACAGCTAAAGCAATCCTTAAGGTTTTTATCTCAAATTCCACAGGAAAGACAACACTCTTTCCATACATTAATTCATAGGGAGATAATCCTGTAGTATTTCTCCAGGTAGTTCTATAGGCCCATAGTGCTTCAGGGAGCCTGTAGGACCAATCCTTTCTATTTTCCTTCACTGTTTTTGTGAGAATGGCTTCTATTACTTTGTTTGTGCTTTCCACCTATCCATTGGCTTGGGGGTGGTATGCTGTAGTCATTCTCTGCTGAATGTGATATTTATGAAGGGTGGCTTGGAGCCCATGAGAAGTGAAAGGAGGTCCTCCATCTGTAACTAATTCTCTTGGCACTCCAAATCTGGTGAAGATATCTTTAAATAAGAAATCTATAACTGCTTCTTCAGTCGCTCTGTGGAGTGCATTAGCTTCCACCCATTTAGTCATGTAGTCTGTGCAGACCACTATATAAACTTTTTGATTGGATGGAGGGTTGATGGGTCCTATAAAGTCTAAGGCCCATCTTTCAAATGGTTCAAGTACTGCCCGGGGGTTTAATGGCATTTCATCTCTATGATTAGGTTGGCCTACTTTTTGGCAGCTATCACAGGCCTGGACATATTTCTTTGCATCTTTGAAGAGTGAGGGCCAATAGTACCCCATCCTGAGAATTTTATGTGCTGTTCTCTTATCAGCAAAATTCCCTCCACAAGGGCCATCATGACAAGCTTTCAATAGATCATACACCTCATCTTCTCTAATACACCTTCGAATTTCTTGATCAACTCCTGTATGGAAAAGGTACCCGCTTATCCAACTATACTGAGCACTTTGATGAATAATACTTTTTTTCTCTCGGTAGGATAGGTGTGATGGTAACTTCCCTGCAACCAAGTAGTTAGCAATATCTGCATACCAAGGTGAGTGAGCAGAAACTGCAAATAGATATTCATCAGGAAAGGAATCATCTACTGGGGTATCATCATCAGGTGTCAATCGAGAAAGGAAATCAGCAACTACATTCTCTTTTCCTGGTCTATCTATAATTGTAATATCAAATTCTTGCAATAATAGTAGCCATCTGGTGACTCTAGCATTTGTGATAGGTTTATTCATTAAGTACTTGATAGCTGAGTGATCAGTATGGACAAAAGCAGAATAGCCAATAATGTAATGTCTAAATTTATTAATTGCATAGATAACTGCTAGGAATTCCTTCACGGTGACTGTATAATTGAGTTCAACAGGGGTCATATTCTTGCTGATGAAATATATAGCATAAGGGAGATGATCTTCTTCTAGTCCCAAGACAACTCCTATAGCAGTGTCTGAAGCATCGGAGGATATGTGAAAGGGAAGTGTCCAATCAGGTCCTCTAAGGATAGGAGCTGTAGATAACTGATGTTTAAGTGTATTAAATACTTCTTGACAAAAATTAGTCCATTTGAATTCAACATTTTTCATCAGTAAAACAAACAGGGGAGAAGCTATTTTGGAAAAATTCTTAATAAATCTTCTATAGTATCCAGCATGTCCTAGAAAGCTTCTTACCTCTGTTTGGGTT
>ML781872.1:640070-652131 GCA_009831015.1 Picea engelmannii | reverse complement strand
GGGGGGGGTCCGAAATGATGGTTTCCCAATACCACCTCCCATCCACGTGTCGCCTCCCTATTCCAGCGGACTCCTCCCCCCGGAAAACCTCTTACCACCTCAGGGGGGGTCCGGAATACCACCAATCACGAAAAAAACTGCTTTTTAAATTTTTTGCCTATTTTCGTCTGTTCAGGATGTCTTCGTCTGAGGCCGTTTTTGGGAAAATGAAAACGAATTTTACGAAACCGAGAGTGGTTTTACTCCGTAATGGGATGAAGAACAAAAAACTCTCTCATTTTTTTCACAGGTGCCACGAGCAGGGAGAATCGAAGCCATCTTCGAGGCCCTTTTTTCTAGATTTTTACTTTTCTGTTACAGTCCTAATTTTGCAGGAGTTGTTACGGCCAGATGGAGGTGAATTTGGAAAAACCGAAGGAGTTTTTGTCCAGCACTTTCCCATCTACAATAACCTCCTTCATTTTTTCCCCAGGTGTCAGCGTTGAAGAGAAAACCACATCTGTTCGGACCCCTTTTTCGCAGAAAACCGGTCTGTCTTTCATGGCAGACAGTTCCAAATTTTGTGGGATTTGTGGCTATTTTTGGCCGAGGTAGTTGAAACCGACTCTTGAAAATTGCTGGGGGATATCCCCTATTTATTCATAGATTATTTTTGATGTAAAGGTTGTTGATTTCATGCCCAAGCAGGCTGGGAGCACTGTAACTTCTATCAGAGATTTTCCAGAAATATAAAGAAACGTTTCACAGGATTCCTGTATGTTAGCTATTGGTGAAGTTTTTCCCGCATCGTTGAATGTGTATCTACCTTTGTTATCATTGTGTTGTCTGTCTAATATTTTAAAAGGAGTTAAAGTTACAGGATTTATCTGTGCATACCCCGTTTTCTAACTTTTAAAAAATCTAAATGTTTGTCTTCTGATGTTGTGGTGAAGAAATTCTTAAATGCTTCTTTACTGTGATTGATAATCTCACATTTTCTGCTAATCCATCACTTATTCCCAAAGAATCCAATAGTTTCATTATCTTGCCCTGTGAAAAGACTTCTTATAAACTGTTATTTGATCTCTATCTTTATGAACAAACCCCATAGACGAATGGTCTTCTTTTGTTGTCTCAACCAGAAAACTCCAAGAACGTATCCTATTCTGCATAGCTAGCCTAATATTCTTTTCAAACAAAGCTATATCAGACAGAGAGATCCCTCTCTGAGTCTTGGAGGGCTAGATCCAAGAATCGAAGTGGTTTTGATGTTGCCTATGTGACTGCCTCCACAGCCTTGGGCAAATTACAGATCACTAACACCAGGCATCACTGTATTAATTGGTAACCTTAGTGGCCTATATCTTTAGGGTCTTTACACAAGGTGAATGTGGAGGGGAAATTCTTCGCAGTACCTGGAATCGACATTGGCCAAACTCACTCGGGCTCCTTGGAGGGTATAGGGTATACCCACGTTTATGTGTGGGAGCTTGCACCAAAGCGTAAGTCTGTTAAGCAGGTCGTCAACGTAACTTTTCCACTCGCTCTATCCCAGCCCCTTCTTACTTTGTCCCCGTGACATTGGATTTCATCACCAACTAGTGTGCTCATTGTGAGAAGGTTTTGTTTTCTTGCTTGCTTACTAGATTTTTAGCATGTGCTATTGGTTTTCCCTAGCAGACTCTAGGTTGGATTTTTATTTTAATGGCGTCATTTCCTGGAATGACCAATGAAGGAACCCCTTTTCCAGAGGAACCCTTTATTTTTCCTTTGTACAAAAACATTGGTCCTCCTCATATTGCGACTTTGAGCCTTCCAGGTCTCACGATTGGATTATCGGTACGGTTGTTTTCCACTTAGGTAATCTCGAATGCAGTTAGTGCTTCATTCCCAAGCACTTCCCCCCAAGAGCATCAACCTTATGTTGATCCTTCACATTCTTCACCAGTAAGGTCTTCTTCGCCTTCTTCGCTTGTAAGGTCTCCTTTCGTTTCATCTTCTTCGTCGAGTGAAAGTTCGGAAGATAGTAACCCGATGAATAAGAAGAAGAAGAAAAGAAAGATTGAGAAGAAGAAAGATAAACAAGGGTCAAAACCTCCAACCACTGTCAAACATGTTGGAAAACAATCAGTTATTGTTAATCATGTTGGGAGTGTTGATGATGTCAAGATCACCCAAACAACCTGTAATCCCAAGTACCCTTGCAGGCTTTGTAAGGGTAACCATATTCTTAAGGGTTTCCCTGGGCTATCCAAGGTTATAGAAGCATGGTCTACATCTCCTTTCCAGTCCATGTCATCGACCTATGAACAACATGTTGATGACCCCCCATCAACTAGTCAAGATACCGTTGGGAAGAAGAAAAGTAGAGTCAAGTTTCCATGCATGCTATGTAAAGGGAGTCATCTCACTTACCTTTTCCCTCGTATGGATGAAGCCTCAAAATTACTGGAATACATGACTGTTTCATAGCCTCAACTTCCAGCTGCTTATCACAAGCTTACTCTTAACCCTCCAATAGTTGATGGAATGATCACTCTGGTCCCTTCACTGGTCAATCCGGTTGATCATGTCGTCAATATGGTCATGTCTTTAGTTGAACTAGTTGACAAAGTGGTTGATCTGATACCATCCTCGGTCGATCCCACTCTCCCCTCAGAGAGTGCAACTAAAGTGGTTGATCCAATCCCATCCTCGATCGATCCCACTCTCCCATTAGAGAATGTCACCCAAGTGGTCGATTCTTTTTCACCCGTCGATCCCATTCCCCCCTTAGAGAATGAAACCCGAGTGGTCGATCCTACTCTCCCGATAGAGAGTAAACTCGACACTTCCCATGTTTTTCTCGTTGATACAGACTCTACCATGTTGAGGGGTATTCCTCCTTCTCCCATGGAACCCCCTCCAAGTAATGAGGCCATCCGTTTTGATTGGGGTGTGCTAATTGGACCTCGTCCTCCCTCTCACATTCCTTTCCAGATTACAACACAGGTTTGTGGTCATGACGTTCCTCAGATGATGATAGATGAAGGTGTGTCCGTTAGTATTTTTTCCTCTATTTCTTAGCAAGCTTTGGGTTTTCCTCAGCTTGCACCAGTTACGCAAAATTTGTTAGCTTTTAACAGAAGAACCAGTCAACCTTTAGGGACCCTTCCTCAGTTTCTTATAACTTTGGGAGGGAAAATTGTCTTTATTGATGTCATGGTGGTCCAAGATCCCTTGGATTTCACTTTACTCCTTGGGCAGGATTATGTCTATGCCATGAAAGCTATTGTGTCCACTCTTTTTCATGTGATATCTTTCCCTCACGATGGAATAATTGTGACTATTGATCAACTTTCATTCATCAGTCCTGACTGGATTGCCTCCCTAAATGGTTCTTATATGCAGATGGTATCGTCACTGCCACATGTAAATTATGTGGCATTGTATCCCATGGCTTGAACTTCTAGTGACTTAGATCTGGTAGTTGACATGGTTATCTCTTCGATAGGGTCTTTAGAGCCTGATCTCCTTACCCCTATTGCAACCCCCGACATGTGTTCCTTCAAGAGTGTGTTTCTTCCGTCGAGTGAAGATCTCTTGGAAGCCATGACCGAGTTTTGTCCCTTGACATGGTGTCCTTTCGAAGCATTGTCCTCTTGGAATCCATGATAAAGAAGAGAGTTTTGAGGATAGTTTTTGTGTCTTTGAGGCAACCTCGTTAAAATGAAATAGAGGTCTTTGAGCATAGTTTTTTGATTTCGAGCTCATTAAAAAATGAAACCAGCTTTGAGCATGGTTTTCTGATTTCAAGCTCATTAAAAAATGAAACCACTTACGAGGATAGTTTTTTCGTCTCTGTGGCAACCTCGTTAAAAAATGAAACAGAGGTTACGAGCATAGTTCTTGTTTCTATGTCAAGCTCGTTAAAAAATGAAATAGTTTTTCCCCTCTCTATTTGAGTCAAGTCCTTCGTCTAGTATTTGAAGCTTAATTTCATTCCCCTTTGCAGTTGGATGAAACGAAGCTTGGGGGCAATTTTTCCTCAACCTCTGGATTTCATGCTGAAGTTGAGCTGCTAATTTCTTAAGCTGAGGGCTAAGTACCAACCATCCCTGTGTTATGCATTGGGAAGTCCAAGCATAGTTTTCTATGGTTCAAGCTTGTGTAAAAATGAAAACAATCCCGAGCTTAGTCTTTGTTCTTTCTCATGCTCGTAAATACATGAGAATAAGTTATCGAGCTCAGTCTTCGTTCGTTCTCGTGCTCGCAAATAAATGAGAACACAACTGAGTATACTTTTGTCGTCTTTTCATACTCATCATGGTAACATGAAAACAACGAAAATTAGGGAGTATCCTTTAAGCTCTCTTCACGCTCCATAAAAATGAAAAGATTGTCGAGCGATCTTGTTCTTTTCACGCTCGTAAAAGTATTTGAAGAAAACGTTCGATGGGCGATAGTTTATCACTTTTTCAGTCTCGACGAACTAATTTATGAAAAACGAACTGGGAGAGTTCTCTTTAAGTGTTTTTCAGACTCTCAAAACATGAAAAACCCTTGAGTTTTCTTTCTTTGGACTTGTTAAACAAACATCGAAAGGCCCATATGGGACTGGAGTTTTCTTTAAGTGTTTTTCAGACTCTCTAAACATGAAAAACCCATGAGTTTTCTTTCTTTGAACTCGTTAAACAAACATCGAAAGACCCATATGGGACCGAACCACTCCTTCTTAGGGTTCGTTAAACATACTCGAATGGACTCATCTGAAGGATGAGCTTACATTTTAAGCATATGTTATCCTCCTCAAGCCTTTGTAAAAATAAAGAGGTACTCACCAGAAATGGTGGGGGAAAATTTGGAAAGAATTGTGTCTAAACCTGTATTCCATGGAAGAGTCACTTTTGAACATGACACCCTTTCACTCACTTTGTATCTAGGTTTAAAAAACCACTCGTCTCTTGATCATACTCCTTATAATATTA
This sequence comes from Picea engelmannii, assembly GCA_009831015.1. Classification (NCBI taxonomy): domain Eukaryota; kingdom Viridiplantae; phylum Streptophyta; class Pinopsida; order Pinales; family Pinaceae; genus Picea; species Picea engelmannii. Next base: position 647,185 of record ML781872.1, on the reverse strand, counting down.
CAAATTGGTCTATGATCCCTGTTGTTGAGTCAGTATTTCCTAGGACAGTTGTCATGTCATCAATATGTTCGAAGAGAAGTTCAACCCGGAAAGCCTTCTATTGTGTCGGCCATTTCTGCAATCGTTAAGCCTTCTATTGCGTTGGCCATCCCTGAGTCAGTCCTGAATCACTTGTTACTCTGATCTACTTCAAATCTTGTTACCTGTTTCGTGTCATTGATGTGGTATACATTAAGGCCCTCCTATGACGAGTCTTTTCCTGTCGAATTCAACTCATTATCTAGGAATTAGACTTAGAAACTAATTGATACCTTGGAACTTGCATGCCTCAATGACAGGTTTCCTCACTTTCAACAGTGGGTTTTCATTATTGACCCCTGATCGGGAGATTCCGCTGAGTGTTCGAATTCAGCTCATTAATTCACATTCATTGGATTGTACTAGAGTACCTTGGGAGTCATTGACATTAATGGTGATTTCCCTTGCACTTGTTAACAGTATACACTAATGACTGGTAATCAAGTGGTTTCTACTGTGTTCGAATTCAACATATATATGCACATGGTTAGATTCGTACTATAGAGTGGTGGATATGAAGACCTTGGATCTTTTCTGTCAGATTCAGGTTGCATTGGAGTATATTTAGATTGTATTGGTGTATAGATCCAAAGTGTATGTCTAGTGGCTATATTCAAATTTGAGTCTTTAACACATAGATCCACAGTGTATTTTTGGTGGCTATGTTAAGATTTGAGTCATATTGGCATGGATCCACAGTGTATGTTTGGTGGCCATGACCTGTCTTACTTAACACGGATCTTCTCATGTCGGCATTTATGCTTTGAGTCATTTGTATTCTGAGTATGGGAATGCCTACCTAAATGATGATATATTATTGTACTGTATTTTCTTGCTTCTTGGCAGGTTTCTGACCGATTGTTCCTTGTTCCCTACACACACTCGACAAAGTATTTCAGCTATCACTCTGTTCTAACTTCATACTTTGGGGGGCTCTCTGTTACACATTATTTTCGTCATCCCTATGACCGTTAATGATGTAAACCTATATGTTGCCTTCAGAGGATTTAGTGTCTTGAGTTCCTGAAGAAGGAAGGGAGAACAACCTTTCCTGAGAAAAGAAGTTGCATTTTCCTTTGTAAAAACCCTATAAAAAAGGAAGTTTGTAGGCTGCATTATAGATAGGGTGCGAGAATGCCCAATTCTCGTAGGCTGCATCATAGCTAGGTCGCAAGGATTTCACATTCTACTCTATAGGTAGGGTGCGAGAATGCTTACATGTGGGAAAAACGAGTGTTTACTTGAATCTTCTAGAAGGAGAAACTTCCATGGTGAGGTGGCATCTAAATGGTTTGGATCTTACTCACTTTCATGATTTAGTGAGATCATCCTAACCTCCTCACCTTATCCTCTTCAGCTTATAAAAGGAGAGGAGCTCTCATGGAGAAGGGAAAAGTTGGATTTGGCTTGGAATTATTAGCTTGGTTGGAGCATCTTTGAGTTTTTCCTTTGTCAAGATAGATTGTGAATATTATCAGATCTATGCTCTCAAAATTCTTGGAATGGAAGTGTGTGGGGAATGAAGGAAAGTTGGAAGGGATCTTACGACATCAAGGCCATGGTTGTAATCTCTCTTTCACATTCAATATGCTACAGTGATATGATTCTTTCCTATAAAGCTTGTTGTTCTTTATTGTATGATTCCTTGATCACATACATAGGTTTATATTGAGTTTATGCTATTGCTATCATTTTGGATGGTTGTGTTCTTTTGCAGGTTCATCATTGTATGAGCATTGGAACAGAGCTAGGATGGCGATGGCAAGAGGAAGTGGCATTTAAATGGTATGTCACCTATCTCTCTTTAGTTAGTAAATTCAATATTTAAAACTTAAGGAAAGCATCATGTTCTAGTGTGTTTTGTTCTAGATCTAGGTGGATCTAGGGAGATCAGTTAGTGTCTGCACCTACCAATTTGTCCTATAACACTAGGAGGTGAAGTGGAAAAAAGGAACACGAGGCCTCTAGGATTATATTTAATATGCCAACTTCAAAGGGCCACAACTGTCACATAAAAACTTTGTTTTGGGTCTGCAATATCTCGTTGGAAATATTTTAATGAGATGAACAATTTTTTTCAAGGATTTTGTATGCCATGGTAACCTTGATTCATTACAAGACAAAAAAACATTTTTAAGGGCCTAAAAAACACATCAGAAGATTAGGACTTGAAAAACTAGAGAAAAGTTGTCAAGATGGGGAACCTTCCATTATGAGTCAGTGGAAGAATGTGATTTCCAACGATATCCACCTCGATTAGATCACCTTGAGACAATATGGAAATTACTTGATATTGTAGCAATTATTCAACCAAATAGAGATGAACATAAATCCCTGCAATAACACCAAAAGGAAATCATAGACATGACCAAACCACAAGCATGAATTCAATGCTTTTGTAATGAAAATGAAGGTGTAGGAACATACCCTATTATTTGAGGTGAAATATCCTTGGAAGTATGAACCATATAAAAATCTATATGTCCATGTTGGAACATCAAGCATTGATGGTTCATCACACATATCTTGGGTTCACTCGATTGAGAGGTTGACCTTCATCTAGATACAGTAGGTTGGGCAAGCGACCAAGACACCACACCAGTCGGTCAAGTAGTTGACATGCCTGTCGGTTGGAAAATCGACCAACAGTTAAAGATATTTGAGAAGTGGATTGACCATCCCAGCAATCAACTACAAGTTGGACACATAGGTGGTTGGGTCAATTCCTGTCAAGCCGACTTGATAGAGTGGATTTTGCAGAGTCAAGTCTAACTATCGATGATTACATGTGGAAAAAATATTTTGGATGCTATGAAAGTTGGTTAGATATTGATACTATAAAAGAAGACCCCTTTACGCCATTATCAACAATGTGAATTGATATTGTGAAATAGATCATGTATATCAAGATGGGCAATATCCATTGTGATGTTATAACCACAGTGCACTTTTCTTAAGTGTTGTAATGGTGTATTTAGACACCACCTTTGTTTTGAAAAAAAATCCCCTCTTCGATTATCTATAGTACTATGTTCTCTATTTCCTGTCATGTTCCACCTTATTTCCCAACATGAGATTAGAGCTACTAGTTTAAACCTCGATCTGTTATCTGCAAACCTTGTTGAGTTGGATCTATTTTTTGATTGGCTCTGGGTCGGTGGTTTGTTGATCAAAACTTATTGGAATAGACCATTCTGTCTAGATATTGAATATGTCTTTGAAGATCGATCATATTGTTCTGAATGGATCAAATTATGCAGTATGGGCTCTAGATATGGAGACCCTATTGAAGAGTAAGGGACTATGTCAGTATATGAAGGTTGTGATTCCAGATGCAACAAATGCTTAGGACAAGTTTTGTTTTTAATGGAAAGAAGGATGAGGATGTGGGGGTCATCATGACCTAAATCTTGCAAGAGATGTGATTTCACCTCAGTGGAATCGAATTCCCTCATCAGGTCTAGAAGAATCTAGAGACCTTGTTCGATCGAGTCAATGAGAGCCATGTCATGTAGTTGGAGAAAGAGTTGATCTCTCTCAATCCTCATTCCTTTGAGAGAATGGATGAATATTTGTCACGTGTCAAGGAACTCTAGTTGAAATTGGGAAAATTTGGAATGAACTATCAGAAAAAGGATGGAAAACTCATCAAGTTGGTCCTGATCAATTTGAGAACACCATTCAACATGTTCGTGTTGATTTTTCGCACCAACTAGAAAGCATGCAAGGAATATGGTAAGGATTAAAAGTTTGAAGTTTTTTGTGAACTTTTAATTATTGATCAACATATATTAATTGAAGAAGGAAAGTTTGGCGGTAAACACCAAGACCACTTGCTCAAAGGTAAGGGAAAGATGGATTCTAGGAATAGAGTGCAGTCTGATGCTTTTGCACAGAAACCTACATACCATGACCAGGGACCCCAGAGACAACCACAACAAAGTTGAAAGAAGAAGACATGTCAGTACTGTGGAAATATTGGACATGTGGAGAAAAAATTATTTAAGAAGAGAGACATTTAGAGGAGAAAGTTAAATGACTTGAAGGAGACATGTCTGTTGTACATCGACCCACTGATAATTCCACCTTCCAAGTCAATTCTTATCAAGCCTTGTTGTCTGATACTATGCATAATGAATGGGTTATCGATTCTGGGTGCACTCATCATAGGCCAAGGATGACACTTTATTCACAATACTGAATAAATTTGAGGAGAGTAAAATCTATGTTGCTTATGATTTTGTTCTGGATGTTGCTGGTCAGGGTGATGTATCTTGTCGACATGGGAAGATTGTCAACATATATCATGTGCCAAATATCAGTGTCAATCTGTTTTCTATTGATCATTTGACACAAACATGTAATATTATGGAATTTTGGCTAGATCAGTTCTATGTTCGTTACTTAAAGAAAGGAAAGTAGATTTTCATTGGTGGACTTCTCGACCCAATGGAAAGTTTTTACAAGTTTTGTGATTCGAATCAACCTGAATCTACACTGATAGCACTTGTTTCTCACACTAATGAGAGAAGTCAAATATCACATGAATGACTCAGACATTTGAATTTCTGAAGTCTGTAGGCACTGGAAACTCAAAACATGGTTGTTGGTTTGCTGAAGGTGTTTCCCCCTGACGGAGTATGTAAGGGTTATGTGCTTGGGAAGCATCATAAAGCACCATTCAACCTTGGAAAAGTGTGGCAAGCACAAAAACTACTGGAATTGGTTCACAGTGATGTATGATGTATCAATTTATTTGGTTGACCCATCAAGTTCTTGATAACTGACAATGGTGGTGAGTATGTCAATCGAACTTTTGAAGAATACCTACCTTGATCTGGTATTAACTAGCAACGGCTGGTTCCTCACACACATCAAAAAAATGGAGTTCCAAAATGAAAGAATCATACATTAGTCGAAATGAATATATGTCTTTTGCAGGATAAAAACATTCCTCCTTGCTTCTGGGATGAAGCGGTATACTATGAAAATTATTTTCTCAATTGCATATCGACTTGAGTTGTTCCTTCCATGACTCTTGTTGAACGATGGTCTTGGAAGAGTCCTTTAGTTGGCCATCTCCATGTGTTTGGATTTGTTTCCTGGACCCACATTCCTAATGATTGCAGAAATAAGTTGGATGAAAAGAGTCATTCTTGCATCATGATGGGATACTCTAAAGAGTCAAAAACCCATCAACTATTTGATCCTGTTAAATGAAAAATCATTGTCAGAGCAATGTTTGGTTTGATGAGAAGTATTCCAACATTAATTTGTTGAATGCCTCTTCTTGATTTTGACAGGACGATCCTTTTGATGTTGTCTCTGACACTAGTACTCTTGTTCCACTCTTCATTCCTTCAACTGGTTAATCGAATTTTCTCCCTATCTCGACTAGATCATTGACCTCTGATTCGACTAGTCCATCGTCTTCCATTTCGACTGGTTCACTGAATGAAGAAACTCTGACTTTTGATCGACTTGAAGAAGTGAACCAAGGTTTACATGTTTATTTTCTGCCCCAATGGGATACCAATAAAATTGAAGTTGTTGGAGCTGATGCCAGAGATAACTCTTGAGGACATCAAGCTCAATGTTAAAAGCAACATGCCAACATTGCCTTGATGACTCTTGTTCTTAAACCCTTAGACCCTATTACCTATTCCAATGCTCAAGGATGACCTGAATGGGAGCAGGCCATGAATATTGAAATGTCGATGGGTCTACAAGACCAAATTTACCTCTGAAGTTGTTGTTGAGTGACATAAAGCATGCCTCATCATGAAGGTATTTTCTTAATAATAAGGTATCGACTACACTGAATAATTTTCCCCCATTGCAAAGATGAACTCTATTCGACTGATTATTTCCCTTGTTGCTTTTTTTGGATAACAAAACCATCAAATGGATGTGAAGAGTGCCTTTCTTCATGAAGACCTATCTGAATAAATATACATGGAAAAATCACTTGGTTTTGTGACATATTCAAATCTAGTTTGTCGACTCAAGAAGCTACTTTATGGTTTGAAGCAAGCTCCCCGAGCATGGTATTCTAAGATCGATAGTTTCTTTCTTCGACTTGGTTTCAAACAATGTGAATATGATCACAGCTTGTATGTTCTCCACACCAATGGAGACCCTCTGATTTTTGTTGTATATGTATATGACTTACTCATTACTAGCATTAATAATACTCTCATATTTATATTGCAGAAATAACTTTCTAGCTCCTTTGATATGATAGATCTTGGCACTCTGCATTATTTTTTGGGTCTTCAAGTATGACCACTTTGTGATGGTTTTTTCATTTCCTGGTCTAAATATGTGATGGATCTATTGACATGTTTTAATATGGATGACTACAATCCGTGTGCCACTCCTTTTCAGTCTGGAGTGAATCTTACTAAAACCTGTGAAACACTCGATGTCGATGCTACACTTTATTGACAAATGGTCGGAAATCTTTTTTATCTTACTCATAGTCGAACTGACATTTCCTTTTTGTTAGTGTGGTTTCTTGGTTCATGCAAGACCCTAAAGAAATCCACTAGAAAGAAGTTAAATGATTTGTTCTCGATATAAAGGGTACCACTCATTTTGGTATCAAATATTGTTGTAGTTCAGATTCTCTAGTCGGCTACACCAACTTTGATTGGGTTGGCGACAATGATGATTGAAAATCCATTTCTGGATATGTGTTTTTCTATAGCACTATACCTTTGGTATGGTCGTGTAATAAACATAAGTTAGTCTCCTTGTCGACTACAGAAGCAGAATATTGTGGCGTCATTCAAGCAGATACTGAAGCAATTTGGATTCGTCAACTTTTGGGAGAACTTGGCCTTCTTGTTTAGACCTTGACTACAATCTATTGTGATAACCAAATTTTGATACAGGTTGTTGACAATCTTGTTGCTCACAGTAAGATGAAGCATGTTGAGATCCATGTTCACTACTTGAGACAGTGGGTTCATGAGATCGTTGTCTCTCTTGAATATTGCAGAATAGAAGATGAATTTGTTGATATATTTAGTTGA
>ML781872.1:616115-640051 GCA_009831015.1 Picea engelmannii | reverse complement strand
ACATCAAGCATTGATGTTTCATCACACATCTCCTAGGTTTAGTCAGTTGAGAGGTCGACCTTCATTTGGATACATTCATTCGAGCGATTTACCAACACACCACACTAGTCGGTCGAGTAGTTGACGTGCATGTCGGTCGGACAGTCGACCAACAGTCGAAGATAATCGGGTGATGGATCGAACAAACCAACAATCGAATACAAGTTGGATACATAGGTATTCGATTCGAGTCTTGTTGAGTCGACTCAACAAAATGGATTTTGTGGAGTCAACTCTAACTATCGACGGTTACATATGGACAAGATCTTATGGATTCTATGGAATTTGGTTAGATCTTGAGACTATAAAAGAAGACCCCTTAGTTCATTATCAACAATGTGAATTGAGATTGTGCAATAGATCATGTAGGTCAATATGTACAATATGCATTGTGATGTTCTTATCACAATGTTTTTTTTTTAGTGTTGTAACGGTGTCTTTATACACCACCTTTGTTTTCGAAATTTTTTCCCCTCTTCGATTATCTGCAGTATTGTGTTCTTTGTTTCATGTCATGTTCCACCTTATTTCCTAGTAGTCCAAAAAATAAAAATATTCAATAATGAATGTAGTTCACCCAAGGCTTAGATATGAGCAATTTAAAAAAAAATCCAATCTAACATTAGGGGAATTTTTAGGTCAAATGGGCCTCAAAACAAAAAAAAAGTACCATCAAAATGATGACCTCAACCATAGGGGTAAATATTTTTGGTAAATATGCAAAACCTATTTTAACTATGGGTCTATCAATGAGTACCTACACTACATACTTTTGATAGACCCATAGTGCCTACACTTGAATTTTTAGTAAACCTATAAGGAGATAAGTAAAAAAACATGGTTAAAAAAAGGTAGTTTTCTTACTTTCCCTTTGAAAATTCATAACTCTTATTTGTTGTTTTAACTATTATTTTATTATTGTCCTTAGGAGGCCCATTTTATCCCTCAACTTTCTAGCTATGTATTTTAGTGATCAGATCCCATAGAAATGCAACACCCCCAAGGGTTCCACAAATTATATTTTTTTTATAATGCACAAACTCAATTCAGACCCACTAGGAACCAAACAAAGGTATCTATCTCAAGCCATTATAAAAGCTATTGAAAGAGAACCAAATGAATAGATATTAGGTATAGCATATATCATATATTCAACCAAAGAGACAAAAACATAAAGGCCTTGGAAAAGGCCCAGTATTGTAGCAACAATTCAACTAGAGAGATGAATAGAAATCCTTGCAATAATGCCACAAGGCATTTAGATATATGAACAAGCACAAGTGTATTTAATGTTTCAAAAAGAAAAAGAGGGTGTAGCCACATACCTTACTCTCCAAAGTGAAACAACTCTGGAAGTATGAACCACATAATGATCAGTTAGATGTCCATATATTTAAGAGATTCCACAATGAATGTAGTTTGCCCAAGGATTTGTCATGAAGAATTATTTTTTTTGCAATCTATCAATGTTGAATTATAATTAGAGCCCATAGGAAATGTAAAGGCCCCAAGGATTCTCTGAATCCTCTTTTTTAACAATTAAAAATCCTAATTTAAAACCTCAAGGAACCAAATGAAGGTTTCTACCTCAAGCCATGGCACAAGCTATGGCAAGAACACCAAATGAATAGAAATTAGATATAACATATACCATAACTTTTTAATTTTAATTTTTTTTTTCTTGAACAAAGAGATATATAGAAATCAAAAGGCCTAAATGTAGTGATGCTTATATTTACAACATCCCATTGGCCATGAAAATGTGATTTGGAGCAATTTATAGAGAGTACAAGCACAAGTCGCACTGCTTGGCTCAATATTAGTACCCATTGTGGGGAAAATCAAACAAATCCACAAAAATGGTCAAGACATTTAACATGCTTAAATGTGTGCAAATGTTTTGACTTGGAATTAATTCAAAAATTACTACCCAAATTTCCAAACCAATTTGCAAGCTCTAAATGCATACCTATAGAAAAACACAGAGCAGTTGGCACAAACACCAACAAGAAGAGATGTGTATAGGGCATTGTCCAAGGAAGGCATAAGGAGAGAAGCCAATATCATTCACCAAACGATACTACAAGGAGATGATTTCCTAAAGGACCAGTGAATGAGGTGTTCCCCTCCTCATCACACACAAGGACCGCAAGAACCCATCTTCAACAACGAGAAAAAAAACATTATGAAAAGCATAAAGACTAAGGTATTTCAAGACTAGCCATCAATACAAGGTTTCTCCATGCGATCACATATGAGAAACCCTAAACTATTGAATAGGCCCTCCAGTGCATTAATAATCACAACCTCCCTCAATAACCACTTTGACACCACCCCACTATAGTTTTATTTTTTGATATTGTTTAGTTTTTTTCTACATTAAATGTTGACAACTAAAGTCTTTATTAGTCTAGTCAAACTTAACTAATAACATAGCAACCACCGCATTTTATATTAAATTATATTAAATAAATATTTCATTTTTAAGGGGTGACAAGTGCAGGAGGGATTATTTGCGATCCCAAAGGTCACATCGTTTCTCAATTTGCTTGGGGTTTAGGCTCTATATCCAACAATTTTGTTGAAGCTTGTACCCTTTGGTAGGGTATTAATATTGCTCGGGATCAAGGGATCAAGAGAATCACCACTCTCTATGATTCCTTGATTGTAATAAGGGCCTTAGTTAAGGGTCAAGTAGTGGGGAATATTGTGCTAGACCATTTTTTTGTCCGAATTCTAAATCTCCTCAAGGAATTTGAATTTTACAAACTCATTCATATTAAAAGGAAATTGAACCCCTTGGTGGAAAGATGGGCCAAAATTATAGAAAGATTAAATGAAGGGGAAACCATAATCAATGGATCATTTTACTTTCATGTCATTTCATAACATGATAGGTGCATTAAATCACCAAGATGGGTGGAAGGAATTTTGGGTTAAAATTCATGCATTTTGGTTGGAATCGTCTATGGATCACCTCGAGTACATAGGGTGTATTCAATTTGGTATGTGTGATATTAAATTCCCTTGGGTGATGGTGTTGGATAGGGCTATAGATGTTCTTCAAAGATGGGATGACGAATTCAAGTTTTGGGAAGGTCGTGGCAGGTTATTTTTGGGGTGCAATGTGTGTGGTGGTCTTTGGTGGTGGATGTCCTTATGCTTTTGTTCAATGTCAGTAGTGTTGGATTACTGAGAGGAGGGGTGAATAAGTAATGAGAAATTTATACCCAATATTAATCCTTTTAACCACAATGTATATTCCTTTAACTTATTCAACAATGTTCATCAATTCGTCATTAATATGTTATTGCATCATATAACATTAACATCCATCAATTCATAATAAACAATAATAAACACATCCACACAATGCACAGTACACCAGTATTTTACATGGAAAACCAATATGGGATAAAACCACAAAATTATTTTCTTATATGTCTTTAAGAATTACATTCAAGGAATCGCCAACTTCCAATTCTCCAGCTCCAACTAGAAGGAGGCTCCAACCCCCTAGTTTCTCAGGCTACAACCTAAGGGAAGCTCCAACTCCCCAATTATCTGGATACAACCAGAAGGATGATATAACCCCTATGTTCTCTGGTTGTAACCAAAAATTGGATACAACCACCTATTTCTTAGGCTCCAACCTGAAGGAAGCTCCAACTCCCTGATTCTCCCGCACCAACTGGAAGGAGACTACAACCCCCTTTCCTTGCTCCGTCCTACCTCCTTAAAATATAAATTTTGAATGTAGAAAACCAACCTGTACCAACGTGTACCATGCATCAACCATTCATCAACCTGTACCATCAACAAGTGCATCAACCATGCACCAAACCTGTACAAATAAAATATCACAACAACCTATCCAAACAACTTATCAAAACAACCTGTCTCATCAATCTTATCAACCAAATAAGATCTACTCACCAAGATCAATCACCAAGACAACTCTCAACCATATGCACAATATCACCAAGATGTGCATCAACCAAGACTACTTACAAACATCAACAAGATTTATCACAATCAAGATGTTCTTTTAAAAGTATATCAAGTCATATATCCCACATCATCCATAAACCATATGCCAACAATACTACTAGAAAGTGTCTCTAACAATGTACCAAATATGCACCAATCCCACATCAACTATAGATAAAACTATGACTCATAAAGATGTACCAACATCACCATACCATACACCTCACGTATGTGCCACTCATCAACTATTTGTCCCAACATGTATCTCAATCATATACCAATATAACCATCAAAAGTTCTCTAGAAATACATCACCCTATCCATGACTAAATACCATAAACCATGACATCAAATCATGTCCCAAAACCTCATTGTTATCTATCCTCGATTGTGTACCAATCATATAACAAGACCACTAACACAATCCTCTCACAATGTACCATTAAATATACCAATAAGACTCAGACATGCACCAACAATATACTTCAATAGGTCTGCCTCAAAACCATTCTACAGCAAGCCCTAAACTTCCAAGAGGGGTTCCAATAGATTTACAAGGCAAACCCTCAACTAGATTCATAGATTCAACACTACACATATGAAAACCATACATTTTTCTTCTTATAGTTGTAGATCTATTATGGATCCATTTTTGTAGCCATGATTCTGTTGCCATGATTTTGTTGTCGTGATTCTATTGCCACGATTATGTTGCCGTGATTTTCTACCACGATTTTCTGCTGCAATTATGTTGCTGTGGTTTTTCTTCCGCGGTTTTTCTGTCACGAATTTGTTGCCACAAATTTGATCTATCAAGAATACCTGCCAAATAACCTTTCACAAATTGATCTTTATTTATGAGCGGAACGAAATGAATAACAAACTGAATACAATAACACAGATATACAAAGAACAACAACAGATATCCAGTGAACAACAACTTCTATTAAATAAATAAAATAGGTTGAAACTATAAAACTATAGAACCGAAAACAACTTGCTCGAATGGTGGTATCTATCTCTGAGAAGATATGTGACTACTACGTGCATCCATCTAATCAGAATGATTACAATGAGGCTCTAGAGACCTTTTTAACATTACTCATGAATGCAAAAACCCTAGACATCCAAAAACCTAACCCTAGGAGATGAAAAGCCAAAATTTATGTGGGCCCTGATGGGTAAGTTGGTACCTCAACTTCCTAGGGTTGTAACTTTTGCATATGCCATCTTTTTTAGGTGCGTGATAGCCCATTGGAAAGGTATTTTTGAGAACTACACATTATGTCATCAAACTCTGACTCAATCTACAGTTTGACTGTGGCAAGACAAAAAAAACTATCTAAGGCCCCAAAACGACCCTGGAAGTACAAAAAGATGGACTAACATGAAAACCTCTAAAATAATCTAGTTGGATTAGGTGGGAGGCCACCAGTCTCCACCTGGAAGATGTGTAGGGCTTCAGACAACCCCAAAAGTGTAGAACCCACAATTACAAAGAATTATAGTCAAGAGGATCCACTTGGAATAGGTGTGTGGCCACCAATATCCACCTGGATCAGTCATCCTCCTTTAGGAAGCAATGGTATCCATTGTGTTGAGTTCCCCCATCAGGCAAGGAAACTTCTGCTGAATTTGGCCTCGGGTGAGCCACTTTCCTTGGTGTAGGAGTTGCCCTGCCTTGACAACCCGATAAAGTTGGATCCTCTACTGGCGTGTTACCTTGACCTGTGTGTCCACTATCTAATCAGTGGATGTTTGTTCCATGTAGTGAGAGATGGGTTCTGTTGGTTTCAGTTTTTATGTGATCTCTGAGGTGTCCAATAATGGTGTAAAATATGGTCGAAGGAGGTCTACATTAAACACTGGGTGCAAGCCAAGGAAGGGTGGAGTGTTGAGCTCAAAATCATTGCTACCCACAACCTTGGTGATAGTGTAAGGCCCATAGAAAAGTGGGTGGAACTTCCGATGGGGCCCTATAAGGTTCTCTTTCTGCAAATGTAACCAGAACTTATCTCCCACATGAAATTGGTGCAGTACCCAGTGTTGATCATGGTGTTGCTTGTACTTAGCATTGGATTTCTACAAAATCTCATGGACCTATTAGTGGATGTGATGAATCTTCTCAATGAACCTAGTAACTTTGTTGGCCTCAGACCAAACATGGAAATATTATTCCTATGTAGTTGCAAGAGGTAGTGAAACATCAATGGGACCCAAGGGTTGGAATCCTAGCCCCACCTGAAATGGGCTATGGTCAGTGGAGCTATGGAGATCCTTGTTGTAGTTGTGATGAACATAGGGAAGCCTCTCATCCCATGTACGTGGATGCTTAGAGTTGTACATGTGCACGATGTGCACAATCATCTTATTGACGACCTCTGTTTGGCCATCTGTTTGGGGGTGGAAAGTAGTGGATTTAGTGAGCTTGGTGTCCAACAATGACTAGAGACTTGACCAAAATGTGTTGAGGAACTTGTTGTCCCAATCAAATATGATGGTCTATGGGATCCCAAAATGGACCCACACTCATTTGAAGAAGATATTGGTAGTATCTGTCGTTGTGATTCTCTTCTTGCAGGCTGTGAGAATGGCCATCTTCAAAAACCGATCAACTCCCACAAATACACAATCATTTCCTTTCTTGATGGATGGAAGGCCAGACATGTAATCCATTGATATGGATTCCCAAGGCCTCTCAGGAGTAGGAAGAGAGGTGTATAATCATTGTTTCTTTATGGTTGGCTTGGAAATGACATAGGCAATGCAAGATCTGATATACTTACTGACGTCCCGTCGAAGTTTTGGCCAATAAAATTTTTCTGTAGAATGGCCACAATTTTATCCACGCTAAAATGTCCTGCCATCCGACTGTAGTGAGCCTCCAAAATAAGCTTTACATGCTCTCTTGTAGGAACACATATATGGCCTAGATGGCATAATAGTTTGTCCTGAATGTTAAAATCAGTGACATTTTCACCTGTACCCAAGAGATGATAGGTGGTGGCGAAGTCTATATCTTGTTGATAAAGTTGGTTCCACTCAGATGCCTCATGCCCACATGAATGGAGCACAATGGTGAGTGCAGCCACGGAAGGTCCACTAAGGAAATCAGTGACACGAGTTGTGTTCCCTAGCTTACACTTGATGTTGAGATGGAACTACTGTAGATAGGTGGACCACTTCTGATGGTGGTTGTTCTGCAACTTCCCCTGTGTCTGTATGAACTATTGAGGCTTGTGATAAATGTGGATGATTCTCTCCTTTCTCAGAATGTAATGTTTCTATTGAGGAAATGCATGTACAATGGAATCAATTTCCTTGTCATAGGTGGGGTACTTCCAGACAATATATGAGAGTGTCTCACTATGGTATGCTGTCGAATGACCATGCTAAGTGAGAACTGCGCTTACAACATAGTCGGATGCATCAATCTCAATCTCAAATGGTTGTTGAAGATTGGGTAAGAAGAGTACTGGAGTTGAGCATAGGCAATGCTTCAAATCATCAAATACTCATTGTTGTTCCTTCCCCCACATGAAAGTTTCCTTTCCACCACCCTTGGTCACTTGGCTGAGGGCCCATGCAATATGGGAGAATCCCAACACAAACCATCGGTAGAAGTTCTGTGTAGAGGCCACATATGTGTCAGCGACCTTCTACTTACTGTGAGCACGGATCACAAAGAAGATGAACTTCCTAGTTTGTGAAATGACCTTACTGCATTGCTTAGCAGAGATTAAAGAAATAGCAGTAGGCAGTGCTACCTCTGGTATCCTATACAATTGTCTACCCAAATTAATAATAACACTGCGAGGTCTAGAATCATACACAACATGTCGCTTACACAAATATGGATTTACTAAAAGAACATCACAAAATTCAAGGGGATAAATATCACACAATACCTCATCTTTGAAAGGCTTAATGCCATAGGGCAGACATCATTGTTGGTTGATGTGGAGATCTCTTCCTTGGCGAAGCCAGCCAATGGTGTAGAGATGCAAGTGCAGTGTCGTTGGTAGGTCCAGCCACTTGATGACCTCTTCTCAAATCAAGTTCTTCTGACTGCCACTATTGACAATGAAATGAAGAAGAGCCCCCCTTTACCCACATCTATGAGTGAAAGAGGCGTTCCCCTTCCTATGGCTCTTCTGGTTCTCTTGGCTAGACTTTGGTGGTAGCAACAGTGGTACTAGGTTCGACATTGATAATCCGCTTCCCTCCTTCTGGATTTGATTCAGAGTCAGAATCTTCCTATGACTTGGAAGCTTTCATCTTGGCCAATAGTGACTGCTTGGAGCATCATTCTTCGATGTTGTGACAAGGGATTTTATGGTATTCACACCATTTTCTCGTGTCATTCTTTGACTTCTCATTACTTTTCTTGTGTTGCAGCTTGGACTGGTTGTCCTAAGAGTGGCCATATTTTCTCTATCCCTTATTTTGTGGGTTGGGGCCGCTTTTTCCCTACTTTGGCTATGAGGAGTTTGTAGATCCAAACTCTCGCCTCTTCTGCTTAAATTTATTGTCAATCTTGACAACATATCTATAAGCCATACCCAATGATGCGATGTCCAGAAAATCCATTTCTATTTGAATGTCTCTATGAAGAAATCCATGATATTTGAGCACCAAATGTCGCTCAGAGTCTTTGATACCCAATTTGGTGCGCAGGGTATGGAAAATATTGGTGAAATTTGGCACTTTCTGGTCCCTTTCCTGACACAGGGTGGTCCATCTTGTGTACTGGTCCTCGTAGCTTCCAACATGGTAGTATTTTTCTTTAATGGAATCCCTGAAGGAATCCCATGTGGGGGTGACCACAAATATTGCAGATTCCTCTATGGCCCTTTTCTCAGAGTAAGTATCCCACCAGTCCTTAACATGGGGGGTGACCTTGAGGAGTGCAAAAGTAATCTTTTCCCTATCGAAAAAATGTGGATCGAAAAATACCCTTTGAGCACATTCAACCATTTATCTACAACATCTGCATCTATCAGTCCTTCAAATAATGGAATATCAAAATTTACATGTACCTTGAAGGGGGTTGCATGGAAGCTTGATGAAGATGTGTCTCTTGTGGGCAACTGTCGAAGGATCTGTGTAAAGTTGTCCATCATTTTGTTCCTTTGTCACGTAAGGGATTCCTCGAGCAACATTTTAAAAGGATCTCCTACTCCATCATCTTTCTTTTCGTCCCCCATGGGTTGTGTTTTGGCTCGGGGCGACCAATCTTGCAAAGGATCAACTAATTTGAGTCCCAACTTCTTGTACCCAGATCTTGTCGGGGACATGCATGAAGAAAAATAATTGAAGAGAAGACTACTCTGATACGACTAATCTAGATTTATGAGTGGAAGGAAATGAATAACAGAATGAATACAATAACAAAAATATATGAAGAACAACAACATATATCCAGTGAACAATAACTTCTATTGAATAAATAAAATAGGATGAAACTGTAAAACTGCAGAACTAAAAATAACTTGCTCGAATGGTGGTAGCTATCTCTGAGAAGAGATGTGGCTATTATGTGCATCCATATGAGAAGAATGATTACAATGAGGCTCCAAAGACCTTTTTAACATTACTCATGAATTTCAAAACCCTAGACATCCAAAAACCCAACCCTGGGAGATGAAACACCAAAACTTATGTGGGCCCCGATGGGTAAGTTGGTACCTCAACTTCCCAGGGTCATAACGTTTTCATATGACCTCCTTTTTAGGTGTGTGATAGCCCATAGGAAAGTTATTTTCAAGAAATACTCATTATGTCATCAAAATCTAACTTCATCTATAGTTTGATTGTTGAAATCCAAAAAAAACATTGTTTAGGTCCCCAAAAAGGCCCTAGAAGTACAAAAAGATGTGCTGACATGAAAACTTTCAAAATAAGCCAGATGGATTAGGTGGGAGGCCACCAGTCTCCACCTGGAAGATGTGTATGGCTCCATATAGCCCCGAAAGTGTAGAACCCACAACTATAAAGAAGTACATAAGAACGTGTTGAACTAAAAACTGTCAAGAGGAGCCAGTTGGAATAGGTGGGTGGCCACCAATATCCACCTGGATCACAAATGAATATTCAATTATGGTGAAAAAAAAATAGGTGCTAATAGGAGACCCTTTCTCTCTTATTTATATTCTCCAAGTAGCTTCCTCAAGGGGTTACCTGTTAACTAACTTTACCCAACTTCCTTCTTCTAGGGATAACCCACTTCTTACCACTTGTCCACTTATAACCACTTTATCCACAAATAGTAATCTCTCCACTTCTAGTTGCAACTAACTTTATTATTTAATTAATTTATTTCTCAACCTCTTTGACTTATCCATAAATAGTAAAACCACCACTTCTTGTTGTAACCACTTATTATTTAAATATTTTCTCTTTGCAACCACTTTGACTACTTTATTATTTAAATAATTTGTCTTTACTCACAACTTCTTGTTGCAACTAATTTTTCTATAATTAGTCAATTCATAACTTATTTTCCCTTAACTAACTTTTTGTTGCAACCACTTTATTATTTAATTTATTTCCTTGTCAACCACTTTGACTATTTGATCTTCTTATCACAACTACTTTACCATGATTACCAAACTCACAACTTCTTGTTGCAACTAATTTATTTTTAATTATTTTATTAATGCAACAACTATACCCATGATTAACTCCTAGTTACCATCAATTTGATTAGTACACTTCTTCTTCTTCTAGAATAATTGACTTCTTTGACCTTCTAGGGGCTCCTAGATAACTCATGAGGGTTCTCCAACTTCACATGGTCATAAATCTGTAACCATGAGGAGTTATGTGACATTCCACATATCATCGGAAATGGCATGACATGTACTATCCCTCTAGGATAGCCTTACCTGCAAATACATTGATCTTCATACCTTTATACCTCAACCAAACTTGGGTTCCTTACCCATACCTCTGGAACTACTAGACATACTCAAGGGTTGACATCAATCTCTAAGGGTTGGCATCAATCTACAATATCACTCTCCAAGGGTCGAAATCAATAACAACCAATAATACAAACCAATTGTCCATCAATGTAAACCAATTGTCTAACAATATCCCCCTTTGGCATTGATGGAAACACTTAGTCATGATAACATTCATGCTCATACTCCTCATCAATGTTTCTATCTCTCCCCATTTGACATCAATGGAAAAGGGTATCTCTCCTTGGGGTTGCTCCCCCTTGACTGAACTATTATTAGGGCTACTCTCCCTATCTGCACTATTATTTGGGATTCTCCCCTTATCTATATTCCTTTTATATTTCTTTGTGTTTTTAAGCTTCTAATTACTCTCTATCCCTGCATTTGAAGAGTCTCTCACTCTTTGGAAAAGGGTATTACTCTGATGAAATACTGAAGTCATGATGCTCATGCTTCCCCTGTGACCATCGCTCCCCTTGAAATCATGCCTTTGTTCTCTCTCCAGACCTATAAATCTCTCTCCATGCATATGAATCTCTTCCTTTGACTTCTCTATAAGATGTCATGTAGAACAATATAAGTCTTCCTATACTTGATGCCTTTTGGATTTATTGTCCATTGGTTCTTCCTTGTGTAATCAACTGTCATATATGAAAAGCATTCAAGAATAAGAATTTGAATATTCCTGTGTCATTATCATCCATTATGATAATGTTCCCTTATCTCTGAACCAATATATGAACCAATCTCTGAATCCATTCTCTCATCCACTGTCATATATATGTCCAAACCTGCTAAGTGCTCTTACGAATCCATATATGTCCATAATATCCATGACTATAATACTCAATTGTCCACAATGTTGACCCATCTTTCACTATACTATCATGAATTCTTCACTGTTGCAACTGATCAATATGCCATACTGTACTTCTGACAACTGACTGCTATGATTATGTCTACTCGAAATCTACAAGTTGCTCGAAGGATGGTTCTCTAAACTGTCTCAGCTACTGCATAGACTCCCCCTATCTAATATTCATATTCCTGGGAGTCTCCAAGCTGGATGGCTCAAAAAATACCTTTCCAATGTAATCATCATCCTTGTTGGTAGAATCAACATCTCTCTAAAATTTGACTTCTTTCTTTCTATCTGTGGATTCATCTTTCACTACAATTCATGAAAATACAATTTCTCAAACATGTTCTTTATTCATCTGATCTTCTTTTATTTCCCGTACTACTACAAATCCTACGATCTATGGGACCTATTGTTTCTTTACCTAATCTTTATTATGATCTTTCTCTGATGCGGATTCTGACAATATGGTTCTTGAAACCTATTCTTCTTCTGTTTGCTTTCCTTTTCTTTCTCTAACTATGGAAAGTCTTGTAATTTTTGGAGTCTATTCTTCTTTCACTTGCTTTTCTCGAACTATTGTATGTCTTGTGATTTCTGGGACATGTTCTCTATTCGATTTCTTTTCTTCTTGTTCTTTTCTTTTCCAAATATTGGTGTATCTAATATCCATTTCTTTCTTTATGGATGGCACTATTATGCTTCTACAATTCCAGGATATATGACCATAGTTGTGGAATTTGTAGCATTCAATATTTTTTGAGGCCACATAAGCATTTCTTGCTTGAAAATTTGTTTCATAATCCCTACAATTTGCAACCTTATGTCCAAAGTTAGTACAATAAAAATAATGACCATAAAAGAAATTTATATACATAGGAGTGAATGATCTTCTTTCTGGTGTAGTCCTTCTAAATTCCTGTCTTGACTAATCATGATCATGATTGAGGTTTCTTTATGGCTTGGACTCTTCCTTATTCATAGAACCTTTAATGATTTCTGCATAACTCTTAACCACTTATTAATCACTTTAACCACAATGTATATTCCTTTAAATTATTCAACAATGTCCATCAGTTCATCATTAATATGTTATTGCATCATATAACATTAATATCCATCAGTGCATAATAAAAAATAATAGACACATCCACACAATGCACAGTACACTAGTATTTTACGTGGAAACCCAATGTGGGATAAAACCACGAAATGATTTTCTTATATGTCTTTAATAATTACATTCAAAGAAGCACCAAGTTCCAATTCTCCAGCTCCAACTGGAAGGAGGCACCAACCCCCTAGTTTCTCAGGCTACAACCTGAGGGAAGATCCAACTCCCTAATTTTTTGGCTACAACCAGAAGGAGGCTACAACCCCCTATGTTCTCTGTCTACCACCGGAAGGTGACTACAACCACCTAGTTCTCATGCTCCAACCTAAAGGAAGCTCCAACTCCCTGATTCTCCAGCACCAACCGGAAGGAGGTTACAACCCCCTTTCCTTTTCCCATGTTGCCACCCTAAAATATAAATTCCAAATGTAGAAAACATGTCACTGTCACTGTCACTGAATCAAACACTACCACTGTCAACATGTCACTTTCAATCTGTACCAACAACCTATAACAACCTGTACCAATCAACCTGCACCAAAAAACCTATACCAACATGTACCATGTATCAACTTGTACCTCAACCTGTACCATCAACAAGTGCATCAACCATGCACCAAACCTGTACAAATAAAATGTCACAACAACTTGTCCAAACAACCTATCACAACAACCTGTCTCATCAATCTTATCAACCAAATCAGATCTACTCACCAAGATCAATCAACAAGATAACTCTCAACCATATGCACAATATCATCAAGATGTGCATCAACCAAGACCACTTACAAACATCAAGAAGATGTATCACAATCAAGATGTGCTTCTAAAAGTATACCAAGTAATATATGCCACATAATCCATAAACCATGTGCCAACAATACTACTAGCAAGTGCCTCTAACAATGTACCAAATATGTACCAATCACACATCAACTATAGATCAAACTATGACTCATCAAGATGTACCAACATCACCATACCATACACCTCACGTATGTGCCACTCATCGACTAGCTGTCCCAACATGTATTTAATTCATATACCAAAGACATATGCCAATATAACCATCAAAATTTCTCTAGCAATACATCACACTATCCTTAAAAAAAAATACCATAAACCCTCACATCAAATCATGTGCCAAAACCTCACTATTATGTAGCCTCAAGTGTGTACCAATCATATATCAAGACCACTAACAAAATTCTATCACAATGTATCATAAGATATACCAATAAGACTTAGACATGAACCAACAATATACTTAAATAGATCTGCCTCAAAACCATTCTACAGCAAGCCCTAAACTTCCAAGAGGGAATCCAACAAATTTACAAGGAAAAACCTCAACCAAATTCATAGATTTAACACTACACATATGAAAACCATACATTTTTCTTCTTGTAGTTGTGGATCTATTATGGATTTGTTTCTGTAGCAGTGATTTTGTTGCCATGATTTTGTTGTCGCAGTTTTGCTATCATGATTTTGTTGCTGTGATTCTACTGCCACAATTCTGCAGCTGCGATTTTTCTGCCGTGAATTTTTTTCCACAAATTTGATTTATCAATAATACCTGCTAAATAACCTTTCAAAAACAGGGGTGATTTTAAGAACCCCACCTAAATTTATATATATAATAAATGGGCGAATCCCCATGATACATAGGAAAAATTGAAGGCTATTTTATCAATAATATAATATGTATATATAATTTTTTAGCAAATCTTTTAGTCAATTATTTAATCTTGTAAAATCTTGGCGAATCTTTCACTGAATTATAAAATCTTGTAAAATCTTGGCGAATCTTTCATTGAATTATAAAACCTTATAAAGTCTTGGCGAATTTTTGATAAATTACAAAACCATATATAATAATAGGAAAATGTATTCATTAAACTGTAATATACTCATTTTACATATTTGGAAAAAGAAATATAATTTGTCCATCCTCTAGACAATGTTGCAAGCATCAGGGGTTTTCTTTGTCAAGGATCTCATTATTATGATGCCTTATGACACTCGCAGTTGACAGACATGGTAGGAAACTCCATGTCAACAAAAAATGGTATCATACTAGATAGTAGTGATGATGAATTTGAAGGACTGTTGAAATCTCGGTAAAGTGCACCACTAACCACTAGTGAATTGTGTTGGATGCCAGTTATCATATCCCCTTGAGTGGGATCTTTCTATTACATAAATCAGATCCAAAAATAACCTAAAGGGTGGTGCCTCTTCTACTACCCATTACAACATAAAGCATGCATGAATATTTCACCCTCTCTATTGTTTCATTATCTCCAAGTATCACCCTTGTTTTTTATCAAAGCATGCATGAATATTTCATGACAGATCAAATCACATTGACATGAAATACCATTACATCATAGACATGATCCAAAGAAAAATTGTAAAGCTACAGTACATGGCCACAAGCGAGCGGGTAGCTGATATTCTGACTAATCCATTGCCATTGGGAGAATTTGAGTAGATGAGAGGCAAGCTTGGTGTGGCTAAGAATGACTCCCTCGTTGAAATGGAGTGTTAAATTTGACAACATCATCATTCATTCTCCAATGAGAGGCCATGTGGGCCACCCTGAGGCTAGTCAGGGAGATTTGTAGAATCAACTAGTCTTGTGAGCTATTGACAAAATCTAGGGGGAACGTACAACCTATGTGAGTCAAACCAAAAGTCAGGACGAACGAGATGCTATATGATCTTGTGAGTCTATCCAAGGCAAAGGCATAAGTCTTGTAAGTCTAAGACAGAAGTCAAGATGTAAGTCTAATGCAAAATTCAGGAGGAATGTATAACCTCTGTGAGCATAGACAGTCTAGTGAAAAAGTCAGGGGGAACATACAACCTCTATGAGCATAGACAGATTAGTGAAAAAACCATGGGAAATGTACAACCTCTGTGAGCCTATTAAATCCTTGTGAGCCATGAGCAAAAGTCAAGGAATCTAGCAAAAGTTAGGTTGAATGTACAATTCCCATGAGCTAGAAACAAACAATCTTCCTTATGCAAATAAATGTAAATGTATTGATCTAGTGCATTGGCACGTGTAACATTATCCACGTCAAAGAAATTCGAATTTCCATGTAATAAGTCAAGTTGTAAAGAGTTGATTTGAATGTCAAGGCTGAGTTGTCAAACTCAAGTTGTGAAAGTCAAAGTTGCATGTCTAGGTCGAAGCGGTCAAAGTCAAAGTTGTCAAGTCATGCATGTCATGTTGCTTGTTGCATGCATTCATGATGCATGATGAGTTGCATGCATGAAAAGTTGTCATTTCACTCAAGTTGAGGGTTGTGGGGATGAATGGAAGAAATGCCTAGCCACATCAAGAATCACATGCAATAGATTAAGAGTGGCAGAGGAGATGGCAAGATGCAAGGAGTAATATCATTAGTGTCAAGGGTAGAGCTCAACAAAAGAGGGGTGGCTAGGTGTAACATCATTAGTGGAAAGGGTAGAGCTCAACAAAAGAGCAGTGGCTAGGGAAGAG
The DNA here is from genome assembly GCA_009831015.1 of Picea engelmannii. Taxonomy (NCBI): domain Eukaryota; kingdom Viridiplantae; phylum Streptophyta; class Pinopsida; order Pinales; family Pinaceae; genus Picea; species Picea engelmannii. The sequence continues at coordinate 623,570 of ML781872.1, read as the reverse complement.
TTGGATGTCAAGGGGCATAGCTAGGGTAGAGCTTAACTATGTGCAAGGCATTCTGCTTCATCGTCTACACTGGAATAAATGGTAATATTACAAAGGTAGAAATTGTCCTTTTTAACAACATCAATCTTAAAAGACATATATTATGTCAATTATTGGTCCAGGTTTGACTTCTATTAATAAGGACTTCCTGGGTGGCATGTGTGATGATGCCAATTTTATCAAGCTCAAAACCCTAATTCACCTTGGTTCTTGTGTTTTTTTGGCTAGTTGAATCTCAAACTTAGTGGGTTATTTTCAGTTGATACTATTGCATGTGAGAATTCAATTTTCTATTTTTTATTTGCCATGCTTGCTATTTTAAATATGGAACCCTAGTTTTCCCTCTTGATTTGGAAAAACCCATCCTTACAAGTATTCTTTCTTCACATCATTTGAAGGTTTATCCATTTCTTTTCCTTTTGAGTTAGTATGTGGTTTCTATAGTTGTCTCATAACTCTTATTACAAGTTGGTTCAAGCCGTACACTACTTTAGAACAATATGTTGATTTTGAGGATGTTATACCAGTAGGATTATCGTCTAATCAGCAGTTGGCAGTGTGTTTCTATTGTGAAATAGTGCTTAGATCAGTTTTATACATACAGATTTCAGGATAGGATCATTAAATAGTGGAATATGTGAGAAAGGGTTGTTGTAGGACTGTATTTCGGTGACTGGCCTGTAGGATAAAAGCAAGGACAACCATGATAAATTGAGACAGGAACCATGGTTTGATGGGTTAGAACTGATAAACAACTATATAATTTTTTTATGGACAACACTTGGATGTTATGAGGTAAAATTTAGCCATACTTTGACATCATCCTCAAGCGGAATTTGACAGTAAAATCATCCTGTAGAATCAGTACTGAAGTCTGATATGAAACCACAGTTAAAGCGCCCTTTTCCTAGATGTGTTTGGACAAGTTCAATAATATGTATGTTTCATATTCTAATTACCAGTATTAAAGAGAAAATTTTAAGAGGAATGGTTGTTGCACAACAGGTTCACTGTTTATATTCAAAATTCAGAAGTTTCATGGACCAATGGCAGTATATGTTGACTCCATGTAGCTACAGTGCAAGGGGTATTTTTACAACATATTTCTAGTATGCATTAGGGGTATTTCCTGTAGTAGTATGTGCTTCAGGATTATGGCATTTCAGGTTTATCTTAAGCACCTTGTAATGATCTTTTAGACCTGTTCTTATGCTTGAGTATTCCTTTGACTAAATGTGGACTTACATAGTAGCTGATTGCAAAATCTTGGCATGTGCACAGTGGATGGAACAAGGAGGGCACAGCCTGGGGTGATCTTGTTTCTTGTCTAAGTTAAGCAAGACATGCAAACTAATGTGCAGTTTCAGTGTTATGTTTGAGGTTGACTTCATACTAATTTTGACCAACAGTTCTCATCTTTTCTTTAATGATTGAATTTTAGGATCTTTTTAATCAATAGGATCATATTTATAATTGTATTGCTAGTTTTTGTCTATGACTCTATTCCATCACCCACTTAGCCCTACAACCAATCATTCATGTATATCAAGATCAACTTTAAGCAAATTCTAACTGATTTTGTATAATAGTTCACACATTTTGAGAATTTGCTTGCTAATATGCAATCTTTTGATTGTAGATCTGTCTTTTGTTCTTTCTTATTTGAAGCCATAATTGGCAGATTCCAAGATTTTGTTCAACAATGTTATATGAAGAGCACCCCCCTCAAATTAGCAAGTACTAATACAAAAGTTAGAGGTTCATTGTTGGTGAGGGACAACAAACCTAGACTGTCTATTCAAAACCACTGATGGATGGGAGAATCAATGGAAATAGCCCTTGGCCATTGGCTAGAAGATCAAGATACAAGTTATAAACATAAATATCTTCCTTTTTTTTAATTTGGGCACTATGTCTAGTAAGAAATGAAGCCATATTCAAAGAAAATCTAAGTATTCCCTCTCGAGTCTTTTACAAAGTTCAAAATGCCTTCAATGCATGTGAGCAACGAAGTAGATAGAAAAGGAGTAAAACATGGAGTTTTTGTTATGGTGTAGCACAAGGGAATCCTGAAGACAGTGGATCAGGGGGTATTCTTGTCCTTTTTAAGAAGACAGTGGAGCAGGGGATATTCTTGTCCTTTTTAAGAAGACAGTGGAGCAGGGGGTATTGTTTTCCTTTTTAAGAAGACAATGGAGCAGAGGGTATTCTTGCTTTTTTTTAGTTTTCGTTGATGCAACTCAAGGGAATCTTGGAAACAGTGGAGCAAGGGGCATTCTCATCCTTGTTTTTATTTTTTATGGTGTAGCAAAAGAGAATCCTGGAAAGAGTGGAGTAGGGGTAGTATTTTTATATCAAAGGATCATTGGTGGAAGTTCACATGAAACTTAGGAGTTGGCACAAACAACAGGGAAAACATCATGGCAGCAAATCTATTACTGAAACTAGCTATGTGACAAATTCTAGGTGATTGGTGACTCCAGTCTCCAAGTTGGATATTGGTTGGTTGTCATCTAATATCAAAAGTAGTCATTAAAGCTAGAGGGGCTGATCAATACCACAATAGAGATTGCGGGTTCTTTTGAAAGAATTGGTTTCATTTAGGCCATGAGGGAAAACAACTCTTCTACAGATGGATTGTCAAAACTGGCTTTGTCTCTTGGAGGAGATAAGAGAGGATAAGGCTCCAAAATAAAATAATCTCACTCCACCAACTTCTCCTCTCAGAAATGTTGTCCAACTTACTATAAATAGTAAGCCTGCAAAGGGAAAATACTGTTGTCATAAGCCTCTAAATCCCCCTGTTAACTATGTTGTACAGTCCACTAAATCATTGTGGCATCTCAGCCATCAAACTGACCCTACTTCAATTATAAACCTACTTAAACTCTGTTGTTTTAGAAGGCTGCTAAAACCCTACTAAATCTGTTGGTAGTACACCTGTTACATCTACTATTTGAAAAAGCTTCCAAATCTCCCAAAACAGATCTTCCAATCCTACTGGAGTAATCTCTCTCTAAGGCGCATATATCTAGTAGACTTCTATGCTAAAATCAAGCTACTTAGTTCGCCATGCATTGTCCAATCATGGGCCTATTTCCTTCTTTAATGAATCACGTGCTTTTGAAAATATGACTAGGGTGCACTATCCCCAAGGATGAAATCCTAAAATAAACTCATGCATGATCAAAATTAGAACCCCAAAAGAACCCCAACTCTAGGCTAAAATTAGGAGGTATCTCCCCAAAAGTCAAAAATGTCAAGCTAGAAGGAGGGAACTCCTCTATCTAGCCAAAAATAGCCTTGCACAAGTCCCAACAGGTGACATGAGAGCCCTTTAGGTGTAGCAATCCATCTCCTAATGCAAAAAGCAACGAATCAAATCCAAATGTCACACTACCCACAAACCTCAAAAAATAGCAAGTGTCAAGACTCAAAACGTTACCAGCCCCTGGAAAATAGAAGTGCTCAAAATGGCCTAAGATTTTTCACTGAATCTCTATGCCATACTAGGTACTCAAAAATGTAATCAACCTGCCTAAAATATCTTCCACCTACTAAAAATAGACTACTCAAAAATATACCCAAAACTCAGTTTTAGATCTGGCTGAAACCTATACCATGGGATAATCTCCAAAACGGGTCATTGGAAATATAACTTTTATGTTGTTCTAACTATGTTCTAAAAATAGAAATTTCTAAAAAAAATCTAAAAATGGAATTTCACCAAAAATGCACCCTAAATTTGGACCATAAGCCTATCTCCCCAATGGGTATCCAAATATACCATCCTTTGCTACTAAAATAAAATGTTGAATTCCTAAACTGAATGATCTAGTAATAAAAGCACAAGATGTGCTATCACCCTAAAACAATTATCTGAACACTGCCCAAAACTCATACAATACAACTCTGGAACAAGGTAAGGTTGCAACAATGCTAGGATACATGTAACATTGAGCTCACCCCAAATGATATCCATTAATATATGCTGGAAACTAACACTCATATTTATGAAGGTAAGCCTATGGTTAACAGGACTCATGACAATCATCATGAAGCAGAGATGCCACCCCCATTCACCACCAAGTTTCCAGATGTAGTAGCTTTGACTTTAGCTTCACAACCTTCAACGTTGTGTGGGGTCTATGTAGCTCATGGTTATGTTCCACAACCATTTCCACCTAATCCTACTCCTCTTGTTCATAGAACAGAAGAAAAGAAATTAGAATTTTCTCATGGAAAGAGGAAATCTTAATAGATAGTAGATTTATTTGCCTTTTTCTGTTTATAATCTAGTTTCTAGAACTTTAGAGTATTTTGTCTTCATTATGGCCTATTTTGTAAACATTATATGACAGTTTAAGTTTGAACTTTGAACTTTGAAGTCTGAACCTACCCTTGAACTGTTGACTACATATGACAACTCTTTGGTCATGAATATGAAGCTCTGTTTCATTTTTCTATTGATGTTATCTATTATAGTTTATTAATGACAAATGTTATCTGTTGAAACTTTAAGATTGATGTTATGGTTGATCATTGGATGACAATGTTGCAAGTCATAACTGCTAGATGATTGATGTCATGTGTACTGAATGGTTGATGCTTTAATGATCATCATTAACCCAATAGTTAAATCCAAGTTTACACAAACCATGGGTGTGATCAAAATCGACAAAAGAATCTGGTGCAGGTGTGACACTCGTTTGAAAAATAAGAACCTAAGAATCAGAACCCTAACCCTAATTTTATTATAAATATATATTTAAAATTTAAATTTTATATTGAAAAAAAAAGCAATGAAATCCAAATTAAAGCATCCCAACTATTTAGCTTTCATATTCATATTGGGGAATGAGATTCATCAATGTAAATAGTAAATACTAAACTAGCATCTGTATTCCTAATGAAATTCTAGTCTCCAAATGATCATAGAATCTTGAAAAATAATGAAGCAAACACTTTTTGATAAATATTCTTGGTGTGTCTGCTAGTGGTGTGATCTTCCTTTCAGCCCATGACTACTCAAATCGCTAAAAGATAGGTATTAATATTCCATATGCCTTGCTTAAAACCATTCAAGAGATTGGGCCCTGCAATGTCATTCAAGCCATCACTGATAATGCTGCTAATTGTAAGGCAGCAGGAGAAATCATTGAAGATAGGAATATTTGGTTTGGCTTGGAAGGTAGGGTATTACTAGAACAAATTGGTCACCTATGTTACAGTATACATCTTCCCATTGATTTGGATCCATATAGATCCCCATCTGCTGTAGATACAGGTCGGATACATGTCCACTAAGAAATTCCAAAAAAAGAGGGGGGGGGGAGATAAACCCTAACACAAAAGTGGACACCAGCTTTTCAAATACAACTAGAAACATTTAAACTTCCAAAATTTAGTAAATATCCTTAACAGATTTGTTTATGATATAGTTGTATATAGTACATACATTCTTCGATAGTCAATGGTTAAAACCATGAAAAGTCACCAGCTCACTCAATAGTTAACCAGTTGGTTAATCAGAGTACTCAGTTTCTAACATCAGTATATAAATGTCTATAGGCTTCAAACCGATGATTTCAAGGATTACAAAAAGCCTATTGTTATAAGGAGTTGAATTCAGAAAAAACTGTTCATTAACAACAACATGTTTAGCCTCCCAACTATAACATTTTTCTTCAACATTGCATTCGTGAATGTTATTCTAGCAACTTGAATATGGGTGGTCTATTCTTATTCCATAATGGCAATTAATAAGACATGCTACTAGTGATCTTCATTCTACAGTGTAGCTTGATAGCAAAAATGTAATTTCAATCAATTCTACATATATATAGGGGCTGATGAGGACATATATCTTTTGAACAAGGTTAGCCAAGTGCAGGAATTTTGTTGAGCATCTTTTCTAAGTGAATGCAAATTTCTTGACACTCAAAGGACTTGTTGTATGACTTAAATGAACTAGATGTTCTGAGAGAAAATGCATGCACTGTATTCCATTCAAGGTTTTGAGTACAAAGCATGCACAATATTGGTGGAAAAGTACATTATATGGAAATACAATATACAATACCATAGCTGTGGGTTTTCATTTAGGATCATGGGATTTTTTATCTGGTTGCGACTTGTGCTAGGTTTAGAGGGCTTAAAGAATACATTATCAACATAATACCAAGACTTGTGACAGAAGAAAGCAGGTTCAGTGCAACTTGATGCATAAATCCATAGTCCACAATGAAATGTTAAAAAAGTACAATAGAGGTGTGGTAAATATGCATATATGGATAAACCAAAACCATAGGGGCTTTTTGCTCACCAAATAAGATTATTTGTATCCAATAATAATCATAGGACACTAACATAGAATGCCATTTCAAGATTCAAGCATTCTAATGGTTTTGATTGGAGTCAGTGTAGGTCCATAGTGTTATTGATAATAGAGCTTTGGTTAAAATTTAATTGTGAAATTTTTCAGCTCACTTTTTGACTTAAAAAAAAAACCATTAGCACCCCCTTTTGATGATTTAGTACAAGAGGTCAATTACAATGCAGCCATCATAATCATCTACATTGTCATGTATATGCACGCTATTATAAAGTTGTCTAGATTGTGCTCTCAATAAGTCCTCATAATGCAATATAAAGAAACTGCTACTGTGACTAAAAACACATTTCTGCATAACCAAATGTTGGAATTCAGCATCAGATTATCCATGCTTCCAACATTGAACCAGGATTTTTTGGCTTCAAGTACCTTATACGCCTTTTCACCATAGACTGAATTTCCTTTGAAGGTGGAAAAATTGGAAATATAGTAAGATTGGTTCATGCAATCATTGATAAATCTGCAAGAGAATGTAAATTCAAACTCAAAACTTTCATGGGCATACCTTGATGTGATTTTCATGTACTCTTGTGTAATAATGAAGCATGCTTATCCTTCATTCACTTCCACCTTCATAATGTTGTTCATTGGCCTAACATTGATGCTTTGAAGAGTAATACAACCATCAATACCTTAAACATCAATTCATTGATGTAGCATACACTAATATTTCAACCAAGCAAACTTTAAAAGACAAACAAGACAATGTGTGTTGTTATTCATGGTATGGAATGGAGGTTTGCAAGGTAAGTGGCAGTAAAGTATGGGTAGTGGAGATATTTATCCAATCAACAAAGGGGTTTGCATAGCATTGTTTATGGAATCTGAAATTTAACCACCATATTTATGAAAGTATAATTGCATTAGAGGAATGTCAGACTCATGTTAATAGGTTTCCTATGATGTACACATAGGAACCTAGTGCATAGACCATTTTTCTCTTCGCTTAGCTAAGTAGAGCTCATTTCCCTTTCTAAATAATCAATAAGTCTTTTCAAAGAAAATACAAAATAAACATAGTA